>JASSRZ010000086.1:10250493-10299429 GCA_032164315.1 Malacoctenus gilli | reverse complement strand
GCCTTCTTTGCCTGCTGGACCTTGATGTCGTCGGGCATGACGGTGTAATCGTGCAGCTTGGTGCGATATTCCAGGTCGCTGGCCAGGGCCTGAGCCTTCTTGGCATGGCTGAGGTTGATCATGTCCAGGGGGAGGCTGTACTCGGCCTGCTTCTCCTTGGAGCCCTTTTTGTACTCAATCTAACGATGTGGAGAAAAGGTTTGACTCAGAGCAAGGACTTAGAATGCAAGTGTGTTTGGACTCATCTGTGACGTTTGATTCAAGTAATCTCTGCTTACGTCGCTGCTCATCTTGGCAACTTGAAGCGAGTGCAGTGTCTTGGAGTCACTCACGTTCACCCCCACAACCTTCTCCTTGTTTTTCAAGTAGTTCTCTTTGTATTTCAGCTGCAACAGAGCATACCAACAGCACAAATTCCCATGTACGTCTGATTTTGTGGCAATTGCAGGTTTCAGAACAGAAACAACTGTTGACTTACATCACTTGCGAGGTCCCGGGAAGCTTTGGCAGCTTTGACGCTCAGATCGTCCACGCCGATGTCGCACGCTTTCGACTTGGTCTTTTCCCACTCTTCTTTGTATTTAATCTGGACCATCAAGGATAGACACAACATTATGTAGAGTAGCATAGCCAAACTTACGTATCATAAGACCAAAATTCAATTGAAATCTGGACATTAGGGTCATGGTGCTGAAGTGTCTGTGTGGACACTTACATCACTACATAAGGCAGCGTTTTCTTTGGCTTTTTGGATCTGTGGCAGATCCTGAGACAAGGTGTACTGATGCTTCGTCTTTTCATAACCAGCTTTGTAGTTCAACTGAAGGACAAATGAAATACAAGTTCACACACTATTACAGCTGATCCAGGGCTCACGAGCCAAAAAACGTCATGATGAGCTCCTGATAGTGACTGGTATCGTTGCTGTTTTGTTGCAGTTCACTTACGTTGCTGACAAGCTGCGCGTTTTTCTTGGCTAAGAGGATCTCGGGCGTGTCGGTCACTGACTTGTACTTGACCTGGTCAATATGTTGCCTGTAGTTTTTCTGTGAAAGGGTAGAAATAAGATTTTGCATCAAATACTGCATTAAATTGTTCATATTGCGTTTAAAATCCTTACAGTTGCGAAAACGTACATCTTTCAGTGGATCCAGTTTCCTTTGGCTCCGATAGCCTGGAGTGAGAGTGGCCGGGTAGTTGTATTCGCCCTGTTCCTGTTCGCATCCTTGTTTGTACGTGATCTTAAACATAAAACACATTATTTTTGTCAAATTATGAGCAAAACGAAATCAAAAAGCAGCTGAAGCCAAACACTGATACTTACATCGCTTGCGAGGTTCCTTGCTTTCATGGCATGCATGGTCCTCTTATCAATACCAGAGTCCTCATAGTGACCCTTCATGTCGCTGATGTATTTCTCTTTATACTTGTTCTGTAAAAAGTAGAAGGAGTCAATTGTATGAATAGAGAATAAAAAGACTAAATATTTTGGGTTTAAAAATCAAGGCAATATATCAGTTACTTGTGAGTGTACTTATGAGATAGTTGTGGAGTCTTACATCGCTGGTGAACTTAGCAACCTTTGCAGCGTTTTGAAACTGTGGCGTCTCACAGAAGTTGATGCTGTGTCCTTTGGTGTTCTCCAAGTCCTTTTTATATTCCACCTGTTAGAGAACATGCAAAAATGAAGTAGCGAGATGGCAACAAAATCATTTGTAACTCCTGTGTTTTTTGTTCCTGAGACTGAGAGTTGATCCTTTGAGCCACTAATCCGCCAACGATTCTTTCACGTGCTAAATTTAAAGGACAGTGAAGTTTCCGCCACTGACATGTCATCATAACTCAAGAGCCTCTGAGGCAAACCGTTTAATCCCCAATACACTTCACTGAGCTTAACATTAACGCGATGGCACAACGAACCCTTTCCCTCCTTTTACACAGAAACAACACTCGCTTCTAAACATCAGAACAGTTCTGTAGAAGAACGATGTTATGAGGAACTGGCTCGGTGTTAGTTTTCTGTTAATTGGTTGCAGTTTCTCCGTCATATTTCCAGAATAGACGGCCAACAGTGAGGCGCTGTGTTCCTGTGTGAGGTAACATTAGTCAGATGGGATGTCCCATGGCCTTGGAGGTGGGCTGTAACTCCACCACACAGGCATGCCAGAGATGCTGGAAATGCAAGTGGGGTGGCTTCATGTCTGCTGGAAAATGACACAGTCTGTCCAAGATCTCAGGCACTCAGCCACCCATGTGGGCATTAAAACGCACACACACACACAAATACACATACATACACAGAGACTGGCCAGCAGTGGTATATTTATCTCAAAATGCTTTGCAAATGACTGTGTGTGGATCTGTCCCACATACAAATGATACTTGGAAGTCTCCCCTCTCCAGGCATCACGTTGGGTCTCGCAAGGCGCCCCAAAAAGAACCCGCGTGCAGCTCGTCTCACCTCGCTGACAAGCTTGTTGATTTTTCGGGCGTTCTTCAACGTCAGATTATCCTCCGAAGTCAGGCTATGGAAGTGTGACGTGCCCTTCATCTTGTTCAAGTCCTTCTTGTATTTTAGCTGCAGAGGGATGAGAGGTGGCTTAGTGCATGTCGGGGGAACAGCCTGCTGTTGTTCTGTAGGATCAGGAGATTACAGCCACACACACAGTGACTAATTCAGGGCGGCGTGTTAACAGAATGGTGACATAGGAGGTTCTCCTCATTGTTGTACATCATCTGAACTGCCCAGCAATGACAAGGCCACATGATGGATGGAGCGGAGCTGCTCACACACTGTACTCTGCAATGTTTTGATAGCATTTACAAGCAGTTCGCGAGGCTGAACAAACAACTAAGGGCTCCCTTTTTAGCCACACAACATACATCAGACAAACCTTTCAGTGTGCTTCTCAATGAAGCACCAACATGTGGGAGAAACTATGTCACATCAAGGACTCACGTGGTGAAAATGTTGGCAGCTTTTGAAGACACACCAATACTCGGATGGCGCTCAGGTTGATACTCACGTCACTGAAATGTTCCTGAGCCTTCTTGGCCAGATGATATCCAGGCGTGATCATGGCAGGGAAGCTTCCTTTGCCTCGCTGCTGCTCGTACTCTTCAGTATAGGCAATCTGTTGGAGTACACAATGTCAGACACTGCATCCCACAATACCATTGGGTACAGTGAGGCTCTTTTCTCACCTGGCTGAAGTTCTCTGCACTTTCTCTGGCGTGAGCGACCTCCGCTGCTCCTGCCTCCGCACTGGCTTTCCCCTTCAACTCCTGCTCGTACAACTGCCGATATTTAATCTGACACAACACAAAGAATATATATGATGAGAGAGAGCCTTGCAAGAATATTTGAATGTGCTTTTCATCATTTTGTTTTTTTCCCCCTTTCTTTTGCCACCTACATCGCTGGCCTGCTCGGAAGCCTTCTTTGAAATTTTGTATCCAGGAGTGAGATGTGCCGGGAAGCTGCCTTTACCCCTCTGCTGTTCATATTCCTCTGTGTAGGCATACTGAGGAGGGAAAATCACTGGTCAAATGGAAAGAAAAAGGGAGACTGGAGTCATCGTCAAGGGCTTCATGAGAGACTTACGTCACTAACTATCTGTCCTTGTTTCTTCGCCAGAAGCACTTCTGGTGGGTCGACAAATGTGGTGTATTTTGAAACTCTTTCTTCGTGTCCTTTTTTATACTCCAGCTACAGAGAAATAAAGGAGGAAAAAAGCTAGTTATTCATGAAAAAAATTATGTTCATTTATTGTTTGGACCAAAATGAAAGAGAAACGTTTTCACCTACATTACTGGCCAAAGTATTGGCTTTCTTAGCAGCTTGGTAGCCTGGTGTGATCATTGCAGGGAAGCTGCCTTTTGCCTTGGACTCCTGATACTCTTCAGAGAATTTCATCTGCCAACCAAGCAAAGAAGCAGCATAAGCAACCGAGGTCAAACAGAGTGCTTTTGCCTCTGTCTTGTGGTAAGTGTCGTGTCCAGTGTGAGTAGCCTTTCTGAAGATGTGACACGTGTACTCACGTCACTCATGGTCTTCTGTTCCTGAGACATTGTCACGATCTCCTGGTTAGAGACCGTTCCTGAGTACCAGGTCTGCTGTTGGGAGAACTCAGACTGAGACTGAAAAGCCTGTTTTAACACAAGAAAAAACAAGAACAGGTCAGTCCCAATTTTCCCTGAATCAGCTTCTTCTGCAACTTAAAACTGGATTTTACACTTCTGTTAAGTTAGACACTCAGCTTCTTTCTCCTAGTTTTGTGCCTTACCAGGAACACTGTTAGTTTTTTTTAAGGTTATTTAAGAGTTGCCAAAAAAGATCTCCATCGTTCAGTAAATCTTTTGAGTTGGAACTCCCTTGGACTGGCCGCGATGACCAGCGGCTCTTCCGGGAGCTCACCTGGCTGGCCATCTGATTGGCTAGATGAGCCCTCTCCAGCTCCATGGACCGCGTGTCACAGTGGAAGGTGGACATAAAGCGCTCGCCATCCTCACGATACTTCAGCTACAAGTGCACATGGACGACAAACATTAAGCCAAGACCCAGCACACGTTGGCACATGCAGACACGGGACACATGTTGACAGCTTCCATCTTTGGAGATTTATTCAAAAATCATTTTTCTACAGTTTCATTTCGCAGACACTTTTGTCCAAAATGACATACATCACAAGCAACAATTCAGACAGTAGGAAAAGCTTTCGTCAGTGTGACCAGGCTTGTTGATTTAGCCACACGTGCTTCATCAAGTGCATGAAGAAGAAGCGACTTATAGCTTTTTCAAACAAATTTTTAAGCAAAAAAAGGACCAAAACAAAACCCAGTGAACTCTGACGAAGTATCACGCTTACTCTAGCCAAATATCTGTCTATACTTAAGTTGGTGGAGAACCTGAGCTGAAATACTTAATCATAAAATGATTTAATTAGTGTGGAGGTATTAATAACTGACCCTCCTATCGAGACGAAACCAGACCTGCCATGGGAGGTCCAGAAGGGACAACTGACCGCTGAAAGTTTGTTAATCCTTCACCTACAAACGTGTCCAAAGCTGTTGCTCAAGTGAGCTGTCTTGCAAAGAATCTTAAGGAGGGCTGATATGTGACTTTTCTGGAGCATCATGGGATAAGTCACACTAAAACTAACAGAAAAACATTTCGGGGATTTTTCACCAGAAGCAGGAGTTTGTCGTCTAAGAAAGGGCTGCTGGATCACTCAGCCCCTCGGCTCAAATATCAACATATAACTGGTGGCTTATCACAGTAGCTGATGAGCCAGCTAGCCTCCAGCTAATATAAGCGATGGAGCGTGGGATTAACTTGTAGACACAAACAGACTCGGACAGACAGAAACAGGTGGCGGGACAGAGGAGAGG
This sequence comes from Malacoctenus gilli, assembly GCA_032164315.1. Classification (NCBI taxonomy): domain Eukaryota; kingdom Metazoa; phylum Chordata; class Actinopteri; order Blenniiformes; family Labrisomidae; genus Malacoctenus; species Malacoctenus gilli. The sequence continues at coordinate 10,294,038 of JASSRZ010000086.1, read as the reverse complement.
ACGGGATGCGAGGCTGTTTTTCCTGCTGTATAATTTTAGCCCCTGTGAGGCATAAAGTGGGCTCAGCAGAGGGGGGGGGGGGGCGTCTTGCCTCTGTGAGGTGAACAGAAATAACCTGAGCCACACTCTCCATTCCAAACGGCTACCGTCACCGCAGAGTCGGACCAGCCGTCCACTTCTCTCTAATACCACTCTTACAGACAGACCTTTCTGATCTGACTGGAATAGATGTGTCTGCGTGAGCGTCCGATCTCAAAGCTTTCCACGTCTACGTTTCAGTTTTTGAAACCTTTGAGTAACAAGAAGTTTTTCAGTGCTTCGTGTGACTGAGCTGTCTTTCAAACAGCATTTTGCTGAATATTTGCAGAGAAAATAGGGCAAAAAGACAAGAAATCTGTTCTTTACAAGAGAAATTTCAGATGTAAACGATGAGCGTATGAGTAGTAAGAAGACCAGGCTCGTCATTAAACCCAATCATGACAAACCAACGCTGATTCTGAACATAGACAGTGACTTATGCCAACCTGTCAACAATACACACTGACTCATTAACGAGCCAAGATACTTTGCGTAGCACACGTGTGCTGCCGTTGTGTTTTTTGGTGCATGATGTCATCCTACCTCGCTGCTCGCTTTGCTTTGCTTCTTGGCGTTGATGTTGATGGGGGTCTCGTACACGCTCGTGAATGTGTTGTTTCTTGGGTTGTGCCTAAAGAGAAGAGAAGCAGTTCGATTGATGAGTCATCAGATCTCTCATCTAAAAGATGTCGTGATTTGAAAGTTGTGAATTTTTCCTCAAGATTTTTATTTAGTCGGTTTGAAGACACCAGGGACTGGCTTGATGAAGTTAAGTGGCACTCACACAGAGCAGTAGGGCCTCTTCTTGTGGCTGACAAAATTATTAGCCGTGAGGACCATCTTGCAGACGTCGCAATGAAAACATGCTTTGTGCCAGTTCTGAGGAAACAAGAAACAGATAACATTATTTCAAAAGCCATATTTAGAAGATACGTGACTTCAATTTTTTGTATCATGTGAGGGAAACATTCGGAACTTTTGATAAGCAACTTGTATTCCAGCTGATTGCAAATTAGAGCTAAATGCCAGAGTAACAGCACAAATCGTGGTGTTCTCCAAACAGACTCACCGGCTTGTTTAATGTCAACAATGAACATTTTTCCTTTTATTTAAACATTCCAAACTGAAGAATACTAACAACAAAGTTGTCCTATATCAGCACCGAGTCAAATCCTCCTCAATATTCAATATATTTGCCGAGAGCAGTAACTTCCTTTGATTATTACAAATTATACAGATGAATGTACTGTCAATCTAAAGCAAACATCTGTCTTTTTCTATTACCTGATCAATGCAGTTGATCTTCTCTGCCGGGTAGACCACGAACCCACACCTGGCACAGGACTGCATCATGAATGCTTCTCCCTCTTCCCAAAAACTTCAGATCAAACAGTAAACTGGGGGTGAATGTGCGGCAGGCAGGCGGGCAGGCAGGCGGGCGGCGGGTCAACTCGGGGACTTGTGGGGACTCCTGACGGTGTGTCTCTGCTGGAGGCCAGCTCAGCTCTGTGACTGTGCACCTCTGAAGCAGTCTCTTACTTGACACCATGTCCTGCGGTGGCTCAGCCCCCTGCCATGTCCCAGGCCAGCGGACTGGCTGAGTCCAGCTGTCGGTCTGCAAGAGGAGAGACACGCGCAGAGTGACAGAGTTCAGATGTCACTGCGTATGTGTCATGCTCCTGAGTTGGACTTGGAGCTCAACGTTGGGCATCCCAGCATGTCGTCGAGACTTTAAAGGTCGCTGCGTAATATTTTTTCTTACCTTTACCAACCATGACACAGATAACAACCTGCAATCTTAAAGAACCAAACTGAAGAAAAAGGAAATAGAACAATAGCACAAATATACAGTGATCTGACAATCAATTGACTTTGTCCTTTAACAACCACACAGACTGACAACAGGAACTCTTGGGGTAAATCGTCTGTCTTTCGTGGGCTTTCTGGTTCTAAACATACCAGAGCAGACAATTTGATAATTTGTCTGTAGATGTTGGTGACACATGGCACACACAGCTGCCACAACTTTAACCATTATGGTGGAGAAGAAGACAAAATTTGGTAAAGAAATTTTCATAAATTACCCCCAAAAGTCAAATGAAAGCAGACACTTCTGTAAATATAGAATATTGTGTATTTGGAGTCTTTATATTGATAAGTGCGTTCACTGAGGCTTGTTCGTTGACCAGCACAGAGGGGGATTTGCGGTAAATCAATTCGGCTAAGCTGATTGATTTGGTTAAACAGTGCGAAAAGGAATTGAGAAAATGCAAATAAGACTGGTTCGTCTCAGACAAATGCCCTGTCAGACGCAGGAACACGCACAACTTCCATTGGCTGCGAGGAGGAGGAGGGGGAAGAGGGAGAAGAAGCTACAGGAGCCCCCACGGAGCCTGGAGCAGATATTTCAGAGTGGCACCGACACCATCGTCGTCTTCGCCAATTAAAACTCGTTGCCGGTTACTCTCCGTAACGCAGGCAACACGCGCAGCCCTGTGACGTCATAACGCTCCGTCGGACGGCACAGACTTTCGCTTTCTCTCGGTTTAAGGAACAGAAAGTCGTCGAAACTTTTTGGAAGGGGAAAAAAACCTCCATACAGATTTTGTGCACCAGCCAAGCTGACAAAGCATATTCCAACAGAGGATTTACAGTAAGTTTTGACCAGCACACCTGAAGCCAGACGTCTTTTTCTTATCTGAGTCACGTACTTTCGATGAATGGCGACTCAAACGAGCTAACTGTACGTAGCAGGTTTACAGTATGCTTTTATCCTCTTATTGACAGAAGGTTGTTATTACATGATTCTTATCGTTTTATAGGTGTCATTATGTGTCTGCTGTAGCCGTCTCTGCGCTGTGGAGGGTTTCAGGAAATGAAGCAAACGCACTCGTCTAAATGAAGTTTCTGTTCAGATGTTCAAACGGCCGTTCCGTGCCGTGTTTGTGTCGTTTGGTCACTTGCACGGTGACTGTGTGTGTTTGCTGCAGATGGCGGGGGAACCCGGTGGTCCCACTGAACTCGGAGGCGAAGTTGAGGAGGAGAAGTCGGTGGATGACCAAACCGACGCCAAGCCCGACCGTCGAGGGAGGTTCCTGCTGTTTGGGAGGTGACTTCCGTTTTTTGTTCCGCGTCGGACCTCAACACAGTCTGAGTCATTTATCGCATCGAAACCGTGCGTCAGTATGGGAACAACCCAGGTGTCAGAGGGAGTTCATGTGCCTCTCAAAAACACAAGTCGTGTTGTCTGTTGTTTGCATTGATTTTGTTTTATATTGTGAGGAATTTCTTAGTTCTTGGCTTTGAAATAGCAGCCCCAAACACCTGAACCAGAGACTTTTCTATCCGAGTTTCATCACAAGGTGGCACTCTTTAGCTTTGGAGGAAGATCTGCCAATGATATTTCTATGAAACAGGTGTCATCAGGCACCTGTATATATAAAACACACTATATTTGAATAAAAACAAAAGGGTGAATCAGTGTATATTGATCATAAAGCCTACATATACCAAATACACTCAAGGTGAAGTTTTTTACTGCACCTCAAGAAAGAGGCCCGGTCCTTCAAATTAAGCTTTCAACTGAAATCAAAAAAGAAATGATTTCTATTGAGGAAAGAAGTATTTGTAGGCATGTGAGAGTTTCCAGGCAGGTTTGGGTTTCTCTTGTTATGACAGGTTTTTCTTGGGCGTGCTGCTCCTCGTGGCTCCTCCTCAGAAGTTTAGGCCGTCGCAGCTTGTGTGTCGGTGCCGCTGGATTCTGTGCCTGTCAGCAGAGGAGCAACCTGTTGCCCTGTCTGACCTCAGCAGGGATGCGAGGCTCAGGGGGCCGCGTGTGAATAGCCCTTTAGAAAGCGCTGGTGTGATGGCGAGGCTGCTGACTCAGGGGGCTCGCGGTGCGCCGCCCCCGTCCTCAGCACCTCCTGGCCCAATCAGGTCTCCATCCCGTACAGAGAGCATTTCAGTACCCTAGAACACGACCGAAAATTAAGCAACCGGGTCTGGAAAATCGAGCCTTTTTTTTTCCTTGGCGTGGAAATAAATAAAAAACACGACCGAACCAAGGCATTTCAGATGCAGAGTGGCGTAGCGCTTAATGACGAACCCAGGTAAGACGGAAACAACGGGCTGCTAATCCTCTTGACGGTCCTCCTCCTGTACCTGCTCCTCTTTCTGCCATGCCCAGCCCACAGCAGAACAGGGTCGCAGCTCTTTGCCCACCCTCATGCAATTGTTTGGTACAGTATGTTGGCACTCTTTGGAGGTGGGAGGGGGGGAGGCTTCAAAAAGTTCTGGATCACATGTTTACCAGACCACGGCTGGGCTGCCTGCGAGTGTGTGTGCATGAGGCCGCTGGCGTGCGTTTGCTGTGTATTGTTCCAGTGCTTGAGTAACCTGATGACTAGGCTCTTCTGGAACGAGCCTGGACTTTGTGAGCCCCCAATGGGCCACTACTGGCTTAGCTATCTGGATGGATCTTTTAAAGAATGGAAATATCACAGGTCTGTGAGAATTGACACTTGTGGAAGATTTCCTCTCGCTCGATCTACTTTCGTGCGTTCGTGACTTCATTTTTTGTTTTTTCGATAAACCGGCGAAGCGAAAATGTTCTAGTTTCTTCCTGAACCTGACGGTGGATTACTGCAACCAAATTTGGCCGTGACATTAATGCCTTATTTGAAAATGTATGTACCCTTTGGTTTCTGAGTAAGTGGTTCTGATTCTCTTCAATTTTATCGTTGTCGTTTTGAAGACTCGCGCAAGCGCGGTAACCTTTTGTCCTTAAAGCCTTATCTCGCATTAGGACACTTTCTTGACACCCTTTGACTTGCAAGTTGCTCCCTTTGTTAGAACTTTTATCACACAAGCTGGAATTAAGCCTATTTAAAGTTTAGGGTTTTTTTGACTGCTTGTTTGTGTTTTGTTCCTGTGGTGGTGGAGGAAAAAAAAGTGATGATTTTCTCTCTTTTGTTACAAAACGGCAGTCGCAAAAATCAGCCAACGAGCACTAAAATGTTTTTATGTTGAAGCTTAAAGTGGAAGAGTTTAGGTTTTTTTCGACTTTTTCTTGAAGTTCTTTGTCCGCGTTCCTCCGCCAGTAAGAAGAATAAGGATGGCCAGACGCGGGAGCAGGACTACTCTTCTGAAAGCCATTACAGAATTGTTTCACCAACATTCCAGTATAAGATGAGCCACCAGCAAGTGGGAAAGTGCATCATCATCAACAACAAAAACTTTGATGAAAAGACAGGTACGGCAAGGGTTTTTCTAATACGTTGTACGTTTTATTTGTTTGTTTGTTTTTCTTCGATGTTTTCTCACCGTTATTGGAAAATAGAGTCTAACTGAGGCGTTCTCTGACAGGGATGAATGTACGCAACGGTACGGACCGAGACGCGGGGGAGCTGTTCAAATGCTTCAAGAGCCTGGGCTTCGACGTTCACATCTACAACGATCAGACGTGTGAGAAGATGGAGCGTCTCCTCAGGGAGGGTAAGTCGTGCTCCTTTGTGGCGTGCCGACACTTTAAACTTCTGACACTTCTTAATGTTGAAATACTGTAAAAGGTTTGTTTTAATGAAAGATAGTTTCGTTTTTCTGTTTTGTTTTTTTCAAATTGGGGGCTGCTTTTTCCTCATGACTTTATCTTTTGGGTGCTGAAATATCCCCCTTTTGTAATCCAACCTGCTGTGGTGTTACATTAAGGTTTTCACCATAGATTACAGACGTGTCATTTGTTGTATCAAAAATTGGTTTTCCACATCCTGGTTAACTCGTCCTAGTCATTAACCTGTAACCAACTTTGAAGTTGACATTTTAGATCTAATTTGTTTCCTGAAATCCCAAAGTCAGCCAGCAGGTGGAGTCAGCATAAAAGTAACTGCAGGAAACCTCTGAGGGTTGAGGAGAGTTTACTGAATAGATTGTAACAACGTCTGATCACCAGATATTCTTTCTTGATCTTCCGAGCTTGTGACTCCGAGGATATGTTCTCCGTCGCTCTGATGAAGTTGATAACATGAGAAGAACTTTGGTTCCTTTGTTGCAGCAACATCAAAGCAAATATGGCTGATTTCAAATGGACATTATTGCCATTCTGAGACAACATCCAATTTATGTTGTATTTCTCAAGCAAAGTGGCAACATTTTGCCACTTTCTGTGGCTTCACAGATGTTTGACATCCGTTGCCTCAGAGTGTGAGGAGGCCTGAGCTGAACTAAGAGTTTGCTTTTTGTGTGTGTTTGTGCGTGGGTCAGCCTCGGAAGAAGACCACAGCGAGAGCTCGTGTTTCGCCTGTATCTTGCTAAGCCACGGCGAGGAGGGCATGATCTACGGCACTGACGGGGCCATGCCCATCAAGACCATGACCTCGCTCTTCAGGGGGGACATGTGCAAGAGCTTAGTGGGGAAGCCAAAACTCTTCTTCATCCAGGTACGCAAAGCAAAGGCCTTATATTCATTTCTCATAGGAATTTATGCTAGTTCACTGGTTGTACTGATAATATAAAGATCCAGTTGTGTAGATTTAGTTTTACTTGAGTTACTTGTTGTCGCTCGTGACTGTATCGCACCGTACTCGTCCTGGCTTTTAAAAACAGTCCGTTTTTTAATTGCTTCACCAGGTCATCGTTGAGAAAGCTACTCAGGATCACAATGAAATGTCATTTCATTTACTCCACCAGGCTTGTCGGGGTTCTGAATTCGATGACGGTATACAGACCGATTCGGGGCCGCCCAACGACACCCTGGAGACGGACGCGAACCCCAGACATAAGATCCCCGTAGAGGCAGATTTCCTCTTTGCCTACTCCACCGTGCCAGGTAAACCACATGCTGAAACAGGCACTGGTTTGTTTCCTCTTCTGTATTTCACTGCATATCATGCTTTTTTAATGACAAAGACAATGTATTGAGCCTAAATACAACCAATTAAATGCAAATCTGATCGTGCATCAATGTATTTAATGCGTCCTATGCACTGCCAAATAAATGTCAGCGACGCCTTTAATAAGCCAATAAATGTGAATGACACTTTGGCTGTTTTCCAGGCTATTACTCATGGAGGAACCCGGGCCGTGGCTCCTGGTTTGTCCAGGCGCTCTGCAACGTCCTCAACGAGTTCGGCAAGCAGCTGGAGATCATGCAGATCCTGACTCGGGTCAACTACATGGTGGCCACCAGCTTCGAGTCGTGGTCCGAAGACCCCCGCTTCAGCGAGAAGAAGCAGATCCCCTGCGTGGTCTCCATGCTGACCAAAGAACTGTATTTTAACTGACCCGCCCACCTCACGGACCGAACTGCACGATGCCACGGACTGATTGACTGACCAGACCGACTTTGACCGACTGTTTCAGGTACTGACTAAGTGGTCAGAGCATTCAGGGATGATTCAGGCCCGGCAGGACACTGCGCGCTAAGAGCACACCAGTTTGTAGTTGGGCCTGGAAAAAAAGCAACGAAACAAACAAACAAACAAAAAAACGAGCACTCAACAAACAAAATGACAGTGGCACTCTGCGTTCATGTGTTGATAGTGAAACTTTCTCCTCTTCTTCAGGTTCTTCCTCTTCCTCAGAATAATGGTGTCACATTTGATCCGATCTTTGTCGACAGGCGTCACTCAATATCTTTGTTTTGTTTCTTTTTCTACCGGCCCAGAAAAATGTTGCTGCCAGTTCTTTTGGGTTCGGAGATCCACTGTTGAACCGGTCGCTCCCTTTTACAGCATTCATATTAGATGTGAAACGAGGTGACACAGTGGGCACGAGGCCAAGCAAAGGTGGGGCACCGACAGAACCGCCATTGTTTGCGACTCGCTTCCATGTAAATTAAAAAAGAGAGATGATGCCAAATTTAGTTGCAATCGAGGTGAGATTTGACCATTTAATAGGACTTGATGTCTTCATTTCGCACCTGTTTTAATTGGAATTTTAGACGAGGGGCCGTTCTCAGCTGTTTCTGTTTTACTGTTTGAGAAGAAAAAAAAACGACGACGACGACGACGACGACAACACTCTTCTGCGCGATGCTCTTGCCAAAGGCTCGGTGTCTCAGCCTTCCTAGCGGGTTCGAGTTGGTAGCAGCATGCTGACAACCTCAGGTTCTTTCATGTCCCATGAGCTGGGTAAATGTCGTGTTGAACTATCTCATATATGTAGTGGCTGGGAAGGTGTGATCTTTTGCTGTGTAGTGAATAGTTCATTGAGATCATGGGTCAAGTGCAAAGTGAACAGTCCACCCTCATGAACGCAAGGGACGATCTTGTCGACTTGCCGCTTGTTGAAGGCCACAAAGGTGAATCCGTTGTAACCGCAATGCGAGTCGGGTTCGAGCGAATCGGTCACCCGACTTTTTTCTCCCTGAAGTCAGACATTGTTCTTTAACGGTGTTGTTGAACGATGCATTTAAATGCTGTATCATTTTACATCAGACCAACAGACATGGGATGGTTTTCTGTGAAGCTTGACAGGGGCCTGAAACACACACGCCACATCATTTCACTGTATATTAGTGTTGTAGATTGTCTGAAAAAACACAAACAGCATCGTAATTGAACAGGTCACACGCAGCGCTTTACAATTTCAATTTAAAAAAAGGAGATTTGATTCAAAATCATTCTCAGATCTTTCCAGATGATCTCTCAAGCACTTTGCAAAATTTCTATGCACAAACGCATAATTTATATAGTAAATTTTGTTCTTTTTGATAAATGGAAAGTATATCTTTTTCATATATATTAATGCCATTTGCTGGTTATTGGAACAACTTAGTTTTTCCTGTAAATGCACTGTGTTATCGTCCGAAAGTCTGTCAATTACAGAGGCAGCTATAACTGGCAGTGACGAGTCTGAACATTCACAATCCAAGTGTCCACAACACTCACTGTTCCTGCGACGTTCCTGCAGAAATCACACACCTGCGTTTTGTTGGTGACTTCGGGGGAAAGTTGCAGCGGCAGCTCTCTTCCCCCTTTTCGCACGTTGTATTTTCTATCAGTCGTTCTTAACTATCCCACCCACACTCACACGATGAACACGTTACACACAGTTCACAGGAGAGCGATGAATACTGGCAGTTTGCCACTCTTGTCCGGTGCAGCCACGACTCTCGAGTCCTCTCGACACATGGATTTCTGATCAGTGATGTGGTGACCGACCTGTGCTGAAAGGAGTGATTGCTCCACTTGTTTTGGAATGAAATTGAAGGAGGGAAATTTCTTTTTATTTTTTTTATTGGTAAAACTTTTTAAAAATGCTTTATGGTGTTAGATGCTGTTGTCCTCAGGAATAATTTAGAAAGGATTTGGAGAAAATGAATGAATGAATTTTGATATTACGTATAATCTGGCCTTTTTTAAAAAAAAAAAGAGAGAGAAATGGGGCAATAACTTGTTTAAATACCTTGGAAACAGAGGAATGCTTAAGCATTTTATTGTAATAAACATAAAGAATTTATTGTGTATTCCAGTGTGTGTTGTTTTTATTTTGTATCGTTACGAATCTTTACGAAACAAACTCATATTTGCGCAAATCAGCTCAATTTCTACCAAAACTATTTTTATCACTGGTGTATGGCTTCACGCATTTAGCACTTTAACACAGTTCCGATGGTGCTCCAGGCTCTGCAGTTTGTCCCTGAATAAAAAAAAAGGCTGAGTGGCAGCCGGGTGATTTAGACGATCTGACAATCTAAAAAAAAGCCCCCTTAAAAATCCTTCCTAGCAAATTTAGACCGGCGGGACACGCAGCGTATCCAGAGCCCAGGCTGTGTCACATGTGAGGAATGCCAGACAAGTCAGCCGGTGCACGTCCCCCCCCGAGCACAACGCATTCCTGACCCCCCACCCCCCACCCCACCTCGCCTCAGAGGACGGGAGCGGATCGAGAGGCATCACACACTCGTAGGGGCTGCCAGTTCGTGCCTTCATTGTCATGACCAGGACACAGGGCCTGATGCAGTGTGTCTGTGAAGGTCCCGGCGCAGAAGCAGTGGAGGGGCGTCATGGTGTCAGCCCCCAGGAAGCACACCAGGCCCCCGGGGAAGCTGCAGTACACCCCGATTCGGGAGAACCTCCTTCCTGCCAGCAGGGGCAGCTCGTGCTGAACGCCGCCGTGCCAAGCCGTGTAGTCTCCGTTGAAATACTCCACACACCACGACTCTTTGCCGCGTCCCAGCCAGCAGAGCTCCTCCTCCTCGCTGCCCTTGCGTGGGATGCTCGGGTAGGTGAGTCCCAGCTCCCAGTACGTCTTCCCACTCACCTCCACCTCCCAGTAGTGGCGGCCCTCACTCAGGGATTGCCGGCTGATCACGTTCAGGGTGTTGTCGAAGCGGCAGGGGGTCTCGGGGACCTCCTGCCAGGTGTCTGTATATGTGGCCGAGTCCCCTTTGGGAGAGATGATCAGCTTCGGGTGGGCGGTGTCGGCGTCAAGAACAACGTCTGTAGCATCTGTGTGGGGAAAAAACAACAACCAGAGGGCACAAATTACACCATAAGCGAGAAGACCCCCATGGGCACCATGCAGCTGCACTTCGAGGTAAACTCACAGCTCTGGAACAGCTTCTTGGTGACGGGGACCTGAGACCTGATGAAGAGCAGCAGGTTGATGGTGAGGCTCAGCAGCTGGTCGTTCCTGAACTCGTCCACTTGGATCAGGTCGGGGTCAGTTGCTCTCAGAGTCTCCGAAATTCTGATGCCAAAACCAAACAGTGATCATCATTTCTTCGCGTGAATTCAAAACAAACAAACAAACAAGACTGAAAATGAAGGCATAAAAACAAAAGAAAATTCATGTAAATTCAAGCCAGGAGACAAATACGACAAGGCTGCAGGAAACAGACTTTAGTGTGTGATTAAATCTGGAGTGTGAAGCTTGATCAGGCTAAATAAACAAGTGGTGTCAGATCCCATAATCAGATCCCAATGGATGAGGAAGTCTCTTGGGTTTATGTTGAGACAACCACCAGGCAGGTTATGAAGTCGGGATTTTTTTTAGAAGTCAGAGCTCTGTGTCTTCTACGCTGGTACTTTCCATCTGAGAAATATGCTTGGTATGTCTGATGAGAAGTGACACAGACGGGCCTGCTATATTTTCCGGCAAGTGTTATCAATCGCACATAGAAGACTTCCAGTAAGGGGGTTGTTTCCAGGATTGTGATCATACCTTTTTTCTGTCTCTGCAGTCTGTTGAAAAGAAGAAAGAAAAAAAAAGAAAGGATACAGTTTCAGTGCTATTGTGCTGGTGAGTTAACAATGCAGGTGTGAGTTTGGCGTTCACCTTCGGATCACTTCCCCCTGGATTCACAGCAGCAGCGATGTTGTTCAGTTCCTGTTCCAGCTCCTGAGTCAGATGGAGGCACTGCTCTATTTTCTCCTCCACCAGCCGCTCTGTGGCCTCATGCTCGGTGTCCAGCTGGGTCAGCGAGATCACAAGGTCCTCGTCCAGCACTCGCTTCATGTCCTCGTACTTCTTTCTGATCTTCTCCTTTGCTCCGTTGGTCTTTTTCTGGAGTGAGCATGGGGGGGGGGGTCCGGGTCAATAAAAAAATGCTGGCCAATGGCATAAAAAAGTTTGACCCATTCGATAAAAAAATGTCACCATTCAGATGTACAAACAGCACAAAGAACATAACTATGGGCGTATAAATTATTGCAGTTGACAAACTTCATGTTTTCAGACACATAAATATGAACTGTAAAATGGAGGGATCAGCGTGCACCGAAGGGACTGCTGCCTGTTGTGAAAATCCACCACTTAGGTGTACAGTAAGTTAGATGTTATCATGCAGGGGAACCCGCGGCCGTCAGACAGAAAATTTGACTCACCGTTATTTCCACTTGCTTGGCTGCCAGTTTCTTCATCCTGTAGACGACGGCATCTCTCTGCCGCTGCAGGTGCTGCTGCTGCTTCAGCAGCGTTTCCTTTCGCAACACACAGGAAAGAATCAAAGACAACACAAAAATATGCATTCAAACATTCCTTTTAGAAGCCAAAATGGATGCTCACGGGGTTTGAGGTCTTCCCGTCAACTTTACTCGCCATCTTCTGTACAGGAGTGCAGACTCCACAAATTGGTCCCGGAGGAGCCGCAGCAGCTTTTATAGGCCTGCCGCAGAAGTGAGGGCTCTGTTGTCAAAAGAAGGGGGGGGGGGGGGGGTGGAAGAATATCTGCCACCCTCTGCCTTCACCCTCCTAGTTTCTCCTGCCCAAATAACCTTGTTTCTGTACGGAGAGACCATTAATCTAAGCGTCGCAGACAAGAGAAGGAAGCAAGGTCCCAGGCAGAGAAGGTCCGGCGGACGGGTAAAATGTCAGACCTGCAGTAGAGTTATTTCATGTCCCACTGAACAGGAAGCCTGTAAGACCTCTAATAATACCAGCCTCACACTGTCATTGATTTATACGTGCGTGTATGTGACCCACATGTGAAGTAGTCTGCACACAGCTGGGTGGTGCTTCGTCAAAAATCCATCACAAACTGCTTCTTCTAAAATTTATTAAGTGCACACACGAGAGTCAGTCGGATTTTCTCCTTGACAAAACTAAATTAGTCCCTCTGATGCCTGTTTAAAATGCTTTCCATGACCCAGGACCTTTTACATGCATTGCGCAAATGGCTCGTGCGGAGGCAGAGAGACATCAAATCCCCCCCACCCCCATCCTCCTCCTCCTCCTCCTCTTCCTCTCCCTCTGACTTGTCTCTCATCAGACAGCATGCAAGAAGTGGCGCTGCTCAGCAGGACTGCCACCCCAGGGTTTTATCAGCTGGGATCACTGACTGACATGTTTTCATTTGCGGCGATCGTTCCTGAATCAAACCGTCTCTGCTGGGGAATGCACACACGTCTTCCCAGCAGAGGCTGTTGATTTTCACCCCTCTCCTTCCTCGCGAATTGAGCACCTATAAAAACTTATTTGGACCTGCCTCATCAAGAAACAAACTGTCCCCATCCATCTTTTTATGTCTTTATACACAAGCTTTATCCCACTAATGCACCTGATTGACAATAAAAGTATCTAAAGGTCTTTTTGTCTTCAAGAATGAACTTTAAAAGATTTGTTTCACACTCTCATCAACCTTCAAAAGCAGCACCTTTCCAAATAAAAGACATTTTCAGTTTTCTGTGTCTGCTCTAGATTTTAGAGTATGTTCTCAGGGTTTTTTTGAAAAAGAGCGAGCACACCCACAAATCATTTCAATGACTTCTTTGTTTCATTTTTCTGCGTTCTGTCACTCTCACAATTTTTTTCCAGAGTGTGAGAGACCTCAGTCAATCAAAAGAATGACACGAATCTCTTCACTTGAACCTGCATTCGTCTTGATTTCCAAAAAGTTTCAAAGATGCTCTCCAGTCTCTTCGTGGGGGGGGGGGGGGGACGCCTTCAAAGTCCCGTAAATACTCACCGACGCCTTAAAGGGCAGGCAGACCTTAAAAGCACAATGAAGGGAAAACCAGAAAGTCCAGTTCTCATCATGTTCTGACTGATACTGGCAGCTTCCTCCTGCAGTGACACTCTTGGAGGCAGACGGAGCAACGGCAGCATTGTTTCTGAGCAGGTGCTCCACAGGTGAGACTCTCATGCTTTCCTCTGCACTTGTTGGCAAATCTGCTTCTTTTCATGCTTATTCCTTTTCGATACGACTCATGTAATTGAATTCATCTCTCTGGGCAGTTTTTGGAAAACGTTCATTTGTACGTTACTTTCCGCTTGCAGCTCTACTTGGTCCTTCAACAAAAGACACAAGTCTATTTTTAGACCTCATGCGCTCAAGAGTGCAGATTTCCTTCTGAACCCACAGAGAGACTGAAGACTTTGTCGATTTTGTTTAGGTGTGGTGTCACGATGTCAAAGAGCCAGAAGAGCCAAGGTAAGATATCACCTCTGGAAATCTGATGCAGTGCTTGATTTAGGTGACTGCAGGTATGGGCTGGTGTTTGGGTACAGCTGACAACGTGGAGGAAAACCTGTTCTAGACGACAATGTTGTCAAGGCACGAAGGATTCGTCTGACAAAGGAACCTGGAATGTGCGACTGGTCCTGTTGTTTGCCGCCGAGAAAACGCATGTGGGGCTGTTTGTTTGCCCTTCTTTTTCTTTTTCTATTGATGAAACCATGCGACGTTAGATGAGGGATAAACGTCGGCGCTCCTCTTCTCTCCCTCCGGCCTCCTGCAGGTTCGACGTTCTACAAGCCAGTCAAAGCCGCCAAAGAAATCCGATCAGGATATTTGTACAAGTCTCCGCCACCGCAGCAGCTGAAGAAAGAGGTGACACACTCTGCTCACTGGCCAGAGAAAAAACGTTGCTGCAGCTTTTTATCGGTTTAATCATACGTGTGTCAATCATTCCTTGTGCAACAGCGATCATGGAAGAAACGTTATTTTGCGCTGTTCAAAGTCAGCGACGAGGAGCATCACCTCAAGTACTTCAGGAGCCCAGAGGAGATGGAGAAGCCGGTGGGAGAGATCGACCTGACTCAGTACGCTCCCCCGGTAGCCCTCACCAACATGAGTGGATAGGAACCTCTCAGCAGGGCGTCAAAGGATCAGTCCCTTGAGCAGATCTACTTTGCATAGATGCAGATTGAGACCTTCTGTGTCCATAAAACTGCTGAGTATGAACTTTCTCTCCCACTCAGGATCTCTCTCTTGTACGTGAGTCCTCAAAACCACCCAAGATGGTGTTGGATCCAGAAGAACTTCAAATGCGCGCCGTCCTGCGTGCTCTACATCAGGTCGGGGGAGCGGGACTACTTCCTGGTCGGCGAGAGCAGGTGAGAGGTTTTTTTTTTGTGTTTCACTGGATGCAAAAAGCTGAAGGAGGCTTTAACCACTTATGATTTTGTGGACTTTGTTGATCAAAAGGAAATGAAGTTGCTGCTCCTTCTATTTTTGTGTGTAATGATCAATCATCCTGTAATTGCTGCGCTCTGACTGAATTGTTGCTTTTTGTGAATTTGGATGTTTTTTGGGGGCCGTCAGTAATGAGAAGTGATTTTTTTAAGCGATGTGTTCTTCCTTCAGCGAGGAGGTGGACTGTTGGTTCACTGACCTGTTTAACGCCCTGAAGAACAAACCACACCGGGTTCACTCCACAGAGGTACATGGCGGGGGGGGGGGGGGGGGATTTCCATGATTCTCACCTGCTCTCGTAATATTTCACCAGTTTGTTTACCACTCGCAGTTAATAATCTTGTGACTTTCTTAATTCTAAAGGAAATATCAAACGGGAAGAACATCAAGGTAAATATTTGAAGTGTTTACCTTCTCCTTGAATCAGGCTGCCAACATTGGGCGCAAATGCATGGGCGTCGAGCTTCTCTTAGTTGGGGGGGGCACATTTAATCACTTTTTCAATCTCTAATGTGCTGGACAGAAAAATAGGACATAAAAATAAAGACAGCCGCAAATTATTCTTTTAGTTTCGGTGCCAAAAAGTAAGGAACGGATTGTGCATGACAAGAGATTTCACTGCATGTTCACGCTGTTTCATAATCCCCTCCTAATCGCCAAAGCTTTCATCTCTGCTGCACGCTTTGATTCCATCTTATTCCATCAGAGAACAGTTCCGACGCAAACACTTGAGACTTTTTCCCCGTTGTGTTTCTCCCCCAGGTGATCTCCAGCCCCTTCCTGTCCAGGAGCAATTCTGTCTCTGTCATTGAGAAGGTGGGTTGGTTTCGTTGCAGCTAATCTGCTGCCCGTCTCTCTTGCCTGCCTGCTTGTGGTCAGTGTCCTACTCCAGATTGATTTGTAATTTTTAAGGTAACGTTTGAAATTGATCCATATTCATCTGAAGTCACTTTGCACAATCTGTTTTTTCCCTCTTTTCCCTGCATCATTGGTGCATGTAGTGCGTGCATGTTTTAATTTGTGAGGCACTGTCTGAATGTGCAATACATCCTTTACTTGTTGTCTGCTGGGAATGGTTCCTTTCCTCCACACTCCCAAATTATGGTAAAGGGGGACTTCATAAGGTGTGAAAAGGAAACGGCTCTGAAAGCTACTCCAGCGATAATTTGCTTGCTTTGTTTCTTTCAGTCGCCAAAATTGCGCTCCATGTCGGACCCGTCCTCCAGCACTGCGGAGAGCATCCCAGTCAGAGCAATGGTGTGAAGTCGACCTGATTGTGTGATATCAGTGTCACTTTTGGCTCCCTCCCAATTGTTTGTTTGATTACAGTTTGTTGCTTTGCTTTGCAATTTGTCCGCAGGACGACGATTACTGCAGGAGACGTGCATCTGTGCCCGTGCAAAACCTCTATGTCTTTCCAAGACCGTTCCCGAGGCCTCTTGTAGGACTGCACCCATTTCTATTTTTGTTGAATTGAACATTTGTTATTTTTCCTTTGTGACACATTGGAAAGGACAACAATAATCATTTAAAATTGAGAAGCGCTGTGACATTTTACAGGCAGTAGCTTGAGTTAAAGAATCAAATTCAAAAACATTCTTATTACAGCTAACTACATCATAGGAGAGTTGTTTTTGAATGAAAGCATGAATAGTTTAGTGATATTTTAACATGTTAATTGTTAGCATTATCTCTCTTTTGATTTTAGAAGCCTGGAGGAAATGATATAGTGGATGGCAGCACGGACTCAGTGTGAGTAACTTTTATTGCTTTTTTGAGCTGCCAAAGGCTTGAATCCCCCCCCCCCCACCCTGATCCCCATTCCCATCCCCACTCTCCCTTATGCTTATTCAAGCATCTTAATCACCACATCGTCAGAACCTTCTGTTTATTTCCTAACTCGCCTCTTGATGTTCTGCAGGTACGAAACAATGATGGAAATCAAAGAGAAAAGACTGAGCACGGAAATGTGAGTCGTCATTTGTATTTCAGAGATGCTGACCGCGGTCCAATCGAAAGTCACCGTTACATCTTGATGGTAACGAAGGCGGTTAACTGTGTGAAATGCTTGTAGGGACCGTGAGGTGGAGGAGGTCAACACAGGCACCCTCATGAAGTCTGTCACTGACATCTTCGATAATTTGAGGAAACAGATTTCCCCACTGAGTCTGAACGTTGGCGAGGAAGCCAGTGACGGCAGGTAGTTCTGTGATTACCTGTGTTGTTTG
This sequence comes from Malacoctenus gilli, assembly GCA_032164315.1. Taxonomy (NCBI): domain Eukaryota; kingdom Metazoa; phylum Chordata; class Actinopteri; order Blenniiformes; family Labrisomidae; genus Malacoctenus; species Malacoctenus gilli. Next base: position 10,276,878 of record JASSRZ010000086.1, on the reverse strand, counting down.
TCACCCTTTGGCTCGGAGTGCAGCTTTTGTGTTTTTCATTCCACCCTCTGTGTCAGTGGCCTCTGGTCTCGCAACCGTGGATCTTTGAAGCGTGGTTTGGTCGACGCCCTCGATACCAAAATAGCTCAGTCAACAGAGGTGAGCTCGGGCTCGCCGGCTCAAACCCCCTCGGCCAACAACAACCGGCGTTATTTTTACTGCGCGGCACGGTCATCAACACGCGTCAGTCAAAAACTCTGACAAAGGTGACACGCATGAGAACCGGTCCGACCGATTCGGTGCTGGAATGGATTACAATTTGTATCGGCCGTTCATTTACACGTTCCCACACCAGTGCAGAGAATCTGCCACGCAAGGAGCCCAAACACACACACATACACAAAACACCACTGGTTGCAACTTTGCGTTCAGTGATTGTCTCAAGGACACGTCCACACAAGGACACAAGGACACGTCCACACGTGGACAGTCCAAGAAAAGGAGTCGAACAACCGGCCTTTGAAGCCAAAGCCAATGTGCTCTCAGAGCCCGCCCACTTTGGCATCAGGACTAAAGTTTCCTTTTCCTAAATCTCACACTTTTCTAACTGCACATGACTCTTGGACATTAGGCCCTATTTCTGTTAATTGTTTTGAGATCTCGTACAAGAAAAGATCTCTCGTTTTATTGGCCGTTCTACTTTTTACGAGCTGCAGCCCCCTGCTGCTGCTCGCCTTGCTATATTTGCTCTGACACCAGATTGTGGGGGGAAAAAAACAGTCTTCATTCCCGAATATGTGTTGTTCCTCGCCAAATGTGGCCCCGTGCTGTGACTCTGTACTGAGGCACAGCGCTGCGGCTGCATTAGACATATGGGTCAGAAGAACTATTCACAAAGTATGTCTTAATTAGACTTCCTTGTCTGCCTCTACAGTTATTTGGGACTTTGTGGCGTCTGAGGAAGTCAAGAAAGTCTCAAGATAGCTGATCCCCTTTTTGTGACAGAGTAGAATCCCGTTTGGGGACTTGGCACGTGAAATGCTCTCACGTCTCCTTTCTTTATTATCTTCTGTCACAAGAGGAAGTGTGGATTTATCCTTATCCAAGCTCTGTGATGCAGTGCCCAAATCTTTAGTGACATGCATGCGTTTTGCCCGTGAGTCACTCTTACTGCGGCATGCGCGATTTCAGACCCCCTCAGTTTGCTCTGAATGAGCGCAGCTCTAATCATTGGGTTCCTCGCGCGTCACGGCCTCTCGTGCTTTCCTTTTGTTCCTCCAATCTGTCTCTGATCCTTGAAGCATCAACAAGTCACTGTTGAATCCGAATCCGGAGGTGTGTTGAGCTGTGACGTGACGATTCCCTCTGCAAACTCGCAGGCAAAGCAAACGTCAGTCGTCGGAATTCAGCAGCAGCTCCAGTGACAACGGCGCCATTTCCCCGGGCGAGACGGTGGACAGGAGGAGTTGGTTAACGGAGAGGTGAGACAAAGCAGAGGCGACACTTTCCTCTTCTAAACAAGTGGGTCCCAGCCTGGTGTCTGGGGCCTTCGTCGGGGGGCATATCTGTATTGGGTTCGACCTAATAAATAAAATGATCGCACCTGGTTTGAAGTCGGTTATGTTTGTGTGGAGGTGGGAACCGAAAGGTGAACCGCCTTGTCATGCTTACAGAGGGGGGAAAGAAAGGACAATAAAGGATGACTCAGTGTAAAACCTGAAGAAAGGAATGCTTGGAACAGCATCAACATGTTGCCAAACTGGCTGTGTTGCTTTGTGGAGGTTTCCATGAGTGGACGATGAGCTCTGCTTCCTTCCACCTGTTTAGAAAGAGGCGATTCTTGACTGCCAATAAAACTAGTGTGTGAGTTAAATAACATATTGAGCAGAAGCTAAATGATGCAATAACAATCACTTATCATAAGAGCGATCAAAACTCCTCTTGCCTGTTTTGGTTTTTGCTGCACCTTCAAAATAAAAGCATTTACACACATACACAGTGACACTTATGATACTAACACTCAAGGCGTGTGAAGGTACGTGTCAACATATTGATAAAGTTGTTTGTTTTTTTTCCAAGCTTTGACCCCACTCCTCCCAAAGAGAGGGACATTCAAGTGAAGCATGCAGATCTAAAAAAGCACTTGACGCTAACAGACGTGGAGGGAAAACCGAGGTAAGCGGCGAGTAACAGACACAACCAAAACAAGAACATTTCAAAGAGAAGTGACAAACTGATGTTATAAAGAGTAAAATGCTGTGTGACATGCTGTTTACATCTCACAAGGTATTTTTGTCTGTTGTTCTGATCATACAGATCCGTTGATTCTGAACAACACTCAACTGTCACATGCTTGATGTTATCTATTTGAACTACGGAGGTTCTTTATGAACTTTGTGCAAGATGTTTGAGCTTGTACATACTCTGAATGCCCAACTGAAAGATGTCTATATCCAAATGTTAGGCAGCAGTCCCGCCTGTATCTTGACCAACAGAAGCTGTGTTTTTGTGTCGCAGTGTGTGTGGCTGGACGGGTCAGCCACAGACCGCCTGCCTCTTCCACAAAGGGGATCAGATACTGGCAATAAACGATCTGCACACTGGCAACCTGGAGGATGTCAACATGTACCTGAGCAAGTGTCTGAAGAACGATGTACGTCCCTCACGCCGAATGACAGATGATGGCATGCGAGCTGTTTGCATGCATGCTGGTGTTTAGCATGCAGGCGCACAACATGCTAACAAGCTGTACTTCTACATAGCTGTTTGAAGGCAGGCAGCCCGTCTGAAGTTGCGTTGTGCTTCCAGGTGAAAGTGACCATCCTGCGTCTGCCTGGATCCCAGCCTCTGCATTTGCCCTCCCACCTTTGCAGTGACTTCGTGTGACGTGCGTACCTGAGCGGAGACATGCCGTCCTGCTTCACGGCTGCCAAGAACTCTGGGACGGGTTTGTACCACCACACATCGGATGCTTCACGCAGCCGTCAGTATTTTCTCCAGGACTGTGGTCACTTTTTTATTTTGCTGTCACTTTACCAGCTTACCGAATTTCAAATTCTTGGAGGGATTCGAAATCAAGGTTGGAGCGCAAAAAAAATGAAGAATGACAATTATATCGTTGATGTCATACAGTATGCAAGAAGTATGTTTATTGTTTACGATTTCGCGTGTGATTTAGGTCCAGTGTGGATTGTATTATATCTTTTGTATAGAACATATTCTTCAGAGTTGCCGGACGGGAACGACAAAAAACAAGGTTTCACTGGAGTGTTTTTCCTCATTCCACCAGCATGATTCGCTGAAGCCTCGTCACTCTGAACAAGTTCAGGTGTCTGACAAAAGCGTTAATGCGCTTCATGATTCAATCACGTTTGAAGTGTCTTTAAAAAAACAACCTGGTGTGTATAAAAAGTGTACAGCTTGTAACTCATTTTTTCTCACTCTGTTCAAATGTCCTGCCGTTTACTTTGAAAGTACTTACACTGAAAACTCTCTGTCACTTTAAATGCACACAAACTACTTCAGATGAAAATGGGAAACTTGCGCAACCGGGAGGTTTTCCGGTGGTTGTTAATGTGCTTGATTTTCAAATGTTACTTTATTGCTGTGACTCTGTTAAAGAAAAAAAAAACGTTATTTACTTGCTGTCAATTTCGCTCCTATCATGAATTTTCTCTTCATGACATTTTGTGAGACTGTGACCTGCAGAAAAGTTGGAACACCAAGTTACTGGCAAATGGCGATTCATTTCCAGTTTGTTGGGTGCGTGTCACCAATGATGAAACTTCCTGAGAAGCCGTGCCAGGTGGATGACGGCTTGTGAGGGCACAAACAGAGAGGATAATCTCTGCTGTTTCGCTGTGTTTGCTGTGTGTACAGTGAGAGAGCGACGATGACGCGGACATTTTGAAACTCCCTTTTCGGTCGTCCCTCAAAGATGTTTTGACAGAAGTGGGGACGGGTGGATAACAAAAGATGTGGAAGGTCACTAGTTTTTTCCACATTATTCACACCTCCAGGTGAAAACAAAGGCACGCCAAAAAGCTTTGTATCTGTGACGCAGGAGTCCAGGACACCTTGCAGTGAATGAGCCTAGAAATATAAAGCGTTTACAACTGTTACTGGCAAACAGTCTGGTTGGCTATATATGTATAAAATGTGCTTTTATTATCTATTGCTATGCGCACAAAACGCCATAATCCAGAAATGACAGATCTTTCCATGGTGCCTTTCCTCATGGCTGTAAAATAGACACTATCTCATTTAGAGTGAAAATAAACAATGAATATATTCATTCAAAACTCTGATATCAAAGCCATGTTGTTATGATTAAGAACTGAATCTCATGTAAAGTGTAATGTAAAAACTCTCTTGTAATCAGTGAATATTGTATGTTGATTTCTATTCACTTTTCTTTCTTCTAATTTGCTGTTGTCTTATCAACCTGCAAATAAAACCTGTGTTGACAGGCGGCTGGACTGGACTGCCATTTCCCTCAAACCAGACATTAGTAAAGTACTGAGAAGCAAAAAGTTACAGACCAAGAACAGTTTCTCTCAGGATTGTCTAAGATGCAGTCGGAAGGCCTTTTACAGGCGCCTCGGTGCACCAGTCAATTTAACATGACTTAATATTAAGTCATAGGACGGCCTATGAGAGTGGCTCAAGATGGGCTCTGAGAGCAATACAGGGTTTAATGCATTTTCTCCTGTACAAGCTGATAAATGTTGCAATGCATATGTTATATAAAAAACACAAAGAGGGACACAGAAGGTGTAAGGTGTAATGAATTGCCTGGGGAGGCTCTCAGAAAGCAATTTCAGAAGCAGCTCATTGAAATGAACAATCATACACTCATAGCAAGTGATGGAAACCTTCAAAAACAGTGTCACACCTACACACACACACACACACACACACACACACACACACAAATATGTAATTCTGAGCAGAGATTTGCATCCTGCAGTACTCGGGACCACCCCCCCCCCCCCCCGTACAATCTGGACTCTGTGACATTTCTTTTTCCTGCACGTTTGAGGCCCCGGAGGCTGAGCAGATGCACGTCTCCGGCTTCCGTGATAAGTTGAAACGCTTTAGACTGTGAGGAGGAATCATGGCGAGCCTCTGCAAAGAACCGGTTGAACAGGGAGCCGAGGCCACAGCAGACACATCGGTCCTGCCCAGCTGCCGTCTCAGAGATAAACCCAGCCCAACATCTGACAGCACAGCTTCAAAACAAGGCTCTTTTTTTGTTATTTATATGTATATTCCTTGATGGGTCTGCATAATTCAGCGTGTAATCATTTGAATGCCACTTGATTTCTGTCAATACCCACACGCTCCATTACCCGATTGAGCAAAAAGCGAGAATCTTTCATACCACAAATACAAGTCATGAACACCTTCATAAAAAAACAAACTGTTCAGGCACACTAGTGTTTAGGACGTTTATTTTTACAAATTAAAAAAAAAACGTACATAAAAAAGGACTGTCGATTAAAATCCCAGATGCAAAGCAGCAGGTTTGGAACAACAAAGCAAACATTCGATCCAGCCAGTTTGTTCAGTTCCAGAGAATAAATATCATCTTACAGAGTTTAATCAAGGCCGTTGTGCATGTAAACACTGCATAGGAAGGGTTCCAGGAGGTATATCAGTCTCTCATTATGGGAGCGTTGAATGTGAGTTTTTAAATTGGGACTGGAATGGTTATTCAAATGCATTTGATCCAAGAAACCTCTCAAGTGATGTGAATGGACCAACGTGCAGCCGAGAGGCGATTTCTGAAGAAGAGCTGGAAACGCTGAAAATCGGCGCCTCATCGCTTTGCCTTGGACTCGGCCAGCCACTCCCCGAAGCACCTCTCCATCGCCTTCCTGCTCTCCCAGCTGCCCACGTTGACAGTGGGGATGATCTTGAGGGGCTGCAGCCACTGGACAAAGCGCTTCAGCTCCAGGAAGCCGCTGTGCTCGCTGTACGGGATCCCTGTGGGAAACGGAGGAGGCGTTACCAGCGGGCAGCAAAGGCCCTCCGATGCTCCTTCGCTCGGGCTTGGCGAGTCTCACGTGCCCCTCAGCTTTTAACAGGTCTCTGAAGTCGCGCAGTTGATCCTCCCACATGCTGAGAACAATATTAGTGGGAGCATATGGCAGGAAGGAGCGAGGAGGGGAGATAAACACATGACAGAAATAAAGAGAGCCCAAATTGGCTTCCGCCTGAGCAGCACACGCAGTGCTGAGAGGCACAAATTACACGTGCATCACAGAAGCAAAACTCGAGCTGAAGATAGCTGCTTCCGAGCCAGTTGGCCGACGTCGGCGGCGGATCTATTCTGAACACGGAAACGGGACGACGGGAAGGAAAAGCGGCCAGAAGTCGGCGAAGGAAAATCAATTTCTGATGACCCACTTCAGCGCGGCGCTCTGATGCCAGACCGCGCCGCCGCGGGAGAGTCGGCCGTCGACTGGAAGAACGAGTTCGGTCGGAATTACGTATTCTGGCGTCGATGAGCTGCATCGGCCTAAAACTGAGCTGCTGCACGTTATGAGCAGAACGCCTCTGATGGTCCATGACTCACTGCTACTGTTCGCCAACAGAGGGAGCTGTAGGCTGAATACAGTGTGAGCGGTCACTCATTGATGAACTTAGAGAAACGTTTCCAGCCCATAGACCCTAGTTTGGGGTTTTTGGTGTGAAACAATGCATTTTTTTTTTTACCATCACTTGTTTTGTGTTGAAATGGTTCTTTACGCAAGCGTTATATATTGCATCTTGTTTTTAATAAGACTTTGTTGTACGTACCATAGATGGAAATGTTGCCGCTAGTCTGCGGCTGAATGTCCTGCACTGAATCCACCTGCTGACTGAAGGTCCAGCCGGTGGGCTTGAAGGCCACCAGCCGGTCATACTGTCGGGAGAAGCGTGCCAGGTGATCCCGCAGCTTCTGCTCGGCGGTGGACGGAAATCACAGGCAACAGACAGGACAGATTAGACACGTGAGAGAAGTAATAAAACTGCAGTTCTCTTGGAAAAAAGCTGTATTTTCTGTAGATCTCGACAGCTTAACCACAGCTCAGTGTATTTTCATGCATTTGCATCTCTGAACTGCAAGCTCGTCGTTCACATTTTTTATAAACGCATTGAAATGTGTAAACTCATTATACAGACAAAAAAAAGTCCCTAAACTGCAGCATTCGTCTCCTTCAGGTCAGCCTTTTTGTGCCGAGCGATGCATGAATTAGCCCGACTTTGGAGTTTATCTGCGGCCACACAGACTGTGATTGTGAACGCCTCGGCTCTTCCAGAAACACGTTGTGCCTCTTTGCCCATTACGATGAGCCGTCCCTGGGTAATTTCCACCCTGCTCTCGTAAACAGTTTCATCTCACTTGGCCGTGCAACTGTGGTTGGCTTTTTGTCGCCCTCTAAATCGGCGTGATTAAAGAAAGCGCTGCGGAAATGAAACGTTTTAGAGGCCAGTTAGGAAGGGAAACTTGCATTGAAGGTGAGCTGCATCATGGGAAGCACGTGGACCTGCGCCGCCTTCCAGTCGGTGATGACGCGCTCCCTGACTTGGGCAGACTCCAGGCAGCACATGGTGTTGTATTTGTCCCTGGAGAGGCACACTTTGGACCCCAGGACCTCTGCCAGAGCTGCAACACAACGAGAACTACCATCGGCCCACTTTACTTTCTCTTCGCTGGGACGTTTTGTACCCCTAGAATCACTCGATCCAAGTCAGAAATGATCCGAAGCAGCATGGTTGTGTCAGAACAACAAATAGAGTCGTCCCACCTTTTGTTTTACTCAATGTACACAACAACAATATACTCTCTGGGTAGAATAGAACAAAGTTCATGTGTCAGACAAGGACAGTCAGGCTTGTTGTCATCAGAAGGAGCCTGAGTGGCTCTTTTGACCAAACAGGTAATTTCAGATTCCCAGACAACCTTTAAAGAGGGGAGGAGAGGTGAGCTGGTGACTGAACAGACAATCCGCTCCGCTCTCTTCTCGCTCATTATGTGCTGATACCAAACACTTAGTCACAGTAAAGTCACCAAATTCCACATGTGAATAAATGAATCTCAGACTTCTGCATCCTTGATGTGCATCTCCACAGAATTGTAAAATGCTTTGATGTGCAAATAAGCATACAGATCCTATCTTAGAATGACTCGTTTTATTTAATATACAACATTGTGCATTGAGGCTGTGCATGAAGTGTCGTCTCTCACACACTTACCCAAAAAGACCTTCTCCTTTCCCACTGAGTAGGATCCACACACCACGAGGGTCCGAGGGTTGAGGGTCACCGATTCAAAGGCCACGCTCGTTGCAAAGTTGATGACGTCCTGCTGTTTGGGGAAGGTGTACTCAGGGCTGCAGTATCTGTGGGAGCAACGGACAGTAAAACTGAAAAACTGAGCCAGACCCCGTGTGAGAAAAGCAGCATTTTCAGAGCACTTGTGACCGACAGAGACGAGCAGCACTTACGTCGTGTCCAAGTAGAGCGTCTGCACCCTGCAGCTGAGAAGCTCAGGGTAAGTCTCCATGGAGGGATCTGCCCTGAAGTCTCCGGTATGGAGGACTGTCTGTCCATCAGGCAAGAAGAACAGCAGCATGGCAGCTCCTGGACAACTGAGGGGGCAGACGGAGGGGAGGGGAGGCAGAGACCTTAAGATCGAGAAGAGTTGACACATGCGGCTTCTTCCCTCAGATTACTTGGCTGGATGTAAAAGTGACTGAACACACCACCCGGTGGCCAACAGTAGTAATACAATTATGGGAGCACTTGAGCGCGAGAGATCGTGAACTGTACAGTTACTGACGACAGGAGATGCTAAAGTATCAAAGTGACCTAAATGACATCACTGAGACAACACATCGTTTTGGGGCGAATGCTGAATGAAAAATGCCAATTGTGGCAGTGCTTCTTTTTTCACAGTTTTAGGTTAATCTGGTTAAAATGATGATGCTTTAAAAAGCAGTTTCTGAAAATGAATGATCATGATGCAATTTAAAGTGTATTATATGATGTGGCTAACGGCGGCGCAGCTGTGCGACCCGTCTCCTCTGTGGCTTCTTCACCAGCTGTTAACCAGCCATCGAACAGCTGCATGCCACCCTTTTGGTGTCAGGGACTCGTTAATTTCTCTTTACGATGGAGCACACATAAGATTAAAAACAAAAACGCTGATGTCGGGGCAGGGGGGTGACTCACTGGTTGGCATCCAGCAGGATGACCCTGACCCCCTCCACCGTGACCTCTGTGTTCATGGGCAGGATGTGGACGTGCTGCTCGGCCACCCTCAGCTTGCTCTTCACCAGGTTCCCCGTGATCTGATCAGGAGACGCAGTTTGCAAGTTAGCATTTATCACAGGGATTCATGTATACACACACACACACAGGCAATGAGGCACAACAGCACCCAAAGTGAAACATTTGAGATCATTTCTCCACAATGGTTTCAGCGTCTTTGCTTATTCCAGTAAAACTCGCCATCAGAATGCACGAATACACCTGAACTTTTCCAAATTGTACAAAGTGTTTGTGATTGACGGACATAAAAGTCCATGTTTCTGTAGGATGGTGTCAATCAAAAAACCCACAAGCTTTCAAAACCTAATTAACTCCAATATGGTTGGAGAAAACGCTAAATTGGTATTCACAGCCAGCCAGTTTTTCATTACTCTGCCCGAATGCGGAGCGGTGAGATAACGAATGGATCAGGTAGCTCGTCCAGAAACGCTGCGGAAAAAGAGCAATCGGGAAGCTTTTAATGTGATGTAAATGAGCCGGATTTTTGGCAGGAGGCTGTGCAGCTTTCAAATAAGCAGCTCCAACTAACAAGCTTCTGAGCGGGACGCTGCCATTTATTTACAACGCCAGAATGCAGCCATATTGTTGCAGTGACTTCCTGTAGGATCTGACAGACGAGGTCAGTTGAAGGTCATCAAAGCTCTTTGAGATCTTCAATTCGACTCACTTTGTTACAGTAGATTGGTAATGTGGAGTTCTTGGTCAGTCCTCCATAATGGTCAGAGTGGAAATGTGTCAGGAAGTAGGCGCTGACTCCCTCGATCGCTCCGTACCGGAAAGCGTCAACGGTAAACTTTGTTCCTAAGAGAAAAAGTCTGGATTACTTTATTTTCACCTTCAGAATAAAATAAAATACAAGTCCGAACTGTTCCGCTCACCTGGAATCTTCTTGTAGAACGGACAGCGTGGCAGCTCCACCTCTCCGTCAGCGTTGATTCTGTTCCTCCTCCCCCTCCTCCACCCCCTGCTCCCACCTCTCCACGCTGCCCCCTGAACATCCCCTGCATTGCCGCTACCGACGGCATCTGTGGCCTGCGATGCAGCCGCAGCCGGCTCGCCCCTCGGTTTCCTCTGCCGTTCCCTCCTCGGCCGCTTGCGCCCCGAGTTCTCGACAGCGGGTGGAGCTGCAGCGGCGGTGGTGTTCGGTTCACTCAGCTCTTTCTCAGCCTCCTTCACTTTCAGCGGCTTGAGGCCAAAAAACACCCCGATGTCCGTCTGCCTGAGTCCTGCAGCCTGTCCCGCCTTGCTTTGGCCCTTCTGAGGCGGCATGCTTTGGGATTTAGGGACAAAAGAGTTCTGTGACGAGGCGAACTGGGAGGTTGTACACGGCTGCTCGCTGTGAATACTACTGTTTTTGAAAGGCAGGTCTGAGGTCAGGAGAGTCTCTCGGAGGCGCTCTAATACGATACTCTGTGGCGACTGAAGGCTTGTGCTGCTGATTTCTCTGGACTTGCCAGGTGCCTCTTTCACACCTGAGGAATCGGCTCCGCCCGCAGTGACTGTGGAGGCAGCAGCCTGATTACCGGGTGCTAATGAGGGAACTGAACCCAGCTGGGGGTCGGAGGAAGCTGGATCCCTACCCGGTGCTTGCGTTCCTTCCAGGTTCTTTTCTATAAACTCAGCATAGAGTTCGTCCTCACTCGAGAAGCTGTCAGTGAACAGCGTCATTGAGTTTTCACCTTCGTTTTCTGACGCTCCCTTATGAAAAAGAGCTTTTCGGCACTCAGTGATATCAACCTCAGTGTCTGCAGGGAGCTCAGAAAGAGGAGAGAAAGATATTGCATCCTCAAATTCAGGGAAATATTCAGTTTTTGGTGAACGCTCACATGTCTTCTCTCCTCTGTCTTCCTTGACAGGAGTAGAAGAAAGCTCCTTCTGACTTTCTTGGGAACTGGCGACCGACTTCTGGCTTTGAGAAGACGACAGCCATCCCTTCTTCTTCTTGAGGTCCTCTGGGCCGGGGGAGCGCAGCAACAGGAGGCTGTTCGGACGTTTCGAATGGGGCGTTCCAGCCTGACAGTCATCCGGGGAAACGCTCTGACTGGACGGGGCAGAAAGACTGAGCGCGCCGTCCTGTGAGGCTCCAGAGCTGCATCCGTTCACCTCGCCACTTTTCGGTCCTGGGATACCATGGAGGCTGGACTCCTTGCTGGCCCCGCCGCCTTGCTGGGACAGACTGGGGACGGTCGCGTCACCGTCGGCCCGGCTGACCGCCAGGAGTGTATGGTTGAATGTTTTGTAATGGTTTGGGATGGTGGAAGAACACCGGAGACCATCTGGACATTCTGCATGGACACAAAAACAGACTCACAATGAAATGGGTACAGAAGTTGAGGTTTTTAGATACGTCAGACGTATTTAGGAGTCTGTACCTTTGCATTGGTCCCTGGGGACGTCCAGGCACTCAGAAACATGCCACCTTTGGGACTGAACCACCAGAATGGAAAACGGCATCTGGCAGATGGGACAGAAGTCCTCAGAGGATGAACCCTGAGCTTCGTGGCTGCTCTTTTTACCACCAAATGAATCAGAGGACGATCCATGTGCCTCCGAACTGCACACATTGTCTCTGTGACCATTAGCGACACGATCTGTGTTTGCGGTGATTTGGACATGACTGTCCTGAGGGTTAGCTGAGTGGGGGACCTCAGTCTTCTGCCTGGACGCCCTCCTGGCGGTGCACCTTCGTTTGGTCCCGGTTGCAGGTGAAGATTCGGGTCTCTTTTTTTTCTTCTCCAGCGGTTTATACTCCCAGATGTCATCTTCCGAGTCGTTCTGTGACATTTGGAGAAGAAAACGACGCGCGCCCGCTGTGGCTCCACGACACCGTTGTTATAACACAAGCACTGATGTTCAGTAACATCCCGCGGCGATGACAGAAGTTACAGTCAATCGCCGACAGATATTGAATAATTCTAGAAGGCTAACAGTCGCGATCCTAACGATCTGCTGTTCAAACAAATGTCTGAATAAGAAAAAGGGCTCATTTTCTTTTGCATTAACTGTCTGGATCCAAACATGTCAGGACCTCTTCTTGCCGCCATACGGAGCTGCACTGTAATGACGACACGAGGAGGGGCGTATTCGCACTTTCGCAACTGGGTGTAAATATATATTTTTTTAATTTTCAAACATAGATAGAACAAAGTACTTCAAAGCTATAAAATATATATTTTTAAAAAACTCAATCATTAAACACGAAAAAAATTAATAAGTCTTCGGTTATGTTTTTTCCAGTAACGAAAGTGGCGATATGAATCTGCAGTCTGCGTTTACCTAAGCGGCTGGGTGTTGTTAAAAACATGGCGTCCAAATGCAGCCTCTCAACATTATTTCCTATTCAAAGCGAATTGGATATCGCTCTAGAAGACGCTACGACAGAGCAAGAAAAGGAAAATCTTGTCAGCGAATATCTGAAGAAGTTGGACGAGAAAGAGGGTCTGAAAATACCTGATTTCCAGCCAGGTTAGAGACTGTTTCCGCCCCATGCTCGTCTCTTTCTCACAGTAGTTTGATAGGAGTTTGCTAACATGCCACAACAGGACTCAACATGTCCACACAGTCTAAACTCGGTTCACACAACTTGTCTTCTTCCTGCTTTCCCTTTATTCGCAGTTAAATACTTTTTCTGAAAGCTTATTCTTTCCCCAGAACAGCAGCTGATGCTTTCTTTGCAAAATCTTTCTCTATGAAAATATATTGTTGTTTTTTGTCCTGATTTAGTTTCATTTTATGTTTACTTTTAGTTCACTGTGCTAAACATAATGAATCCTTTGTCAAATAATTTACACTTTAATGAATTGTAATGGGTGAAATGTCATGATAATCCAAGATGAACAAATCCGCTGTGTGCTAGTCATTTTTGAGATGCTTCACTGAACATGAGTTTAAGCACTCTTTAAAATAAACTCAGAACTTTACATTTGTATATGCTCTGAATTACTTTGGTTTTACTCATTGGAACTATTTTAGTTCCTGTGTGGATGGATGCTGCGCGAGGCAATCTCTCATCACACCAGCAGATGGTGATCTGCAGTAGTGGGAATGATGGTGGAAGAAGCAGTATGTTGCCATAACTAGGTCGGAAACTGAGACCCTGTTTTTTTGTTTGTTTTATGGATGTTGGCCGAGAAATGTATCTTCATATATAAATAAGTTCTATATGGTGGATGTGCTGATTTTATTTTTGTAGAGCGCAGCAAAACTGTTTAATGATTCATGACAAGGGCAGGATGCTCGAAACATCCCCACAACTCACAGTGTGAATGGACTTATAGCTACTGAATCCAGAAGGAAAGCATAAAGGGTGGGTAAAAAATGTGAATTTCGATGAAAAAGATGAGCATCTTATAAGGAAGTTCACACACGTACTGAAAATCAAGGGAACCTGAACATTGTGTTTCTTTAATTTGTTTTATTTACATGATTGCTGAAAACAGAGTGACGATGGTACAGTGGTTTCACGTCCTTCCATGAAATATGTGATGTGTCAAGCTCATTCAGTTATGTGTGACTAACGTTTTTGACACAATCTGGAGTGCACGTGGGGTAATAGTGGAAAAAAAGCTTACTAGATGTAATCTGTTCTCTATTAAATTTTCTTCAATGGTTTTTGATAGAACGTTTAGGCAGCGAGAAGTCAAAATCGTTGCTTTGATCCCTTTGACATGTCACCCCCCCTCCCCCCCATCAGTACCAACACAGATATGCCCGCTAGGTGTTTTCTGACTGCTTCCAAAGCGCTCCTCGAACAGACAGCGATGTAAAGCATTCGTCCACACGGTGACTTGACATAATCGAGGATATGACAGCACCATTTTCCGCTCCCTGAATTCCTGCAGGCTTAGAGTGGCTGAACACGGAGGGGCCTCTGTCTTTGGAAAAGGAACTGGCTGGTAAAGTGGTGCTGCTGGACTTCTTCACATACTGCTGCATCAACTGCATGCACATCCTGCCCGACCTGCACCAGCTGGAGAAGAAGCACTCTGTTCAAGGTTTGTACACTGTCTGTTTGCCTCGTGGGCGATATGGAAAACACATCGTAAACAACACTGTACACTGAGGCTCAAGCATTCTACCGTTTTATGGAAAAGTTCAGCTCTTTGTAAATGTAGCTGCAACATCTCTCAATAAAGTTGTACATGGTTATTTTATGATATCACCTTCACAGTTTCATCTATTTCATCACTCGCTTGTTTGTGTTTCTTGCGTTTGGCCCAAGAACAACCTACACGTGCTGAACTGTGCACGTTTTTTGGGGGGGGGGGGGGGTTCGCAAATAAGGAATTTCACCACTCATAAATAAAAGTCCATGAGGGCAAAATTAATCATCACATGTGAATTGTGAAACGTGAGAGGAGCCGGTTTTTTTTATCGGGTCCATCTTGCTCATCAGTAAAATGGCTCGTCCCTGCGACAGGCAGCGGCAGATAGGAATTAAGCGATAAGCCCGTCGACGAGAACATAAAACAACAGTGTGTTATTCCATCTTCCCGTGCCTCTGATTTCACTCTCAGCCCCGAGCCCCCCCCCCCCGTACCACCATCATCCCGACCAAGGCCATAAATCGTAGCAAATGAGTCACAAATACATTCCATTCTTTCATTTATAGAGAAAGCTCTAAAAAAGCAGCGAAATGCACGCCGGCGTAAATGCCATCAGCGAGTCTCCGGGACGATTCCTGGACGACGCGTCATTCCTGTGCTCTATTTCCCCATATTTCCCGCCTGTCTCTGTTGCTTTTATCTAATAAAGGCAAACAACACACACACACATACACATACACATATTCAAATGAAAAAGCTGCACTTTAGTTTTTAGCCGACAGCAGGAGTGAACAGTGTATTTGTTTGGGCTTATTTCAGCCACGGATTAGTGCACACATTTGGTCCTCTGGTGGGTAATTACGGTTCCTGGACTGTGTTTGTACTAATGGTTTGGGCCTTGTGGGGCTTAATTATGCATGTTTACAGATTTTCTGCTGCAATTTAGTTCAAGGGTGACAACAAATTTGGCCTTTTATCTTAACTTGTGATAAGTTCTGTTCAAGTAGTTCTTACAAAATGTTCTGATTACACTTGAGTTAATAAATGGATTTGCTGAGACAATTTAGAGTCTAGGATGTTTAAAAATGTTATTCTTGAAGTTAAAGCACTTTTTACAACAGCAGATACACTTAAGTTAGTTATTTTTAATTTGCTTTCTGTTGGTAGCATTAAATACTCTGAAAACTTCTGTGCTTCAAGCTTCTGAGATGAAACCCATCATATTCTATGATCTGCCAACTAGAATCTCCTTTTTATAAGCCTGCCAGTCCTGCCACAGATCCATTTTAATGTCTTCCTTAAAGTGATATAACAGGTACAACAAATCTCTCAGGATGCGGAGGCCTGTCAGTTCTTACTGAGGGAACACAAATCACACTACGCTCTCTCGTGTGTCATGTTGCATCACAGTAGCTGCTGGGAGTTCACTGGAGCGGAGCCACCGTAGTACATCATTCTTCCTCTTTTCTAAGAGCAGGAAGGCCCTTATCACCGCCGTGAGGAGACAGTCACTAAAAATACCTCCATGCTGCCGCGTAAGTGAGCACAGGGCCAATAACTGAACCTTGTGGAAGTTCATCGTATTGTACTTCATGCTGCCAAACTCAAATCTCTGGTTGGCACTTCGAAGAATATGTTTTCCCAAAGAGAGAGAGAGAGAGAGAGAGGGGTACCTAAACATATTTAGAAATACAGTTAAGTCGGAAATATTCATCTTTTTCAAAGCAGTAAAATAACAATGCATGGCAATGTTCTAGATTTTGTTTTTTATCAAGTTGGTTTCACCAAATGATTGTTTTCAAGCTAAATTCTTCAGAACGAAAGAAGGTATTTTAATGACTTCACTGAATGAGGCTTCATTTCATTAATGCTGAAAGAACAGCTTCAGAAAATTATCAGAGGAAGCTGTGCAGATTGAAATTCAGTTGTGACACACACACACACACACACACACACACACACACACACACACACACACGAGGCGCTATCATGCTGGCCTTATCTTTGGCACTGCTGCGGGTACATTCTGTTTGCTGCTCTGGTCAGTGAGGTGTGGGAGCCACCCTGTCCAGTCACTCCCACAGTCCACCACCCACCCACCCATCGTCACTGCAATCTGTCCCCCTGCGCTGTTCAGCTGATGCAGTCGGTGACGAAATCCGCCGCCGACTGTGTAGCGTCTAAGGGTTCAGAGTTGTATGTTGGTTGCCGCTGTTGTGGCAGCAACAGTAACACAGCAAAGCACAGTGCACCCACAACTGCTCGTAAACTATTAGAAAACATTTCTGCATCGCGTCGGCATCCAACATCCAAGAGGTGGTAATCTGATTACTTTTGGTGCGCTGTTTGCTGTTTAACTGGCAAAAGTACTCAAGAGTCTAAAGTGATTGACTGACTAAAAAGTCCCCCAAGTCTTGAGTCCCTTGTGTCTACTAAACATGTTTCCAGTGGTCTTGAACTCCAGTTGCAAAGACTCACCATTAAAGGTATGGTTTTGGTACAAAGACACACTTATGAAGAGACATAAATATTGTTAATTTTTTATGGCATGAACATGAAGTCATGAAACTTGAAGCTCGATATTTAAAGTATTTCTCTGTGTTTCAGTTCTCCCAACATTTACAGACAGAATCATTGTGTTTATGAGTCAAGGACGAATGATGCAAAAAGTGACTTTTTCTTAACAGAATCTCACAATGACTCGAAAAGAAGAAGAAAAGCTCTTGAACATTTTTCATTCTGGTGAAGAACTGTTGATTTTGGTCTGTTCAGAAGAGGATCACAAACATGTATTTTTCACAGTTTCAGGCCTTTCCGCTGCTCAACAGCCGAACATCCGTGGTCAACGGTCATGATTCACAGCCGTTCGCTTTCATTGTCTGCACAATCATCGGAGTGTTTGCAGTCTTTGATGCCGCCTGAGTTGCGCTTGAAATAGCTTTCGAACTGCCCCGAGACGCTGAGATATTTCCACGACTTTCAGTTCTACGTGCAACATGAATGGCTGGAGGCTGATTGGGTGGTTAGCAAATAATGACCCACAGAGTTTTCAGCAAAAACTGGATCCTTTCAGTTCTCAGGCTCTCTGTGTTTGTGTCTTTGTGAAGTTGCTTTGATGAAGCTTATGCAACCTTTAACTCAGCGATTTAAAGCCACGTATTTACCAGCATGTGATTGACATCGCCTTTGCAGCTGGACACGGGTTAAAGCATTCATGTATCTCTCACGCAGTTATGTAACAGACTGACAAACAGGTGTTATGAAACAAGGTTGATTTGGGTGATTGTTTTTAAATTTTCCTGTTTCAGCTCAGAAATGACATGAAAGAATCCGTGTGGTTGAATCTTTTGTTTGCTTGCAGGTTTTTTTTGGCACTCTTGCCAAACCGCCCACTGGTTGTTTCGCAAGTTTTTATTGTGTCTTTCTCTGCTTATTCTTGCTGTCAGATGGATTGGTCATTGTCGGCGTGCACTCGGCCAAATTCCCCAATGAAAAGGTAAGAGCTCACTGTGTTCAGGCGTTTTTAAATTTTTTGTGTGTGACAATTATGGCCTTAATTGATTAAATAAAATCCAACCCAATTTTATGAATTATGCTGTTTTTTTTAAAATGGGGGAAAAAACCGTGGCTGCTCTTTGTCCACCAAAACCGTCTCAGGTCCTGGACAACATCCGCAGTGCGGTGCTGCGCTACAACATCTGTCACCCGGTGGTGAACGACAGCGAGGCGTGTCTCTGGCATGAGCTGGAGGTCTCCTGCTGGCCCACTCTGGTCCTCCTCGGACCACGTGGCAACCTGCTCTTCTCCCTGGTGGGTGAAGGCCACTACGACAGGTTGGCGCTGTTCACCGACGCCGCCCTCCGACATTACGGAGCGCAGCTGAGGCCGGATCCCGTCGGTATCCGGCTGTACAGGGACTCGCTGCCGCCGAGCATCCTTTCCTTCCCCGGAAAGGTTGCTATAGACGACGGCAGCAACAGACTGGCCATCGCGGACACCGGGCATCACAGAATACTGGTTGCATCGTCTACCGGACACCTGCTGCATGTTGTGGGAGGTAAGAAGGGAGCACAGCAGAGATGTCAAGCAGTTAATCTGCTCAGGGAGGTTTTTTCACATGCAGAGTTGATGAAGCTGCTTTTGTTTTAATCTTAAACGATATATTGAATCAAATTGTAGATCTTGGCTTCAAATTATTATTTTTTTAACGGTGAAAATTAAACAAAGCAGTTCTGCGGTGCTGACATTCTGCGATCACTCGCATGCGTCACCAACTCAGAGGAACCACGGCGACGTCTGTGTTGTACTTAGACCAGCAGAGAGTTTGGCAGTAGCAGGGACCAGTGCATGCTGGGAACTGGCGCTGACGAAACGGAGGACAAATGAGCAGGAAAAAAAGAACTGTTCATATTTTTGTGAAGCTGACCTCATTTGTGTGCACGCAGATCAAAGTATTCCTGAATTGTAGACTGCAGTGTGTGAAACAGACTGAGAGTTGACATTGTTTTGTTCGGACATGACCGATAATGTGCAGCTTGATCCTGTGCAGGACTGGACTGCTGTCATAAATATAGATAACTGCTCACTTGAAGAAATAAAAAAACACCATGTGAGCTGCTGTAAAATGCTCACGAATGACCCTTCAATGTCAAACACTCAGTTTCTGAGACGGCGCCCACAAATTCACATCGTCGCATAAATCAAGGTCTTACATGACCAGTCAGGAGTTACACTGACGTCACTGCAGCACGAATGAGACAGCGAAGACGGAGGAAGTCTATTCCAAAAAAACAACCTGAAACTTCTTTAAACAGCCAGACAAATAAAATAAAACCTGAAGCATCTATGACTGGGTGAAGCGTCATTCTTTGTCCTAATGGAGCCCATCCAGAACTAAAATGTGGTTTATCACATCTATTGCAGGTCCTAAAAGTGGAAGACAAGATGGCAGCTTCACCGAAGCGTCCTTCAACTCCCCTCAGGGCGTGGCCATCAAAGGGGACACCGTGTATGTCGCCGACACAGAGAACCACCTGATTCGAAAGGTGAAGAGCACGTCTGTCTCCTGAAGGAGCAACGCTTTTCTTATCTTCTCGTGTTGTCCAACATGAGGACCTGATTGTCTGTGTTTGAGACAGATTGACCTGTTGGGGAGAAACGTCAGCACTCTGGCTGGAGTCGGCACTCAGGGCACGGACAAAGAGGGCGGAGCCATGGGACCTCAGCAGCCGATCAGCTCACCTTGGGATGTGATGCTCGGCAGTGCCGGTGAGTTTGAGTCATTAAGACTTGAAGGGAAGCTCTTTGTTATCTCTTTACTTTGCGGCAAACAGCCCCCTTTTTCTGGCTTCCTGTTGACGAAGGTGACACAGACCAATGGCGACGGCTGTCATGTAAGATGCTCACACACCATTGGAGGCAACTTGGAGTTGTCGTGTGACGCTTTGACACACGATCAGGGAAAGACGGGGACTGAATCACAATCGTATTTTCATCAAACACATCAAGTGACTGTGTTTGTCACAGCTGCTTGTCAAATGAGATCTCCAGTCGGAGACAGAAACCCTCTCTGCCTCCGAGCTTTTTCGCCTCGGGCCGGGCTGGATCAGTATTGACTGTCCCGCGTAAGATTACGAAGCCACAGATAGGATCTTCACGCCGACTTTATGCCAAGATGGGGAGGACAGGGAGGAGTGAGGCACGCCTTTATGCAACTTGATCAAAAGTCCTTGGGAACTGCTTGTGCAACACAGTGTTGTTTTCATGGAGTGTCTTCCTTTCCTTCCTGTCTGCTTTCAGGAATTGAAAGCGTGCACACTGTCAGACAGAGTTCACATCAATTCAGAACCACATGTGCAAACATCACGACAACACCTGGAGCAGACAAGATGAGTTGTGGAAACGGACGGGAGTGAATCCAAAAAATGTCTCACTTTTGATCTCGATCCTCCATCGCAGTTGACACAATCCGTAAAATTCTTTGATATTCAGTCATTTCTTTCACAGCTCTCCCAAATCTTCGTCGATCTGTCTCTGATTCTCGTTCATCAACCTCTTTCAACCTTTGAAACTTTGTTTCTGACAGTACTTCGCCATAAGAGTGCCTGTTGTCCTGTGATTCTCGCCCCTGACTGATCCAGCTGCGTTGAGTTGGTTTTCATCTGTGTGATTTAATTCAGCGGGAGCACAGAAAACATTTCTTTTCAGTTCGAGTCGGCGGAGGGCAGGAAAAATCAAAAGTACATGAAAATGCCACAAGTGGAAAGCTGCTGTAAACTACCTGACAAGGCCCTTCATTTGCTCTCCGAACAATGTAACACCTCCGCTTCACTTCAGAGCCGGATCCCGCTTGACGCCTGGCTTTTATTATTCAGCCTCGTCCATTGAAAACACTTTCATTATCCATCTCTCCTAGTTTGTGACACACCTTGGACTTTTCGACGCCTCTCACCTTTAAAACTCCCACTCTTATATACACTTTCTCAGAACATATTGTAGACATACGCGGGAGTTCAGCGTGATGAGCACACGAGCGTTTCAGAAAGGACACGATCCTAATGTTTATGCAGAGCTGTCTTGCCATCTGTTTTCTCAACCTACTTTCCTTGTTGACTTGTGAACATTTCTGAGTAGCGGTAATCTGACTACATGCGAGCCCGTCCCTGTTCGCTGTCTACCCAAAGAAAGCAAACAAACGATGTCCCTCCACTAAGCTGTTTATTCTGAATCTCGCATATATTCCTCTCATTAGTGGTCAGCGTGTGATGTAGAGGCATGGTCATTTAAATTCAATTTAAATTGAATTATGCAGATTTTTCTGGACACAGTCGCTCTTCGGCCGTTCGATGCGAGCTGTGCGTTCCAGGTTGATGGACGGTGCGATCTGCTGCTTTGAAGCGTCGCCACGTTGGCCGGCGATGGGTTTTTCCAACCTTTACCTCCACTAACATTGTCCTCTGAGGGTACGCCCCAACATCATCACTTATTCACCGTTTCTTCACCACGCGGATGAATAATTGATCCCCCCAAATCAAGAGGATCCCGCACCTTTTGAACTATAAAGTATTGCGCGGGCATTGATGCCTGCAAGCCAGGTGCATGTTTCTGACACCCCACCTGATGTGATCAAGAATCGTGAACTCTGCGCACCTGCATTAAAAATACAACTGATGTATATGTGTAAAGGTTGTGGATCCATTGGGATTCATCGTGACAGGAGTCTCCCTGCTGAGTTTGTTTGAGGTGGCATATGGCCTTTGTGAGACCGACTTCTGTCACTTCAGTTGGCACAGCAGCATTTCTGACACTCGGCGAGCTCAGAACGCTTCTTTAACAGGAGTGAAATGGGACACGTTGCATTTTTCTCCTCAAAGCCACAGCGTGTAATCTTGAAGGAGTGATCTAATCAGTTGTTGCCAGTGTAATGTTTATTAGCGAGCTAAGCAGCTAGCCCAAGCCTGTCCACTGCTGTAAGAACAGCATTAAGGCTGTCCTCAGTCCAACAGTAAAACTCTAATTAAAAACACAACGAAGGCTCAAGCTCCTCATATTCAGAAAGAGGAAACTGCTGAAACTGGACAAAAACACACTGGCGAATGTGTTGACTCACTACTGCCCCCTAAAGCACAACAACTACCTCAGTGACATGTACTGTACCTTTAAGGACTACAGTTGGAAATGTGATATTCTGACTGGAGAAGCTCACAGCATCTATTCTGTTTATTTTCTCTCTCTTATTGGTGTTTGATTCGCATGTGTAGGCGGTCAGGAGGACAACGTGCTGTGGGTGGCCATGGCAGGGACCCACCAGATCTGGGCTTTGTTCCTGGCAGATGGAAAACTGCCCAGAGGAAGGTGAGAGACTGGTGCATGACCACCATGACCACTTGGCAACAGCAGCCCCCTTCAAAGCCGCTAATAACTATTTTCTAAGAATAAAAGGACGTGAATCAGATGTTGCTTTAAAAAAAAAAGCCCTCAGAGAACCAAGCACCTCCTCTCCTGTCTGTTTTTAGACACATGTGGCTGAAAATTTCCCTGGAAATCAATAAACAAAAAAATTATGCAATAAAGTGTTTTATTTAACACGTAACAAGGCTGTCCAGGGAGAGAGTTTTGCACCAGGACAAATGTCAGGAAACATTTTCAGTTCAACCAAACTATTCACGATACTCTGTCACAAGTATTAACAGGAAAGTGAGTGATAAAGTGTGATTAAACTGAGGAAGAAGTGTCAGATTATTAAAAAGCCAAGAATGAAACCAATGACTTCAGCCCTTATTGCACAGCTTCCTGATACATCCATCGTCTTCTGCTCCACTTCGACAGTGACTCTAAAGCAGGGACGTGTGTGCGGTGGGCCGGAAGCGGCAGCGAGGAGAACCGGAACAACTCCTACCCTCACAAAGCGGGCTTCGCTCAGCCCTCGGGCCTGGCGCTGGCTCCAGACGAGCCGTGGAGCTGCTTGTTTGTGGCTGACAGCGAGAGCAGCACCATCCGCACTCTGGCATTGAAGGATGGAGCCGTCAAGCTGCTGGTGGGAGGCGAGAGGGACCCTCTGGTAGGTGGACAGCAGAGGATCCACGGAAAACTCTCAGGCTGGCTGAAGGAACAAAATCCTCCCTCCATTTATTTGTTCTCAAACGTTTTTCTCGAGCATCTTATTTTTCTTCTCTGCACGCCTCCTAAAAACTATTATGAAACTCGTATAGAGTCGTTCCAAACATAACTCGGTGAATGCAACAATAACAGTAACATTAGAGCAGCTCAAAATGAAGGCGGAGGAAATTAAAAATCCTTTTGTGTCGCCGGCTCCGGCGACAGAATAACCTTGTGCTGTATCCTCAATGATAATGTGTCCTGCACCATACATCACAGCACACGCTGGGAAACCCACGCGCTGATCCGACGCACTCCCGGCGTTGGAATACATTGAGACAATTACGATGAGAAAAATATTGCACAAATCGTTGAATAACTCCCGAGGAAATCACCCGAGTTCAGCGCTGTTTGTCTAAAGATAGAAAAGACCGGCTGGAAGAAACGCCTCAAACAAACACAGCGTCTCTTGTTTGTGGCTGAAAAAAAGGCCCGAAGGACAGTTTCTGGTTACACTTTTAAGTCTGCACGGCAAGTGTTGTCGTTGTGTTTTGGTTTTTGTGTTTCTTTGAGTTTAAAGACTTTACAGCTTGCAGCCATTCATAGGTTTATGCTTAAAATGCCTGGAAATTAATTTAAAGGATGAAATAAATCTACAGTCGTACCCCTTGATACACCCCCATGAATTTTTCTCCATGACAAGGAGCATAAGTAAAAAAGCACTAAAAGAATTCGCCCTCGTCGTTCGGCTTCAGTGGAGGAGCCGCTGCAGAGCGATTTTGCATTTCTGCGAGCATCTGTGTCACGATCAGCCTCAGAGGTCAGACGTCTGCGGTGAAGGTGAACACTTGTAGTCGTGCAAACCCGCCGGAACGCGATTTTTTTCCCTCCGACTGTTTGTTTCTTTGACAGTCGCTATTTTGAAATTCGCTTTGCAGCTGCGGAGACTCAGCGTGCTGCAGCGCATCATGGGACCATTTTTTGGGTTCCACAGAGGTGGCCGTTGTATAACGAATTCATTCATAAGTTGATTGATTGGTAATAAGCGTAAATTGTTAGAAACCTGCTTGGGTCTGGCTTCTACTTTTAATGAGCTTTTTGCTGCGATAAAACAACATTTGAAGCATTTCTGACATGCAATCCTGAAATTTGCACGCATTTAACATTCGCTTTACTTTTTTCACCTTTTACCTTCTCTTCTGTTGATTCTACCTTCTCGCTGAGATCATCACGCTGTGGCTTCAGTTGGAGGCAGTTCTCGCCCATTGCCCATTGGAGCAGTTGAATCCATATCTCCGTCTGATCTCCTCTGAACGTTTTGTTCCAGAACCTTTTTGCTTTCGGGGATGTCGACGGGAAAGGAGTGGATGCCAAGCTGCAGCACCCTCTCGGCGTTGCCTGGGCTGCCGAACAAAGCCGCCTCTATGTTGCAGACTCCTACAACCACAAGGTAGCCGATGCGCGTCACCACGCTGCGACTCACGAGCCCCGTCTCTCCCGCACGCGTTTATCGTCTCTGCCATCATCGTTAATCTCATTCATTTCATCACCGGTTGCCGTTTCCTGCGCTTGTGATCGCGCTCAGATCAAGGTGGTGGATCCAAAGACGAAGCTGTGCAGCACATTAGCGGGCACGGGGGAGGCCGGAGGCACGGTGGGCCCTGAATTCAACAGATCCCGCTTCAATGAACCGGGAGGGATCTGTGTCGCCGACGGCGGGAAGCTGCTCTATGTGGCCGACACCAACAACCACCAGGTCAAGGTGCTGGACCTCGTCTCTGAAACCGTCTCACTGGTCAGTCTTTTTCTTTCGAAAACTATTTTCACGCACAGATTTGGATGAAGCCAAAAGCATTTTGTTGTAATCCAAAGATCTACATCTCTCTCCTGTCCAGTTCCCGATCTCCACCGAGTGCACCGACTCGGCACCGAAGAAGCCGTCAAATTCCACCAAAGCGCCGACGCTGCCTAAATCAGCCGCCAGGAAAGAGATGCCGCCGTTGGCCGTGTCTGTCGGCCAGACGGTCGTCATGTCGCTCAAACTGTCGCTTCCAGACGGAGCCAAACTGACGAAAGAGGCTCCCAGTTTATGGGTACTTTCAGCTGAAGGTGAAACAAACGGAGATTATTTCTAAATTTCTGACACACAAGTGATCGTTTTACAAATCTTTGAAGGATCTTTAATGTACTAATACTCGGATCAAAAACTACGTCCCAACAGAGAGAAAATATCTTCTTTTTTCTCACGTTGTGCAACTTCAAAATGTTGGGATTCAGGTTGATCTCCTTGTGTGTCGATGTGTTTATTGGATGTGGAGAGACGTAAACAACATAAAAGAAATGATTTGATCGGCTAGATGAGAGCGCAAGACTTCAGCGTGTCGAAGAAGAAGCACCTTTTAACTGTTTGTTTTGTCTGAGGCGGCTCGTCGCTGCATGACTGAAAGTAAACAAGATAACAGCAGATTTAGAGCAGCTGTGCTAAGAATGCTATGAAAGGATACTTAAATAGACAGACATGCTGCTGTTTGTGGTTTCAGTGTTTGAGCCGCCGCCTAAACCAAATGCCCAGTTTGATTCGGTCATTTATTCAATAAAGGTTTGGAGGATACGTTGGATTAGTGGCGGCGCTGCAGCAGGATTCCTGTGAGAGAGGAGACTCGTTTTAACACTCCAGGTTTTATTTTGGTCGGTGGTCCCGTCAAGAGTGATTCTTAACCTCGGTGCGGTTTCTACTTCACAGCTCGACCGCTCACTGACCACCAGAGAGAGAGAGAGAAAGAGTCCTTTAGTCTCTGTTCGTGCTCCGATGTGTTGGTGGAGTTTTTCGGCGTCGTAATCAGCGGTGGTCCGACCTGAGGATGGAGTGAGAAGTGATTTTACATGTCACGTTAGCGGTTGATGGTCCCTTCATTAGGTTTGGACCCCGAGTGTTTCCATCACCGGGAGCGATGCAGCACGCAGCCGGCGATATCAGCCGGCTATTTTTAGAAGCCTTCGATAAGACGACATGCTTTGGTTCACATAATTAGCCACCCCGCTATGTTACGTGATCCTCCGCCGCTCCATTATATCCAGTCTAGACTTATGCTGATCAGATCAGAGCGGAGGCAGGAATTTTAATGGATCAAGTTGGACGTGCACGTCGGATCTAAATTGTTTTTTAGTGGCTTTTCAGAAATGGCTTCCAAGGGAGCGCGCGCCCCACATCAGCTTCATTAATCACTGCCGGCACGGATTTCTGCTGTAATATTTTCTCACAGTGAAAATCAGGTCTTTTGGTTTTGACTTTCATTTATCTTTCACTCTTTCACTCACAGCAGGCTTCTATTTTTTTTCCTCAACTGTGTTTGTTTCCAGAAATAGGCGCCGGGGGGGGGGGGGGGGGGGGGGGGGGGGGGGGGGGGGGGGGGGGGGGGGGGGGGGGGGGGGGGGGGGGGGG
>JASSRZ010000086.1:10227761-10233428 GCA_032164315.1 Malacoctenus gilli | reverse complement strand
CACACACACACACACACACACACACACACACACACACACACACACACACACACACACACACACACACACAAAGAGGATCATTGCACTTTGTCCCTGGATGTTGTTTCCTGCTGGCGTTCCTGAGCTACAGCTACAGATCTCCCTTTGACGCTCCTACATTTCATTGACTTCATTGGATTCAGTGACCCTACCGAGAATCACAATAACAAAAATAAGAAGTGCGTGATCGTAATATAGGAACATTTTAGACTTTTCCTGCTACGAAATTTATTTAAACATGCACACAGTGCAAAAGAACAAAAGAGCTGCAAGCATCTCTGTCTGAAAGGAGGAATGCGAACAAGCCAGTCGGCCACAAACATCTCGAGATGCTCCGGTCTGAGTGGGAGGAGCTGCGGGAACATTGAAACGGGACAAGCTCCAGAGAGGAAATGGCCAAAAGAGGACATTCATGGGTTTAACCCTTCCGCGCGCTGCTCATCCAGAACTGTGGATTTCTTAAGATTTGATGGAACTTCACTCAGCTTGATCGAACCATTTCTCCGTCATTCAGTGAAAGGTGACTCTGTCTTAGCTTCTTTGTTCTTACCAAAAATAAACAAACAAAACAAAAGCATCTACATCAGAAAAAAATACGAATTCTGATCTTTTTTGCTTTAACTTTAAATGAAAATTTATTTGATACATTTTTATTAAAAAAGAAAAATAAATGAGTTCAATTTGAATGAAAGTAAACCAAATAAAATAAATATGCAAAAAAGAGAGCTAAAAAAGGCATTATTGGTTTTAATGGTGTTCTCATCAGGCTGAGTGAAGTTCATTAAAATTAGGAGAAATTCAAAGTTACATCTCGACTTCATGAATTGGATGAGCGGGATGTGATGGCTTCAAGAAATATGATCATGAAAAAGAGCAATCAGACATACCGAAGAGAAAAACTTAACATCAGATCACAGTTGGAAAATAAATTAAAAATCACATTCAGAAACACACTAAAGACCAGCTCTACATTTCAACCTTCACATAGCGTCTCCTTTTCCTCTGATATAACCCAATGTTTCTGCACAGCTCAGGATTAAGAGGCTTCAGGAGCCTTCGGTCGCAGGGGAACCCTGCAGGGGTGCAGCCTGCTTGTTTGACTCCAGCACCGCTGTCACGCACATGGGTGGCTCTGCTGATGAGAGGCACCTTGCTCCAAAGATGCTGCGCAAAGCGAAAAACAATGAGAAATGCGCCGGTGGCTCGCTGGAGCACTTTTCTTCCCCCCCCCCCACATGCGAGGAGCCGCGAGATGAAGCCGAGAGGAGCTGCGGCTCCAAAATACATTTGGCTTTATTGGCAGACGGACATCAGGAGACGAGCGAAGAGTTGGCGGTGGCGCGCAGAGCCGAGGAGACGAAGGCTCCACAAACAGGATCAATTCATCTGCAAATCAGAGTCTGTCTCTTTTTTGTGAACCTCCATCCAGGCAGACTGAAAGATACATTCATTATCACGGCCTCCTCTGTCCTTTGTCGGGAGGCAATCAGTAAGACGCTTGAAACAACTGGCCTGAACGTTTCTCTTGGCGACGGCTCAGACGTGAGCCCGAGGAAGATCTGTTGTGTCAGAGGTGAAAATGGCGGCCGGGCGTCAAAAGTGGCGGTTCAAGTCAGTTTCCCGGACTCGGCTGGACAGAGATCAGCCCCACTGGCACTTACGACACGCTCCTTCATGTGTTGGCGACGTGAAACGGAAAAAAAAAAAGATACGCTGGAGGGATGTTTTTTTTTTATCCAAGTCATTCTGGGTCCCTTTTTTATTTCCTCCCTTCACTTCCGCCTTCCTTCGTCCTTGGGATCGCGCTGTTGTTTTATAAGCCGCTCGATCTCGGTCCCCAGCGTCTGCAGATTCTCCTGGGAGCCGAAAAGAGACAGAGCACCGTTTAGGCAACAGTCCAACGGAGGCTGGCGGGCTGTTTATCATTCACCAGGATCAGGAGGAAGAACCTCGCTCCAGCGCCGACCGTTAAAGTTGGAGCTGGCTTCGTCTGCCTCCTTGATGCCTTTTTTTCATTATTATAATGGCAGAAAAAAATCACAGAAGTCTTTGTCATTCCTTCTGCCACAATTTTCATGAAAAGCAATCAGCGCTGTCTCGAAATGTTCCAAAAGCCACATTATCAATCACAATAAACGTGAAGCCTCGATTTGTCTCTGTCGGAATATTTTTGTTTTACTGTCGTTCTTATTGTGCCCACGGTGCCCGTTTTCATATCATTGCTTCCCGCTTAACTGCCAATCATCATTCATGTGCCGAAAAAACAAAAGCCCCCCCCCCATGCCAGAAACGCGCTCCCACGTAGGATCGCCACTTATTGTCCCCGGCAGGTCGGAACAGAGGGAGTCTTTAATGAAACACTGACAGGTTCCAAAGACAATGGGAGGCTGATTGGCTGGAGCGCGTTGAAATATTTATCAGAGCGCGCGCCCACGTGAGCGGAAAAAGTGCAAGCGCGGCAAAAAAAAAGGCGCGTTCGGCTGGAACAATATGTGGAGACAGGACGGCGACGTGATGGAGGGCCGCGCTTGGATTATGTGGGCGTGTTGCGAGCGAGAGGAGGGATTTTTTCCTTTCTGTCACCTTGTGTGTGATTGGCAGCGGATTTCACCCACGAAAGCCGACATTGTTTCAAAGACAGACGGAAGGTTTTGTTCTGGTGGAATTATCGAAACAAATTCGATTCACTGCCGCTTCCTGTAGCGTGCTGCCAAACTGCCTCATTGTTCAAGGATTTATAGTAAATATTGGAGAAAAGAGAGAAATGATTAGTGCTGTGGCGTGTGTGCCACATGCTGTGCATTGAAAAAGGGAACAAACATGATGGTAAATGGTCGTTTGAGCAACAGTGAGCTGCTTTTGACTCCATGTGATTCTTGAACGGATCTTTGCGCACAATGATCACCAGTGTCACACGTTTAAGTTAGAAACTCCTTGATGAATCGAGGCAGTTTGATATTATTGTTATTATTTGGTACTGAGTTAGACTCTTCTGACAGAGTGTAACAGTAAAAAGTAGGAGGGGCAGATCATGTCAGGCTCTTCCAAACTTTTCCACTGACTGTTTGGACTTTGAAACATAAAACTCTTGCATCTGTTCTCCTTCGGACTTTCCACCTTGCATGTTTATCACTTTATTGTATTTCTGATATTGCACAAAAGGAAAGTCCCACGGAGACGTCGCATGTGCTAAACGACTCGGGTGTTTATCTGGACGGTAACATTTCTGTGTGTAAATAGCTCAGACAGCTCACATACAAACAGTTGAGATTGGGTGGGGGGTTGGGGTGGGGGTACGTCTCTGTGCAGGAGGTCGCGGCGCTCTCACCTCTAAACGCATCGATAACGCAGGTTGTGACCCGACTCGGGCCGGGATTTTCAACATGTCAGCTTATGTCGAGTCAGACTGACGGGATAACAAGGACAGCGGGGTGATCCAAAAGTCAAATGTCACATGGAGACAATGTGATGAGAGCTGCAGCTGCACAACCACGACGGCCTCACTCAGCGAGGACAGAGTGAGCTCTGATGGATCAAGCTGCTCCTTCATCCACACCTACGAAATGATGCTCGCAGAAAGACTCAATCCTAAAAGAGTTTTAGATGAGACGATAAGTTTCGTCTTGGTTCCAAGAGGCAACGAGCGGCTGCCTCTGCATCGGGGTCCTGTGGCTCCGCTGCGACACTCCAGCAGCAGCGTGACTTTGCAGGCTGTGAACCACTAAAAGAAGCTCGCCAGCCGTTTTCTGCATGAGCAGTTTACAGTCTGCGCAAAGGTGGCATAATGGAGCCCTCCGGGGGGATCCTGCAGTCTCCCGGTGCCGGTGTAGGTGTGAGACTCCGCTCAGCTCAGCTCTCGGGGAAGCAGAAGTTCAAATGCTAAAAATAAGTCATCAAAACGTGAACTCAACACAATCTGGGCAGCGTTAGCGACCAGAAACACCTGAATTATGGGCTTGTTTTCGGATCGTTTTGCCTCGCTCTGCTGCTGCAAGCTTTGATTATGAAGTCGCATCGGGCCGCGTGGCTCCAAAGGTGAAATGTGACGCCGACGCTTCAATTCACCATCCACTCGAGTCAGCGGAGCTTAAACAATCAGTCGCTCGCTGCAGATGAACAGGCCTTGAGTGAAGCTGCTCACATCATCAATACAGTCGATGCATTTAAATCAGAGCGTCTGCACCGAGGGGGGGTACTTACCTTCAGGGTGATGTTCTTCAGCAGCGTGTCCTCCAGCACGGCCTGCAGCTTCCTGTTGATCTCCAGCGACAGGTCCAGGGTCAGCCCGCTGTCCGCCGGGTGGGAGGTGTAGAGCGAAGCCATGATGCCCCCCCGCCGGCTGAGGTGGGCCTTGTTAATGTCCGACGCCTCCGACGACAGGGCCCCCGACTCCTCTCTCAGCACATAGCTCTGGATAATTCTGCAGGGGGGGGGGGAAGAAGGGAGGGGGGAAGGAGAGGTGAGTCAAATCGGGCGTTTCAGGAAAAGAGAGCAAACCGAGCGAGCGGGCGGCGTCGGCCGGAGACTGTCGAGCAAAGAAAATTGAGGGAGCGGGATTTCATAGTTAACAAGCGTGGAGCGCTCCTACACAGTCATACAACCGTTGCCAGCAGCAAAAAAAGCACCGGCCGTTAGAGGAACGGTAATTTAAATGCATGTTGAAACCCATGTAAGCAGGATACATCCAGACATGGTTAGAATGAGTAATTCTGTGGCCGTCGGGGGAGCGGAGCGTAATGAAAACCACTTCTTTACAGTGCGCAGCCAGGATTCAATTAATCAAGCAGGAGCCTGCCTGAGTGGGACAAAGTGAGATAAATCTACATGTTAATCATACATGTTCATCGCCGCAACAATATCGGGGTTAAGTCATGGTGGTGGTGGAGGGGGGGGGGGGGGTTCATGAGCTTCACCCAGTTCCAAACTTGTTGATCGGTTTGTTCCTGCTGCAGCGCACAGACGACTGACACGTGAGCGTTGCTATTTCGAGGCAACGGCGACCTGGAGAGTTGCTGCCACTGTCATCCAGAGATTTTACCACCTTCGATTTTCGTCAGTTTCTGAGTGCACAGGCCAAAAGAGAGAGGAAATGATGTCGCAGGGAGCGATTTACATAGGTGGGGGAAGCAATTTGTGTCCTATGCCCCGCCCCTCCCCCTTTTTCACTGAATTACTTCAATCTTCAGGGGAAATAAAATTTACAGTCATTCCCTTTGAAACGAAAGCAAAGCTTCATGTGGCCTCCCCACACATCAAGAGTGGAAGCCATTTTTGGCTGATCGATAAACTGGAATCGCAGTCAAAGCTGCTCCTCAGGTAATAAAGGCCTGTGTTGAACAATATAAAAGGGACATGATTCACACACCAGATCCCAAAACATGCAAATGAAACAAGTTGTCAAGACAACAGGCATCAGTAGGGGGAAAAAACACAATTGAAAAGTTCATTTTGAAAGAAATCAAATGAATAAAAGAACTTCTGGGATGCATTTCATGCACCAAAAGGGGGATCCAGGTGTTGTTCCTGCCTGGAAGAACAGTTACAATGTGTTTATTTCTTGCAGCTTCAGGCCCCACAACACAATGCAATCTCCGATCAATGAGTACAAACCCCTCACGACAAAAAGTG
>JASSRZ010000086.1:10202761-10222761 GCA_032164315.1 Malacoctenus gilli | reverse complement strand
TACACACAATAGAGAGAAAAGCTGTATTTGTTTCCGTGCAGACACTTATGATGGATGTTGGACTGCCTACTGTGGGTGAAGAAATTTCTTGCTGTAGTTCATCGTGACAGCTGGGAAAAAAATTAACTTTTTATTCATTATTCACTTCGGGTTGGCAACACCCACATAAGTTACCCTGGCACCCATTAAAAAAGCCCTCTGATAAGTGTGGAGGAAGCACTTTCTCTCCCACCAACGTCCCTTCACTCTCTTAAGTCATCTTCACATGGCCAGCAGAGTCACACACCCACAGAGGAACCCGAGTCCGTTCCTGACCCAGGAGCTATTTCTGCTCTTGGCCTATCTTTGAAATGTTCCCATACAGTAAAAAAAGCTATAAAACATGGTACAGTTTCATCAAAAAAAGTCACATTGGAACTGTAACATACACACATGTCAAAGCTGACGAGATTGCATGTCGATGTGCAAAGCGTCGGATGGTTTGCTTCCAACGGTGAGGGTTCTGCAGTGTTTCTTTCACTGCCTGTCGTTGTTAATGCACCAGAATGATCCGAGGCTTTCGTAGTTTAAAAAAAAAAAAGCTTAAGGAGGTCTAAGGCAGTCTATTTCAAAAGGCAATTGGATGTCGCAGCACTCACGTCTAAACCACCTGATCCAGCCTTGATCTGCACCTACACAGGCACCTGCAGCTGTGTAATTACTCGTAATTAAGACTAATTGCTGCCATATTTAACTCAAACTGAAGAGCTGAAAAAAAAATATGCCGATGCAATTTGTAAAAACAAGTTGTCATGCTGGAATAGTTCTACACGGATACGTTTGCGCTGCTTCTGCAGCTAATTTTGCAGCTCGGCAGAGAAAGGAAGCCTTTGTGATTCCTCAGTCAGCGGCCACTCATCTGCTCGCTCTCACAGGACGCTGAGCAGGCCGTGCTGCCTTGTGGTGGCCGTTATTGATTTTACTCCTCAGTGTGCTCGGAGTGCGCCACCACGCTTTGCCGCCGCAGCGTCTCCGCGCCTCAGCATTCACGGCGAGCGCCACCTCCTACGAGCTGACGGAGAGAGTGCGTGGTCGTACCGCTGATGCTGGTCCTGGAGCGCGGTCACCTCCTCCAGCTTGTCCCGCTGCCGGCCGATCTCGGCTTTCTGCCGGTTGATGATCTCTCGGTATTTGCTCAGCTCGTCCTCCCAGCGTGGCCGCTCGTCCTCCAGGCACTTCAGCTGGAGAGCCGCACTTCGGGTTACTGACCGCGGGACACGCCGGCATCGCGGGCTCACGCGTCCCGGCATCGCTGTGCGAGACTTACCTTTGTGCGGAGAGTACCGAGCTCATCCATGCCCTCTTTGTAGCTCCTCTTCAGGTCGTCCAGCTCTTTGGCTTTGACTCGGTGCACCTGGCAAAGAACAAAGTCCTCAGTTATGGAGCCACTCTTGTGCATCTTTAAGAGAAATATGTACGTTTAACCGCAGAATTCTGAAGTCACAAATGTATCTTATCTAACAAGTCACAACAGAAACTAGTATTTTTTGAGTAGGTAAAAAAACCTTTAATTTCTTGTTTTTCTTGCAGCTGTTTTGTAACAATTATTAACATTTCCAAATTGTGGATAACAGAGTTTTGTATCTTATTCAAATTTATACCTGCTTTTCAAAAGAAGCGATGAGCAACCTGCGTTATTCAAGACAACCCGACGCTACTGGTGACAAGTTTACTGTGAATTCCTTTCATTCGTCCCTCCCCACCCAGTTTTTAATGCCCCCCCCCCCCGAACGGGAATGGAAAGTGAGCAGCTTGCATTATTTATGAGAGAGATCGGCATCATCACGCGGGCTTAGCACACATACTAAAATAGTCGCGGGCTTGAACCAAATAAATGATCACTCGTATAAGATCCTTGCAAATTTTAGATAAACTCAGTCTTGTCTGCAGACAGTAACGGCGATTTTTGGAGCAACAGCAGTCGCTGAAGATTATCTGGAGCTCTGTATGACGCAGAAATAACAAATAAAAAAAATATTTCTGGCCCCGCGGAGATTGAAGCGGTCGGAGTGATGGCAGAAAAAAAAAAGAAAAGAAATGGGTGATGTCTTTGGGGCTGTTGTTGATGAGGCACAGCTTCATATTGATTATTTCTGGGGCATTTATTTTTAAAGTGTGATTCTCTTCAGAGTGGGGCGCAAGAGAAAAACAGGCCATTGTGTTTGGATGGAGTCCATGCCCGAGCCCGGCACGCACGCGCGCCTGCCTGCCGAGCTCGTGTGACACTTTGTTAACCATCCCCTGTTAGGGCAATTACAGCACTCGGATGGAGGAAAAACAGCTGAAAACACACCGTTTTTCAGGAACATCTGGCATCGGGACCATCAATAAAAGTACCAATAATGGCTTGGCAGAGGAAAACACGCGTGTAACTTGGAATTAGTGAGAAACCTGCATTTTTAGGGGGGTTGGTCACAAAAACACCACCCGAATCAAAAATATATATATTTACACACATTTTTGAAACACTGTTTTGCTTCAGATCTGGAATGCAAATGAGAAGCCGTCCCACTGCTCTGTCAGTGCTGTAGCAGCACTCACATTGTCAATGAAAGGCTCAGAAGTTTAAAAATAACATTGAAACTTTAGTTGTTTTACAGTCACAATGTCCACATTAAGGTACTTTTTTCTGCCTGCCTGGGATTGAGTGGCAGTGATTCTGCACTAACACTCCTACTCGAATTTTAATTTTTATCCCTGTATGGGAAAGATCGGTGGTAAAGTGCGGCTGTGTAGGAATAGACGTGTGAACGCCACCTCTAATTGGTCGGTTTGTTCCTGCTTGTGTTTCTCCAGCTCCCCTTTGGTCTCCTTCAGTTTCGCATCCAACTCATTGGAACGCAGCTCCTCGGACTCCTGCATGGGAGGAGGGAGAGAGAAGAAGCGTGAGCGAGAAGATGCCAAAGCAACAGAAAAGCAGAGGAGAGTCCGGCTCAGACTCCAAAGGGCTCAGTCAAAGGAAGAGGAAACACCTGATAAGGACTAACGCGTTCCTTTCCTGTGCTTCCTTCCCAATTACTTTGTTGTTGTTTTTTAACTCATGCTAAAAATAGTCTTTCCAACACGGAGACCAAACCACTGTAGCTCTTTGCTACCATCATAAGGTACAAATGAAAACTACCAGTCTCCTGAAACAGACTCTATCGTGATGCAGGTTCAGTTCAGCAAACAGCAACAAGACAGGAAGTCAAGTCAAGTTTTTCACAGTAAAAAGACCCCACAGCACACCATCCATAATCACAATTGGTCTTTAGCCTTCCCTCCTTTTCTGCCTTCCCGCCTGCCCATGAGCAACAGACCTGGTATGTGCGGATCATGTCCTGACAGTTCTTGCGGATCTGCTCGGTTTCTTCTTTCGCCTGGGCCAGCTTGGACGTGGTCTCTCTCAGTTTGTCTTTAGTTTCCTGCGCACACAATGACACAAGTGGATCATGTAACCGGTTTATTCCAACAATATGCACAGAGAGGACTGTGAGAGAGGCGGAGAGAAAACAACTGTAGAAGTGAATCAAAAATACAAGGATTTATGGTTTCAATTTATATGTATTAAAAGGGGTTGTGAATGCACTGGTTATGTAACCACAACATAGCTATACAAGGTTTCCTAGAAAGGTTTCTGTTTTGTGCCATCTTTCGCTTATGGATGCATATACACAGTCCATGTACAAACACATCAACTGCACACACACACATTAGGCACTTAATTCCTGTGGCCTTCCTCCTCAACTGAGTTTTTTTTGCCCTCTTAGTTTCAGCATCGCTCAGAGGCAGATAAAAAAAAATCATTATTTCGTAATAGACAATTTCAAAAATAGCCTGGATCCTAACGACGGCTTCCTCGCAGGTTCATTACTGTATCGTTTTCACTCCATTTCATTTTGCCCGAATCTAATCATGCTTTTTTTTCCCTGTGTGTGTTGTTTTAATGGAGCATCTGCAGATAACATCACAGAGCGGAAAGCCATTTGCAAGCTGGTGTGACCAAAGTAAAGGTGTGTTTGTGTGAGAGGACACAAAGGACGACGCAAATGCCGGCTGATTTAATAGCAGAGGTTGTGTAAAGGTGAAGTATGTGGACTGCTGCTGCTTAATATGTAATCGGCTTATTAGTCTCGCTGCCGTCAACGTATGACTGGAGTCTGCAAGCTTATGGAAATCCTGCA
The DNA here is from genome assembly GCA_032164315.1 of Malacoctenus gilli. NCBI lineage: Eukaryota > Metazoa > Chordata > Actinopteri > Blenniiformes > Labrisomidae > Malacoctenus > Malacoctenus gilli. The sequence continues at coordinate 10,218,559 of JASSRZ010000086.1, read as the reverse complement.
GTTCTATACATTGTAATATATTGCAACAACAGTGTTATTGACGTGTGCATTTTACAAATGGAAAAATACTGACTCAAACTGCAAGAAATAGTGTTTTCTTGAAATGTACATTTATGCAGTGCGTGTCCACGGCTTGGGGCAATCAGATTAGGCCCCGCCCCTCCAGATGCTGAGCCCTGATAATGTTGCAGAAGGAACAAAGAGGAGAGGGTGTGTGGTACATGTGTGTACTTTATGTTCAATCTCAGCATGAGTGCCACAACGCAAGCATGAGGCGATGACAACAGACAGGCCACGCTACCTTGTGTGCGTCTGCCTCGCTCTTCAGTTTGTTCTGGGCCCATTTGACCTTGATGAGATGCGAGTTGATCTCCTCCTTCAACTTCTCCGACTCCCGAGTCAACCTGCTGACCTCACTTTCCTAAAGACGCAGAGGCAGGGAAGTGACAAGATGATCAATATCTGCATTTCACTGCTTGTTCCAGTTGACGGCGCATTCTACAAACTTCTGGGTCAATTACCAAATCCCAAATGTTTCACAAGCTAATCCACAACGTATGAAGTATTCTGTCTTCACACATGAACAGTTTTCTCCCAAGGGTGTGACAGCGACGCTCCCTGACACTCGACTCGCCTTGCCATCGAAGAGCTGCTGCAAGCGTCCTTTCTCCTGAGCCAGCTGGTTCCCTCGCAGGGCCTGGCGGTCCACCTCCTTGCTGGCCTCCCTCAGCCTCTTCTCCAGACCCTCCTTGTCCCGCCTCAGGTCGAGGGCCTCTTTCTCCCCACGCACGTACTTCATCACCATGGCCTCCTTCTCCTGCCGCGCCTCATCACACTTCTTGTTCACCTTGAGAGGATCATGAAATACTGTTATTTCACACTTGAGCTGCTTGAATTGTCGGACCCCCAAGAGCATCAGAAAGAGAGTGGCGTTTCCTTTGGTAATCCTCAGAAGGGGTGGGCTGGGCGGTAAATGAATGAGCCAGAAACAAAGTGGTAAAAGGCCACCGTTGCCTTATTACCGATACCGAAGATGGGATTGTTTTATTCACTCATTCTTGTTGTTTTTTTCCTCATTTTTGATGAGAGGAAAAATGTTTAAAGACTGAAATTTTCCTTCTGAAAAAATAATTCTGAAGTCTTTACATTGACCCCAGGACACCTGTTACACAGTCTCACCCTGAACCCCCCGACACCCCCCTTCTTGGCTAACACTTGTGTGTTCATTCCTCACACCCTTGAGATGCTCATGTACAGTTTTTCTGTCAGACTGACAGCAGGCTGCTGTTCCTATGAGCGCCTTGCTCTATTTACAGTGACAAGTTGGTGTTTCCAGAACCAGAGCAAAGGAGAGCCTGTATAAAAGCTGGAGTGCATGTGCGCATGCGTGCACGTGTGTGTATCAAATATAGTACCAAATACAGAACGGAAAACGCTTGGTTTAGGCACGCTGAACAGTTCAAATGGCAGAAGAAAGAAGTAAGATGGTGCAAATCCTCAAATTTAAATTGACTCAATGTTTCCAACCTCAGAGTGGAACGAGTGACTGGGAGCGGGTCACCGTCTTAATACAAGAGGGGGGAAAGATACAAGAGCAAAGATTAAAAGGGACACCTGAGTGCGAAAATCTCACTTATATTGTTCACTGAACAGTGAAATTGAAAATTGTGAAGTGTGACAAAACTGTCAAGAGAAAAAGTACCGAACATGATTTCAACCAGGTGTGCAAACTGGTGGCTGGAAGGAAGGAAGGAAGGGAAAAAAAGTGTGCTGTTCGTTTAGCAAGTGATTAAATCTGCAATGACAACAGTTTGGAGAGCAAAGAGCCTGAAGGGTTTTCTTCGGAGTTCTGTGTGCACATCGTTAAAAATGAGGAGCAAAATGTAACTCGGAGTAGTTTTGTCAGGTTAGAACTAATTTTAGTAAATTGATCAAAAAAACTCTTCCTGTGCAGCTGCCCTTTGCAAGCAGTGACTTACAGTCTGAAATTCACAGTATAAAGCTCACATTTCGCAGCTTGTGAGGTGAAGCGGCCCCAAAATGCAACATCAAATTAAAGCGCTCGCTCGCTCGCTCGAGTTACATTGGAAGCTTGAGGTGTCGTGTGTACCTGTTCCAGCCGGTAAGTCATCTCCTTCTGCATGTTCTGGAGGGCCCCTTTAGCTGCCTGGTCCTGGTGAACGAGTCTGTCCCGCGACTCCTTCAGCTCTCTCATCAGCTCCTCCACCCGGTTCTCCAGCTGCAAAGACAGGGTGGACACAGGGTTAGCGGGTTGGCCTGAGCACTGGCCACGCCTGGACCAACCTGCTACACAGGCTCATTCCTCACACAGACAGACGGAGCCAAGCCCACAGCACAGGAAGCAAAGGCCTTCATTCATTGTCTAAGATCATGAAACACGGTCAGGATTACGGTTTGTTTCATGGTATAATATTGATTAAAATTAATATTTTTTATGTTTAGATCAAAAGAAATGCTGTCCCTGCATACATAGCAGTCATAAAAATCTCTCTATCATTCTTTGCTTACACAATGCCTAAACAAACTGTGCAACCGAGGCAGCATGGATCCATTATTGTTTCCTCCATGGCAACAGAAACGTTAAATGGGACGCAATGAAAAGTAGAGCGACTGTGTTTGGAAGGGCAGGCAGGACGGAAGGCTATGCGACATAAAGGGCAGGACGCAGCGGGAGGACGAAAAAAAGACTAGCTGTTTATGAGCACACAGAATCCACACAAAAGGGGGGACGCACATGTGGCCCGACGAAGGGCACTGATCATCTCGTTCTCCCCACAGGGCTGCTTTGTTTGACGTCTGTAATTAACAGGCACACGGGGCGGGGGGAACACATCTAATTGAATCGAGAGTGTCACGGCGACCCCCGCAGACACACTGCATCTGTTTGCCGATGCGTCGACACAGAGCGTTTGCGCGCATTTCACCTATGAGATGAAACATGACTGACTCCAGGTTTCCTCTCCCTTTAGGGGGATAAAAGTGTACTGCAACCTCCATCTGTAATACCAGCATTCAGATCAAAGCAAGCCTTTTCAGGTATGTAACTAAAGACTGTGTACTAAACACAGGATGTTGGAGCTTGAGTGGTGAAGAGCCATTAGTGTTTGCATAAATTTGCCTGTCTCCTGCAGTACAAAGTCCTCTTCATCTAAGGTTATTGTTGATGCTTTTACTGGAAAATCATAAACAAAACTGCAGATGCAAAGTAAGCATGGCTTGCAGGAAACCACACAGTGTACAGGCAGGAAATCACTGCTTTGTGGATGTAAAAGCCATATGTTCGTCGGGCTTTAGTTGCTTTCAGAAGACCATTAAGAATAACTTGAGAAGGACGTAAATGACAAAAAGTCCAGTCTGCTAAAAAAAGGCTTGTCCATGTAACTCCAGTCTGCCTCCTCAGTGTCAATCACATTAATGAAGACCAAAGAATCAAACCTGACCTTCTTAATTGTACCCATGTGCAGCTTTTCCATGTCTGCCCTCTTTTTCAGTTCATCCCTCATGGTGTCCTTCTCTGAGCAGATACCCAGGATCAGCTCCTGGTGCCTTTTGTTCTCCTCCAGCAACCTGTACGCATGGGTAGAGCACACACAAAGAAAAACACGCAAAATTAGGTCAGGTCCACACAAAGTACGGAAGAATTCAGTTATTCAGGCCAAAATACAAAGCCAGAGAGGAAAATGGGAGGGATTATATTATTTGTGACAAACAAACAAGAGTCCAGTTTCACTGCTGAATACACTGTGGGGTATTTATAGTATTTTTCTTTCTGTGTTGCTTTCACAAAAGTACATTTTCTGTATGTTACGCGAGAGAAAAAAACTTGCCCACAGCAGTGGAATATGTACGTGTAATTGTGTATTTCTTGCCCCAAACAGCAGTTTACCTCTGGATAGCTTTCTCCTGTTGTGCATACTTGTACTGCACACACTTCTCAAAGACTACCATGCAGCCGTCCTGGTCTGTGGAGAGTCCATTGACCGGTGGGCTCCCCTTCCCCTCGCCGCTGTTTCCGCCCGCAGGCAGCTGACAAGCCAACAGCTCGGACTCCAGCTCATCCAGCAGCGACTCCTGGGACAGGGAGCGCTCGATCTGCGAGATGAGCTTTCGACTGCAATCAGTGTCATAGGGGCTGGAGGTGGGATGCGAGGGGATGGAGCTGTTGGTGTTGGTTTGCGGGCTGGAAGCAGGCGAGGAGCTGACGGTGTCCGAGCTCGGCGTGGAGGGGCCATTAGAGATCCCAGAGGTCGTGGAGTCGGTGGGGGAGTTCTTCGAAGTGCGTTGGACGGAGGAGGATGATGGACCCTCAGCTACACCACTGCTGTCATCGGGAGACGCTGGTGACGGCTGCTCATCAACATTAGAAGTCAATAGAGAGTCTGATGCCCCTTCATGAACAGAAGGAGAACTTTCTCCTACATCCAATGTGGCGACTGGAGGTAGTAATGAATCCCCAGGCTCAATCCTCAGTGAAGATGTCTCGCTTTGAACTGGACTCGAATCATCCCCAGTATCGGCTGTCAGCTGTGTCTCGTCCAACTGAACCGGACCACCTGAGTCCATCTTAACACCCGGCCCAGCGTCCAATGATTCACTGCCGGCCTCGCCATTGTTTTCAGGATTAGGTGTGCTGTTATAAGGCATCTGTTCCTCTTCTTTCACGTCAGAGGTGCTGCTGTGAAGCTGATTCACTTGATGCGACTCTTCCGGCACAGATTTACCCTCCGATCCCTCCATCATGCGCGCGTCTGTAGCAGGACCAGGCTGTCGCGTGGTCCTCTGCTGATTCAAATCTGGCAGAGAGAGGAAGAGACGGGCACATGAGGAGAAAAGCAGAGTGGGAACAGACACACAGTTTGCTCTCACACATAGGCCAATAATTCTCCTGTCAACGATTACAAGGTTTCACCAATAAATCTCTCACTTTAAGTGCACGTTAAATATATGCTCTGATGCAGGTTTCACCTGGCAAAACAGCTTTTACTGAGTCACAATCTGAAAAAAGCTGAAGGATCCCTCCCCCAGAAGGAGCAGGGTCACACCTCCAAGCCCACACGTTGTACCTTTTTATTGTCCCATTTAATCAATAGGATTCAGCGGTGCTGGTCACCGTTTTGGCTTCCAATACGACGATGGGATATAACATCAGGTTATATCCACAGTCACCTTCACAACAGTCCTGCCCTTCTAGCGCTGTTTGTTCTTCCAGTCTTTTCAACGTTTTTCACAGAAGACAGAAACTGAGGGCGTGGCCTTCACAAGTCAACAGAAGTGCAGGGAATCACCTGGAGGGTGTGTGAGACACAACGTCTCACGCACACATGATTGGTATTTAAGATCACGCCTGGAAGTATCCCTCTGAATGGAGCCGATTGAGTAATCATCCACATAATCACATTGTATTATGGCAGGAGAACAATCAATTATTAACTGAACAGTTGTACACGGCTTTAAAAGATTCTACTCTCAAAGTAGCTGGAGCCTTGACAGAACTGTTTATTAAGAAGTACGCCACACTGTAGGCGTTTGTCAAGATTATAGTTTTTACAGTGTATGACTGATGTATTCGTTCTGATGTCCTTTTATTGCGATCAGTTCACCGTGACTGACAGCACAGCCCACAATGATCTGCTGTGCAGTGGGAGCACAACATCAGGAACACATGGGCTCCTTGTAGAGGCTCTCCCGTCATGCCACAACACATCTGTGAAGTGCGGTCACACTGTGACACGACTGATGCTGCGCGTGTGACTCGGGCGCACAGACACCAGCGTCAAATGCAGGCAGTTGCGCTGTATTTATCATCGCTGCAGGTCGTTTAACGTCAGCAGCCAATGACTTTAGCCGGCTAGCATTCAACGTAACCTGGCCAACGACACCATCCACAGTTTCATCGCGTCAGGGAGATTGAAAAAAAAAACCCACACACGTAAAACACATCGATCTCATTATTTACGGTTAAAGCGGTGTCAGTGATAGGCAACAAGGTGACATATTGACACATCAAGCAGCCTCTGCTTACTTTAGCCAGCTGAGCTAACATCGATAAGGGAGGCGTTAGCGTGTACATGACACTTAGCTCCCTTAGCGCTGCTAGCTCCTGAGCCTACGATACAATATAGATGTATTATTACCCACCGATTGCCAAAAGCCCATCGTGTCGCTCCACCTGCAGACAATCTGGACTGAAGCGCAACTTATTCCCTCTCCTAACAGCTGATCGCCCAACAAGTCACTTTGATATGACACATCAACAAACATGGCTCCTGCAGGGGAGACGGCAGGGCGATCTTCACCAATGACTAACTACTGGCTAATGACGTATTTGTAACGTCGGCACACACCAGGTACACCGTAACCCCACCTCTAATCTCTGCTAGAAATCATCTCTCTGACGCAGAGAATGCACATTTCAGTGAACAACGTGATATGATACAAACTTCAACAACAATAAACCCGTAGCATACATATACAGTGGGTATGTTGTCCTCGTGAATACAACAGAAGCTGTTTGTGCCGTTATGTAACGCTCTGATTCTCTCGAACTTTTGATTAAGTTAAATATACGATCGTTTTCTCAATACTGACATTTGTGCTGCACTCTGATGTCCTCATTAAAAGGCTCTGCCAGGAGGAGTAAAAATGCTGATCAACTCAAGAGTCTATGAACTAAATATGTTTGTAATTACCATGTCATAAGCCCAGGGTTTATTTGCCCCAAACAAAGACCTGTATTTGTCCTTTGGGTAATTTATGAGTTGAAAAAAACCCATAACGCTAAAGAGAGGAATATTCCATTGACTGGCTTTGATTAAACCATTAAAAATACACCCATGTTTGTATTTTTTGTGTTTTGTTTAAGTTTATGTCTATTTTCCAAAAACAGCAGTTCGTGGCTACTGCGCATGTGCAGGTACGATCCCCAGATATCGCACGTGCGTTCAGGTAAGCAGCGGTGGCGCGACTACGAAACTTTTAAATAATTATGCGTGTATTTAATAATTTTTTAGGCAGCATATCGTAATGTTTTTATGTCTTTCAAATCGCGTTGCCAACTTGATGTACTTTAGGATAGTGTTATACGTTTTCTTCCACTTTAAACCTGGTACTCTTGACCTTGTTAGCAATGTCGTCATTAGCCACAGAGGAGGCGCAGCAACAGCTCTTGAGCGATTTTCCTGTCCACGGTATGTCCTATTATCACGTCCTTTTAACACAGAGTACATTTCCAGCCATGGACCATTCCACTTCTCTCGGTCGGTTTCAACCTAATCTCCCTTTGAGGAAGCCTTCTTCGAGCCCAACCGTCCCTCTTGCGGCTACATCTCCTCCGACGCGCTTTGCCATGAGAGGTGCACCACAGGCCACATCCCAGTCGGTCTCCATCGACCACGGTGATTTTTTAGGATACAATTTGAATCCATAAAACATACAAGTCAGCCCAGTGTATGAGGCCATTTCATACAATGGGCTCATACACTGGGCTGACTTGTATGAGCCCATTTCATATTCATTATCAAAGGAGCAACTGAATGACCGTGACATGATGAAAGGTTTTATTCCTAAATAATTGTAATTTGAATAAACTCTGTTCCTCCTTTGACTTTCAGGTGTAATCAACTCGCTAGACAACCAGGAAAAACGTTCACCGGTATGTAATAAGCAAGAAAGGTTTTTGTCATTCATGTGAATGCATGAGTTGAATTTATAGCTCACTTGCAGGGACTGCATATGTCTTTCACCACAGTTAGGACCTGTGCAGCCAGCTTCAACAGTTTACTTCTGCAGCTTCTGTGGCCAGCCAGGTAAAGCAACAGGGTTCACACTTTGTTTAGACAATTTGTTTAAAGACTTGACTCGAATTTTCTGTCAGGAAATTTTCGGTGCAAGCGCTGTAAGAAGATCCCTTACTGCTCTGTGGTTTGTCAGACCCAAGACTGGAAAGCACACAGAAATGTGTGCAAGCCTGTTGATCTGGAATCCACAAAGTGAGTAAGAAGAACTCTGAATGCATTCACCTAAACTCATAACCAATCTATAAAGATAGGAGATTCCATGATAGCCTCTGATTAAGGGTTTATAACCAAATCTATGCTGAATCTATTGTTTCCTTTCCTAAAAAGTGAGCCTTCTAAAGAAGTGATGAGCTCTCCAGGTGCAGGAGTTTACCAGTTGGAGCAGAAGGTAATGGGAAAGTTTTGGTTTCTTTTCCCCCAATGAGAGTAATGGATTTAATCTCAACATTACCATGATAACTTTTGTTGTCTCTGTCAAAATAAAGCATGGTGATGCACCTGCCTCCCAGCGGGTGTACTTGAAAGACCTGCCTGCAACTGAACTTGATAGAGGAGCTGAATTCAAGGTACAGGACAGTCAAGTTACCTGTACTGGTGCAAGAAAGTTTTTCAAAGAGATTTTAAACTCCTCCTTTTTTGATGTGGATCTTCAGGCTTCAGTGCTGGAGTTCCAAAGCCCTGGCAAGTTTTTCGTTCTCGCTCAAAGCCCGGAGGTGTCCGAAGCTCTTAAGAACATCAGCTCTGAGCTTCAGAAAACATACAGCTGTTCGATGGCTTCAGACTATGTACCCTGTGTTGGGGAGGTTTGTGCCGTTCAGTATTCCTTCGACCTGGTGAGTGAAACCCTCTAAATTTGCTGAAAGATTACGTCGACTTGTCAAGTTCTGACTCTGTTGTTAACGTCTGACTCTGTTGTTAACGTTTCATTTCTTGACTTGAAGAATTGGTACCGAGGCCTTGTACAGACTTTGACTCCTGACCAGAAGATGGCCAGTATTCTTTACATTGACTTCGGAAATGAGGAAAATGTGCCAGTGGACAGGATCAAATCCCTGGCACCGAACATAGAGCTGTTCCGTCCATGTGTGAGTGCATTTTAACAGCACAAGTTGTTTATGATTGAAGACACTCTTTTAACAGTGATGGATATCAAAGTATGCATTTGTCACACAAGTGAAGTCTTGCATGCACTTTCTGTTGGTCTTCCTTTGCATTGAGCAATGATTCGCAAACATGTGTGGTTATTCCCCACTTTGAACAAGGGCGGATTTTCCTCTCATGTGTTGCGCCCCACTGCAGAAATTATGACAGCTCTTGTTTCTGTGAACTTAAGGCAATGGAGTGTCGTGTTGCTGGTGTGATTCCGGTGGACGAGTGGTCAAGCAAGTGCTATATTGCAGTGAGGCAGATGCTGGTTAACAAGACTTTAACTGTGAGGCTGGTGGAACCACCAGAGAATACTCACACCTATACTGTGGATCTTCTACTTGCCAGTGGTGGGTTGTATAAAATCCCATGTGCTGAACAAATTATGGATACATAAATAAATGAGTGGGCTCTTTATCTGGCTTTATATCGTTTGTCTTTCAGGAAAGAAGCTGAGCACATTCCTCATCGAGCATGACTTTGCACAGGCAGAAATTCTAAGCACAACACCAACTGAGCAAGAAATAAGTCAGTGTGGTTTTTTTTTTAAAGTTTTCTCAGAAAACATTTCACCAAACAAAAATTTTAGGCTCTCTATGTATACAGTGATGTCTCTTTTTACCTCAGGTGACATGATGAACACTTCCCTGGAGAACTTCAGATGTCTGTCTGATGGTAAAGACGACAACAGCTGGGCCCTTCCACCAGAGCCACAGATACAAGTGATGGGCGACCACATCACTGTCGTTGTCACACACTTTCAATCACCCACTGACTTCATTGTACAAAAAGTGGACAACGCAGGTGAGTAGCTTTGTGTCCAGATTAATGCAGGCTCAATCCTAAAATTCAACCTCTGTTGGCACTGTGGATTGCAGGACTGATCCAGGACTTGCAGCTGAAGCTGAGGGAACACTGCAGTCAGGTTACAGCCCCACAGAACTTCAGACCAGCTCACAACACTGTTTGCTGTGCGCAGTTCTCAGGTACAACATTAATTCACACATTTTATGTTTCAAAATCTTTCCATTGACATGATGGTTAATAATGTGTATATTTTAATGAATCACAATGTGTGAATCAGCTTTCTGAGCAGTTTATCTATTTTTCTGTCCAGAGGACAAGCAGTGGTACAGGGCCAAAATTCTGGCATACTCCACAGAAGACCGCGTATGTGTCGGCTACCTTGATTTTGGCAACACTGAGGAGGTGGACTTAAGCCACCTGCGTCCTATCAGCGCTTCACTTCTGACTGTACCAATGCAGGCTGTGCCGTGCAGTTTAGCAGGTAGTGTCACAACAGTGAATTCATCTCTTAAGTTCCCCATATCCCTGTATGATTACATTGCACTGTAAATTGTTACTCAACAACTGGTGAGTTTCAGTTTTGAATCGAAAAACAGATGTGTATTTTTTTCTTTTTTTCCAACAAATCAGCGTTCATCCTGTCAATTTTTTTTTATTCTGGCTTTGTTTCAGGGGTCCAGCCTGTTGGGGAGAGCTGGTCAAATGAGTGCCTTTCTGCTCTCCAGCAAAGGGTTTCCAACAGAATACTGCGCATTGAGATCCAGGGAGCCCATGATGGCAAGGCCTTGGTGTCCGTGATTGATGAGGCCAGTGATCCTCAAGCTAATATTGCCGAGCTGCTGATCTCTGCAGGTTACGCTGCACCTGCTGCTGTCTGTGTCAAAAGCGACTCGCAGGCTAACCAGACACCTGCGCCTGAACAACCACACGCTGGCAAGTGTCTCTATTCCTCACTTTGATTAGTGGCAGTTTTAGTCGGAGTTTGAATTCAAGCAAATGCAACATTTTGCTATCAAAATATTATTTTAGGGGGGGGGGTGCAAAAATGTCGAAAAAAGAATCCATTGCAAAGTAATCACTCGCTTTCTACCCATCTTACCTTCTTCAGCTATTCCTTACTGAAGTATACATGTGTTTATGTCAAAAAAACAAAAAGTGATGATAAATTACAGTGTAACAACAAATGCTGCATGTTTCTCAATAGAGCCTCCTCCAGTGTGTGAGCCTCTGCTTTGGCACCATACTGAGCTTCCTTGTGACAGCCAGACAGTGGCACTGCAGGCCAGTGTTGTGAGCCACCCTGGAGAGTTCCACTGTTTCATCAGTTCCCCCACAGGTATTGCTCCTTTAGTTTTCAATTTCAGATGGCTGTTAAGAGTTTTTTCTTCCATTTAAATTTCTAAGTTTTAAGTTTTAAGAACTTGTGATTTGACATCTGCTTGTTTCACCTGCATCGTTTCTTTCTCCTGTTTTCTGGATTTGTCAGCCCTTTCGCAGCTGAAAGAACTGGGAGCTCAGTTAAAGCAACATTGTGAAGCTGATGTCTCAAAGTTTGTGCCCGAGGTGGGGGAGCCTTGTTGTGCCATTTTCCCTGGTAAGAGAAGATACTTCACTCCTGGTTGTCATAAATGTCAGTTCATTAGGAGCTCAGAAGTCAATTAATTTGGATTAGAAATGATATTGGTGCTTTTCAGTTCGTGAAATGCTACCTTGCTCCATTCATGTCGAACTGATCAATAACAATGTTTTTGTTTTGAGTTCTTTCACCATCACATTAAGTTTTGAGCAATTTTTGATCGTGCACTGTTTGCTCTCGAGGTGATGGGACGTGGTGTCGAGCGATGGTAACGGGACTGTCTCAAGACAAGGTTGACGTGAACTTTGTGGACTCCGGATACACCTTCACCGTTAAAAAGATCAATGTGCGATCCATCACACCCAAACTGCTGAAATTACCCTTCCAGGCATTTCGCTGCTGGCTCACAGGTAGTATGAGTGTCTGCACAAATCACTGTTAGCGAATCATCAAAGAGAACAAGTGAACGACGTTCAAAGCTTCACTTTTGTGTTTGGCTCTAGGTGTGGAGCCTTTGGGGTCAGAGTGGAGCAGTGAGGCCATGCTTTGGTTCCGCATTATGGTGGATGGCGAGCAGCTCTCCGCACGGGTCGTCACGGTGACAGAACAGGGCTACGGCGTGGAGCTGGAGAGCAATGGACAGAATGTGGCAGCTGCGCTAATTTCCGAGCAGCTGGCCAAAGTTCCTGGAGAGATGGCCAAAGAGCTGCATGCTGAGACAGGCCCAGCAACGCAACTGCATGACAGCGTGAAGGAGAACGAGTGTAACCAAATACACAGACAAGCTTCCCTACCAAAAGATGCCAGTTGTGAGGAGTTGGCAGATAAACAACAAAGTGATGTTTCAAAAGAAGGTCTGCTGTAGCGTTGAAATCTTTAATAAGGAGGTTTAATGGCTGATCACGTAAATCTGATTTAAATCTGTTATGATTTCAGACCCGTCTTTCCCAGTGGACTGGAAGACGGAGGAGCTGCCGCTCAATGTGACCATTCAGCCTTATTTTGCCGCCGTCATTAGTCCCACCCTCTTCTACCTGTTCAGACCCACTCAGGGTCAGGACGTGAACTCATTCATCTGTTCTAAAACATTCTGTGCAAGCATGATGAGGAATTGGGATTGTCTGCTGATGTATTTCCACTTTTTCCCCACAGTGGATGAGAAAAAGCTCCAGGACGTGATGATGCAGCTTGCTGCATACTGCAGCAACAACCAGGCCTCTTTATCCTCAGCTGTGAACAGCAGACCAGCTCCTGGTGCTGCCTGTTGTGCCCAGTTCTCGGGTGAGACAGCCGCCCACCAAATCGTCATTTGAGACACTTGGAGGAGTTTGTGTCATCGTCACCCCAGTTTCCAGGGGAGACAAACAGCGTCATGGTCACAATACGGACTGATTTCTCCAACTGTATGTGGTTCCACTCTTAACCACAATTTGTCAATGTCTCCTTCAGTTACATACTGGTTCTTTCACCTGAAGTTGTTGTCCCTCCAAACTAAAGCTGGTAATTCCATGTCTGCTAGTAGATATAATTACACAGTATGTGTCCGCGTAGCCAAGCATAGAAGCTGCTTTAAATACAGTATACACAGAGGAGACTACAGCCTGGCATACATTCCACAGCCCAGCTAACAACCGGGTCGGTTTAAGAGGAGTTTTTGTGCTGTCTGTTGGTCTTTATAGCAGTTGCATATTTTCAATTGTCTTGGTTATTTCTAACAGGTGGTCTCTCAGTTTACTGGGGGTTCACATTGTTTTTTGAGTTACTGAATATCGTGTAAAACTCTTTCGTGTCTGATTGGATAGCGGCTGTTTGGGACAACCTTTGCAAATCAGAGATGTAATGTGGACGTAATTTTTTCAAATGAATGTGTTGTTTTTTTCAGCGGACGGTAGCTGGTACCGTGCAGTTGTCCTGGAGGTTCGTGAGAGGGAGCTGAGCATCATCTATGCCGACTATGGCAACACTGAGACGGTGCCTTTCTCTCGAATTTTGCCCATCCCTGCGCACCTGCTGCAGCTCCCGTTTATGATCAACCGCTGCACACTGTCTGGTAAAGTTTGTTGTTCATTCAGAATAGACAAAGCTGTTTTTGTGATTCCTCCTAACAAATGCTTCCCTGTTCTGTCTCTTCTGTCTGCAGATGATCAGCGCTTTCCAGCAGAGTGGCCTGAAGAAGTGGTTGAAATGTTTAAAGCCACTGTGTTGGGCGGCGTTTTGGCCACGGTGCAGTCCTTCGATGGCACTGCTAACGTGCTTTCTCTCACTTTGCCTGCTGAGAGCGGTGGGGGTCATGTTAGTGCCATGGTCCTGGAAGCACTGTGCACTCACACCAATACCAACACTCGCCCACCCATCACTCAGAAGGAGGACAAACCAGGCGACGACACTCCTGTCTTTGCCACTCCAGCACCTGACTGCTCGGAGCTCGGGCCAATACCTGATATTCAGATGGGACTGACTGATAAGCCGGCTCCAGCACAGAGCTCAGAGAAAATGACTGAAGATCTTCCACAGGGGGAAGGACCTTCTGTCGCAGCAGTCAATGGTTTGTCAAGTCCCGATTTAATTGCAACCAAAGGATTCATTTACTAGTTAATTACTCAGTATTTCAATGTGCAGTGAAACTGAGTTGTTCTGCATTTTAACAGACAGTGTGAGGAAAGAAATGGAGCAGCCGTGCCAAAATAAATCTAACGGTGAGAAGCAACGTCAGACTCAAACTGAGACCTGACTTGATTTTGTTTTTAATGAACCATTCACTTTCTCATTTACAGACCAGAGGAGCTCCTGCTGCTGTCTGAGCCTGCAAGCGAAGGTGAGTGCTGGTTTAAATAAAAATATGAAGTCTACAAATTTGTGTGGTTTCAAAACGGAAGAAAAAAGTTTAACTTTAAGACTGTAAATCAGTAAAGTTTTGTGCCTCCTTTTTTCCACAGATGGACCATTTGGAACACATGATGGAGCAGCAGCTTTCCCTCATCAAGCAGTTTGTTGGACAAACCAAATAAGATGCTACTCACATAACTTGATTATGTTCAGTATTTTGCTGAAATGTTTTGTTTCCTCAGCCAGTTACCTGAGTTTTCTGTTCCGAATTTACCAAACCAACTTTCTAAACTTATAATGAGCCTCTTAATTGCTTGTGCACTTTCTAAATTTGTGTTTTTTTATTTTGTATTTCTGTGTCTGGTTTGAAATCTTAACAATTTTAGTTTTTTTGTGTTTTCTTTCTGGAAAAAAAATTAAAAGCACTAGACATGTTTGTGTTTTGTTGTCTGCAGCAATAATGACAACTAGATGTTCAGCCACAGTTCTTTGAGTCCTCTTTGTGTCTGGTAGGACCTGCTCCACTTGTATCTGTTGGTGGTGTTCAGCTGTGGTGGTGTGTGCATCCTGATTCTTTGACGTTTCTGTTTTACATAAAAGTTCATCCATACAGTTGTCCTAGTTTTACTGAGTTATTCAAATTATGCGAGTATGTCAAACAAAAGACTCTTCACTTGTGTGAATGAGGCTGAATCCTTGGGAACGGTGTTTCCCGGAGGCCCCTCCCAGCTTTACTGCAGCCGAGCCAGATGAGAGGACGACAAATTAGACCCCACCGGTGCAGGTACATCAGAGGTGGATGGGCATGGCAAGTAGGTGGGGTCGCTGCTCCGCGCCTGTCCGGGGCGCAACGACCTCATCAGATCGGACCTGTCACGAGAGGAGGTGCGTGTTTGTCGGGAGGATCTCCGGTTGAAGGATTTAGGACGACCCCGGGTAAGGACCGAAACGGAACTCTGACTGTGCAGAGCGATTTTTAATCCTAGCGAGCTGACGGATAAATGTCTTATTAAAACGCGCGAGCGTTTAAAACTGACACATTTGGATCGAATCGAATTCAATTGTGAAGTTTCAAGTCCACAACTTAAAAATAAACAGCGACATATGAGGAAAACGACATCCGAGAAAACACGCGCAAACTCATTATCTAATTGGTGTTTAAACGAGCTGACGGCAGCAGTTCGGTGTGAATTACTGTTGTATGTCGCGGTCATAACCTTTGACCACATTTTCGACCACCTCTGACACCTACGAGGGTCCAGATGTTGAGGGCAGCTAAATAGAAGGTAAGCTCCAAGGAAAATGATCACATTGAAGCATAACAGAGGTCTGATCGTTAAATATCAAAGCAATAAATAAGTTGTACGTGGGAAGCGTTTACGTTTTTAACGAGCAGCAACCTCTGCAAGAATTATTTCTGTCTTATAAAGTTTTCAGGAATAAATCAAGATAATGGTCAATTAAGTGAAGTCTGATAACGTCATTCGTTTTTACTTTTCTTTCTTGCCAATGGGAAAAGTGGCCTTTAAGAGGGATGTTGTGTTTTGCATTGAGTGTGATTTCTTGTGCTGCCACACATGCCTGGGCCTCGGTGCATACCAGAGAAACCTCAGTTAGTTGGAGCTT
>JASSRZ010000086.1:10185010-10202149 GCA_032164315.1 Malacoctenus gilli | reverse complement strand
TCTGACACCTACGAGGGTCCAGATGTTGAGGGCAGCTAAATAGAAGGTAAGCTCCAAGGAAAATGATCACATTGAAGGATAACAGAGGTCTGATCGTTAAATATCAAAGCAATAAATAAGTTGTACGTGGGAAGCGTTGACGTTTTTAACGAGCAGCAACCTCTGCAAGAATTATTTCTGTCTTAAAAAGTTTTCAGGAATAAATCAAGATAATGGTCAATTAAGTGAAGTCTGATAACGTCATTCGTTTTTACTTTTCTTTTTTGCCAATGGGAAAAGTGGCCTTTAAGAGGGATGTTGTGTTTTGCGTTGAGTGTGATTTCTTGTGCTGCCACACATGCCTGGGCCTCGGTGCATACCAGAGAAACCTCAGTTAGTTGGAGCTTTCAATCAGACTGTTATCACGCACAAGTTTCCACATTAATTCTCTGGTTGTTGAACCTTTCAGCTGAGTCACTCTGAAATGATTCAAACTGGAGGCTTCTCAAAGGGACGCACAGCCTTCAAGTACAGGTTTGGAGGTCTCGGGGTTTTGTATGAAGTTGGTCCAAAAAGTAACACTCCTTACTAATTATAGAGTGCAGGTGGAAGCGCACTTTCCAACTCAAGAACCTTTGGGAAACAGAAGGGACATCTGCAGCCGATGCTTTCCCTTTATTTACCAAGGTGGATGCATATTTTTGTGAATGGTCCGTTTCTGTGGGTGTAATTCAAACGTGATCGCTGATCCTGACTGACAATGAATGCTCGAAGGTGAATCCTTAGGAACCCACTTCTTCCTTTGCTCAGTTCAGAGCACAGAGGGAGATCTGTGCAAGGTCTGTTCCTCATTTATTGGAACCGCGATTCCAGTGCAGACAGAGCAGCAGAGGTGTTCACAGGCGGGCAGAGAGCAGAAAGACGGACTGATGGAGGGTGAAGGGATCCAGAGGAATGCTTGTGAAGCAGCAGCCAATTTCGAGACAGGTGTGTGCACTGTGTGTGTGTGTGTGTGTGTGTGTGTGTGTGTGTGTGTGTGTGTGTGTGTGTGTGTGTGTGTGTGGGCATGCTTGGCTTGCTTCCCCACAAGCATGCATGCTCTGAGCTGTGCCCCCCCCTGGCAGTAATGAAATCTCTTGTCGGCGGTGGCTGCTCACAGAGAGCATCTCTGGGCCTTGGCGATGTTTATCAGCGCGGGGCTTCTTGGACAGCCGCCGCTTGTCAGCTCTGCAGATCTGTATCACAGACGCACAGGCTCCTCCTAAATAAAGGCCCTGTCCTGCACACAATTCTATCTCTGTGCTTGAAACACAGTTTTACCTACACAGAGGGTTCCCCCGGGCACGTCTGTCATCCTTGCCCGCCTCAACACACACACACAGACACACCGAGGCAGGATAATATGGACGAGCCCATCAGCAGCTGGAGGTAATCTTACTTCATCTGCAGTTCTTTAACATCCTATGTGTACCCGACAGTGAGCTCACAGAGTGCAGTCGGCGTTTGCTGATGACAGATGTGATTGCCAGACTAATAGAATGATTAACTGGAGGCCAGATTGTTAACTCGGTTAGCAGTTTATGGTGGTATTTGTTTTCATCACCATACGAAACGAGAGATGTATTTCAGAATCGTTCCCAGTTCACTTGAAACTCCCTTAAAATTTGAAATGACGTGTACAAAGTGCTGCAATCATAAGTCACATCGTGAGAACACGTATCCCAAATGAACATTCAGCCAATCTCCCAGTAAGCAGTGGACACACACACACACACACGTGCACCACACACACATCAAAAACGGTTTACATACTGTCTTCAGATCTTTGCTCGTCGTTTACTGTCATCTTTTTTGACCCAGACAAAACACTTACAGGTTCACATGCTGGTGTTTTTAGACGATGAGTTTTGTTCTGGCACAGTGCGCTGAGGCCATGTGGGCTCTTTTGTGTGTGGTGTGAGGTGTGCAGACGCATACATTGCCTGAACAATGATTCGTGTGGAATCGGTGAGTTCAGAGTTGTTGCCAGATGGCTGCAGGATATGAATGAGTCGTCTTGTGTTCCTGCTGAGCGTTTTTCCCTTTGTTATCATTCCAGGTGTCCCGACATGCACTCTGATAACTCCCTCTCCCTCCTCCTGACTCTGCTGCTGCTCCTTCAAGGTTGGTTGATTGATTCTATTACTGTTTTACCTTCCAAGTTTGAGTGCGGATGAGCTGCCCGTAACGCTGCAGATACTCTGTGAATCACGATTAGACAATACATCTGTGTTTGGCTGTGAAATGCCCCAATGAACAGTGTTGAAAACAGGTTTTTACGTGGCGGTTTTTCAGCAGAGTTCATGTTGCCACTTTGCATGGCGTAGAAACGTGTTGGGATTCTCCGATGCTCCTCTGGACACCCTCCGATAATTTACAAGATCTTTTACTACCCAAACATGTCGGGTCTTCCCTGCTGAAGAATTCTCTTCAAAGTGCTTTCCTGCTCCCTCGTTGGACGCCGCTCGTTTCCAGGCGCAGCAAAACTTGGCATCGCTTTTATAGCGCATCGCCGGTTGTTCCCGATGGCCCTGCGAGTTTCGGTATTTGCCCGGAGGGGAGAGGCGGGGGGCACACGGCGATATAATCTCGGAGTTGTTTTCAAAAATGACAGCTTTAGCACCGTGTTGAGTGTTTATTACTGGCCATTTCTAAGACTTTGAACTTGAGCGAAGCAGACTGTTACACCTCGTCAAGACGCCCCCTCTTTCGTCCTGTGCTGACAACACAGATGACATGTTGCAGTGGACAACCGTGTAATCCAGCCTGTCCAATGAAGTTTCACGGGGAGACGCGAGCTGATCCTGATGGTTATCTCTCATTTTAAGGGGCGTTTCACCGATTTCTCCGACTACAGTAGGATTAGCTGGACGTCGACCGCTCAGCCAGAGGATTTTGTCCGCATTGTCTGCCTCCTTGTTTCCCTGCTGCAGTTTCTCTCACAGACATTAAAGATATGCAGTCATTTTGCGAGAGGCACTTGGCTGAACAGACCGAGTTTTTGTTCGGAGCGCCGGGGCCCCACTGGCCATGAGAAAGCTGCTTGCCAAGACCCTCAACTTTGCCTGTCAGGAGGAGTTTGATGCTGGAATTAGGGGCAAGATGAAAGGGTCAGGATTGTTGGGAGGTCAGACTGGAGGGCTCAGCTTTGCAGATGGTCCTCAACTGTAAAGATGGATGTCCTGTGAGTTGTTCTCTGCACTTGGGTATTTCCTGACCCCATGCAGGTCCTTTCTTCCAAGGAATTCATGTTCGAAGACTTTCTGAGAAGATTGTTCCCAGCATTTTCAAGGGATGAAGAAATACAATTGGATGCTGAAGGACTTTTTTAGTCATTGGGGTTAATAAGGACATTCGTAAGAGCAAGAAGACTATGTGATTTTTTTGTCTGTGCTCATTTTGTCCCCTAATTGCTCCACTTTTTGTGATAGAGGCTCACTAGTGCACAAAGTCAAAACGTGTGTGTCGCACACTGTCACACTCGCTTAAGAGTTCTATCTTTTCATCACCTCTTCTACGTATTTCTGTTGCTCAGGGAGTTTTGTCTGACCTCTGTTAATCAGCGTTCACCAGAGGGACCAAAACATTACGGCACTCTCAATGGGAACAAGCTGCTCCGTTTTGTGTTCCCGTGGAAGAGACGCGCTGTGCCTTTCAGAGGCTTGAATCCGTCCAGTGCGGGGACGCACGTATTGTAAAATCACTCAAGTGATTCCTCTCTGTGCCGCACAAATGCCTCCGTGACCTGTTGCTGTTACCAGGGACAACCATGGCATGTTCACAGGACATCACAGGCTCCTCCCCTGATCTCCAAGCTGTACGTGTGGCTGACCGGAGCGACGTCCTCTCAGTGGATGGAGCCGAAGAATGCTTTTCCTCACTTGTCGACTCACATTAGCTTTAAATTCTCAATTATCCATCGCAGGACGTTTAGCGTGAGAGTCTGGGTTGGATTTTGGGTGAGACTCCAGTTTACCCTCCTCATTATAAACTGCCAGTGGCCAAATTCAAGCACACTTTTCTTTATTTACGTCAAGAAAGTTTGCAACACAAGAACTTGTTTCTCCATGCATGAGAATTCGAGTGCGCACATGACTTTTTGCGTGCACACGAACACATCGGACTGAACTCCATGTTGCTTGTCTCTCCCAGCTCAGCAGGGGGCCTCAGTGCAGGAGATCCACACCAGCCATGAAAACATCGTGAAGATCAACTCAGCCGGAGAAAGTGAGCAACTTCTTCCCAAAAAAACAAATTTTCAGACACAAAACGTTGTTGTGTCATAAACCATCATGTCTGTATTCCTTTTTTGGTTGCTAGACAGGTGCACAGTTATTGTTTAATTTAAGCTTGAATTCTTTGGTGATAAACTGTGAGTTAGGCTGACGGGACTCGGGTGGAGTCCTTTGAGATGCTGTCGACTTCTTGGCCTGATGAGAGCGTCACAGGACAGCGTGCAGCGGTGACTCTCCAAACGGAGGACATGAGTGACGACAGGCGGCACACTCCCCCTCTGTGTCTAATGGCCCTCTTCACATTCTAACATGACAGCAACACCACTCATTATTTATGCCTCAAGCGAGTACAAACATGAGAGGGAGTCTTTGCTTGGCTGCGGTGTGAATTGTTTGCTTCATGGAGAAAGAAGAGAGAGCCGTTTTATGCTCGGCTGGCTTCCTGCTTTTATATGGAGGTCCATCCGATAACCACTCAGGAAAATCCCCCTAAAGCTGGTCCAGGAATGCAGCAAAGACAATGAATGAACTCGGAGCAACATTTTTGTCTCCACATCCACTGAGTTTATTGTGTGTGTTTGTGTCTCCTCCTTGGGAAGTGATGCAGTGCTCAGCAGCCATGGACGTCCTCTTCCTCATGGATGGTTCGTACAGCGTGGGCAAAGGCAGCTTTGAGCGGTCCAAACACTACGCAATCAAACTCTGCCAGGCACTGGACGTCGGACCAGACAAGGTTTCGTTGTCTTTGACCTCGTCTCTGTTGCTCCTCTCCACATCCTGCAGGTTGATATTCCTGTGATCTCTCCCGTGAGCAGGTACGAGTGGGACTGATTCAGTTTGGCTCGACTCCTCGGCTGGAGTTTCCTTTGGACTCGTACTCCACCAAGCAAGAGCTGCAGAGCCGCCTGAAGAAGATTTCCTACAGGTGTCTCTCTTCATCTTACTGTCAGTCAAACAATGTTTAAGGTGCAGCCTCTTGCAGTGAGGGCAGGCTGGCCAATCAGAGTGAAGGTCCAAGAATACAGTGATACCTACATTGAGGTAGTAGAAGTAGGTCAATTTTTAAAGGTTTCAAAGGAGAGGAGCAGCCACTTTTTTTTGTGGAAGTGTACTGAGTCGCCAAAGACACTGACATCACTCTGTGAAGAAATACTGTGCTCAGGAACTCTGTCTTCCACTTTTTAAATTACTTTTCAAAAAGCAGCAGCTCTGTGAGAGTTATTTATGATCCACCTGTTGAGGGGGTCATCGGCTGCTGTCATTTTTTCAGGAATGCTCAAAGATTAGTGTGATCCAAAGCTTTACCGCCTCAATGCATCAATGTCCATCGGATTCAGTCTGAAACCTGCATATACATATGTTGTTGTCATGCATGAGGCCTGTTAACAAGCCACTCATTAAAAAATAAAGCACATTTCACTGGGAAGACACCTGAAAGGAACATAAGAGACGTTGTGTTGAGGACCAAAATACAGGAAGTACAAACAGATAACTCTTTTTATTTGACCTTCTTATCTTTTGGATTTGTGCACAACTTGCTATCGTGATAAGTTCATGATGAGGTTTCTTTTTTTAACTATACTGGCAGGAAAACACCCTTTCATTCTCACATGCAACCACGCACAGGTTGCTATAAAGCAAAACAAATTATTTTCAGATTAGAGGCCCCCACAGGTGGTCACTTGATGTGGGATTAGTGTGTAAAATGAGAAGGGGGAGGTAACTGGATCAAATGTGTGACAGTGGGAACAGCTTGAAGAGTAATTTGAATCTGCTGACTGGTCAAAAATAACCACCCACATTTGGAACCGACTCGAAATGCCTCAAACCAAATGACTTTGGTGACGCATTAAAACATGAATGTTGTGATGCTTTGATGAGTTTTGTTTGGCTTTTGTGAGATTTGTGCTCATGAGAAGCGAATGTTTGTGTATTTGCAGTTCAAAGAAGTGAGAATGTGTTCACGACAGATGTCCTCAAGTGTTTGTCATAAATCTGCAAACGCCTCAAGGCCTCCGAGTGTGCTGATAAATCGTCCTGCAGCCGTGCAGTCGTCTTGTTTTTACAGCTTTAACTAATGAAGGAAATGAAATGCGATTCCTTTTTTCCAAGAAGGTTTAATAAATATATTTGATGTGAAAGGAGAAGAAACTAAATTTGACAATTCAGTGGGAAAAAAACAGTTTTTAATTGGGTTTCACGCGACCTGAGGTGGGAGAACCTCGCCCACATTCAGTTTCAGCCCAAGAACAGAAAGAGCAATCCAACCAAAGAGGGAGACTCAGTTTTCTTTGGCAGCAGATTGATTCCACTGACTTCTTTGCTGTATCCGAGATCCCCTAATTGCACTATTTTTGTTTCTGACAATAACAAGACAAATCCTGCTTGTTCTCGACACTTTCTCCAACTCTGCAGAGGAGGCAGCACCCAGACAGGCCTGGCCATGAAATACATCCTGCGGAAAGGTTTCCCGGGGGGCCGGAACTCCTCCAGCGTGGCGCGCATCGCCGTCCTGCTGTCAGACGGGAGGTCCCAGGGAAACGTCGTGCAGGCCGCCGCGCAGCTCAAAGAGGCCGGCGTGGTCTTGTTTGCAGTGGGCTTGCGCTACCCCAAGTATGTCATGGGAAGTTGTCATTGGGAATGAGAATCATCCAGTGAGGAACCCGGTGGTGTTTGCAGATTCTCCCTCTGCTTGTTTCCCAGGTGGGAAGAGCTGCACACGTTAGCCAGCGAGCCGACGGAGAGCCACGTCTTCTTCGCCGAGCATTTCTACGACGCCGTGAACGGCCTGTACACCACGCTGAGCACCTTCTCCGTCTGCAGTGCCGCTCCGGCAGGTCGGGGGGCACCGATCTCCTGCCGGCTGGTTTTTTTGGGACCCCCTGCTCTTTCTCACCCATTTTCTCTCGTGCCGTCCTGTGTTCCAGGTTGTCAGGTGGAGACGTTTCCCTGTGAGAGGAGGACTCTGGAGACGGTGAAGGAGCTGCAGGGGAATTTCATGTGCTGGAAAGGCTCCAAGGGCTATTCCCCATACACGTCCCTCTGTCCACACTACAGGCAAGTCGACATGAAACCACAGAGACACCTGCTGCCGCTGACAGCCTCACAGATTACGCTTTGGATTGGGAAGGCAGACACAAAACTCAGCTTGTATGTGTTCAGGTGGAATACATATTTATAAGTAACTATGTTTTGCAGGTACAACAAGATTTACAGGACACACCAGACGGTTTGTCATCGGACTCTGTGTCCAGGTAGCAGCCTGTTTCGCTCTGTTTAGCTCCTGCGACCTGTTTTAATGTCAGGCTGAGACTGTGCTGCTCCCTCTCTGTGTCCCGCAGACCCCTGCGACTCACAGCCTTGTCTGAATGGAGGAACGTGTGTGTCAGAGGGTCCCGAGGGCTTCCACTGCGTGTGTCCCCCTGGTTACGGAGGAGACCCTCACTGTGGTTCGTAGCGGACATGGTCACACTGAAGATAATGTTGAAGAAAAGAAGACGACTGGCTGGTTTAATGTTTGGATTTACAATGGTTTTGCTGAAGCTTCTGGTTTGCCAGAGAAGCCTTCAAAATAAAAGCAAAAAGATGATGAAGATGATCAGTTCCTTTATCAAGCGTTAATCTAAAATTAAGAACCTAACAGTAACTTCCTCTCAAATCCAAGTTGTAAACCTTTCTGTTAGTCCTGTGTGACAGAAAACAAGCCAACCGAACTCTCCCGTCTCCCCTCAGCTCCTGCGTTGTTACTGGACTGCTCTGTGGACTTGCTCTTCCTGTTGGAGGGCTCCGATGAACTGACCCTCGAGGGCTTCCTGCGCCTCAAGTCATTCTTGAAGCGCTTCCTGCAGACGGTCATTGGTTCCAACAGCCCCAGCAAAGTCGGCCTGGCCGTGTTTGGCGCCGAAGCTCAGGTCGAGGCCCCCGTCGGCAAGTTCAAGGGGGACCTGAAGGCCCTCCTGCAGGCTGTGGATGCCCTCAAACCTTTCGGCGGCGAGACGCGGACGGGCCACGCGCTGCACTACGTGACGCGTCACGGCTTCGTCAGTGAGCCCGTCTTTGCCGACACCACGGACGACCTTCCCCGAGTGGTGGTGGTGCTCACCGCCAGCCCCGCCATCGACGACGTGGTGGAGCCTTCCAGATACGCGCGGGACAGAGAGATCTTCCTGATCGGGGTGGGGCCCGACAAGCTGAAGGGCCAGCTGAATAATATCACAGGAAACCCACAGAGGACTCTCACCTACGCAGCACCCGACAGACTCGCAGCCAAGATCCCCGAGCTCAAGGCCAAAATCTGCAGCGTAGACATTCAAGGTGAGCGCTCGCTGCGCGGAGAGGTGTTGGCTCACCGCTGCCGGTCAGTGCTGGAGACGACTCGTCTTTTAAAACTAAAAGCTTCTGATCTTTTGCAGGTTGTCTGGGTCAAGCGGTCGATCTGGTCTTTGCCTTGGACGCCTCGCTTGGCGTCGGTCGCGACAACTTCGGCACCCTGCAGGACTTCGTGCGCAGCCTCACCGTTCAGTTCGACATCAACCGGGACGTCGCCCAAGTGGCCCTCGTGACCTACGGCCGGCGGGCCACCACCGTCTTCAGCCTGGACACGCACGAGACCGGTTCGGCCATCCTCAAAGCCGTCGGCGACGCCAAGTTCATCGGTGGAGCAGCTTCCACGGGCACAGCTCTGCTGCACGTCCGGTCCAACGTCCTGACCGTCGCGAACGGGGCGCGGCCGGGCGTCAACAAGGCCGTGGTGGTGGTGACGGACGGCTCGGGCGGGGACGACGCTGTCGTGCCGGCGCAAAAGTTAAGGGACAACGGAGTGTCCGTTTTTGTGGTGGGAATCGGAGATGTACAGAGGGAGAGGCTGATGCAGATCGCCGCTTCGGAGGAGCGCATGGTCTCCGTGCCGTCCTACGAGGATCTCAAGTACTTCGAGGACGTGTTGGTGCAGATGTTGTGTTCAGGTAAAGTTCAGTGAAAACAGCTCTTGACACGTCTTCAGAAAGGTTTTTGCTTTCCTTTGTTAGAGTTTTGCTTGAACCACAGCCACGTTTGGCTCAACATGAGAGTAATTTGCCGTTTTTGTGGGACTTTTCCCTCCATCAGAGGTGAAGAAACCAGTGAACCTGTGCAAGCCCAACCCGTGTATGAATGACGGGATCTGCAGCCTGTCAGGAGGAAGCTTCCGCTGCGAGTGTCAAGGCTTCGAGGGACCGCACTGTGAAACAAGTCAGTGTCGTCCCGCACTCTTCCAACCTGTTGGACTCTGTTCATGTTCACAGTGCTTAACAGGCCAAACAAACAAACAAACATGAGGCGTTCGGTTGCTTCATTAGCATTTGCAGACGACCTGACCTTGTCGTCGTGTTGCTCTGCAGGAAGCCGCAGGACTCCATCCAGGGGGGACCTCCCGAGAGCGGCAGGCCTGAGGAAGAAAAGCCGGCAGAAGAAGAGCCACCGGGAGCTGCTGCGCCTCTACAAACTTCACCGTAGGAGACATGCGGCCTGATGCACCGTGAACACAGAAAGACAAAGTACACACACGAACACTTAGAAATGCTTGGGGGTCCACGTGGAACAAAGGGAAACTTTCAGCGCATTTGTTTCAGTATTCAAAGCTGCACTCGACTTCAACTCGTGCCTTGTTTGTATCTCCACTGCTGTTGATTTGCGTCTTTGTGAACCCCCTGCTGGGCTCACTGTCGTGCAGCCGTCCCAGTGTTTTGAACCTTCTTTCTATGTGCAACCAAAAATATCCTAAATTGTATGCCTAAGATTTTTATATGCTTTATTTTGCTGCAGATTTTTTTTACTTTTGCATCCTCTCAGTTGACTGAGGTTTAAAATAAATATATATGTGTGTATATAAGCATTTCCTTATCAGGTCTATATTTTGAGGGCAGTTCGGTGTACTTAAACTTGTATTTTATGTGGGAAAACAAGGGAAATGGGACACATTTCATGATTATTATCCGTTTACCCAGTGTTCAAATAACCTTGTTTTGGGTGTTTCATTTGAGAAGAGCCAGTCTAAATTAAATATAGAGATAAAGACATTGTTTGACAATATTAAATGCAAAAATACATACTTTTTCATAAAGAATTCTCAAGTCGTTTTTTTGTCAGTATATTTTTTTTTATTTGAATAAAAAGTGCATTTTTAGCTAGCAATACAAGCCAACAGGCTGGATAATGGTGTAAATATATTTACATCTTGGCTACCAGCATATATGAACCAAGCTACAATCTAGAGTGTGAATGGACAATTTAGTAGAGGGGGCGTCGTTTCGTCTCAACCTTCAGTGGTGTCGAAAGTGTTACACTGGCCAAAATGCTACAACCTCCAGTCACTCTCTTTGCCAACAGAGAAAAGTTACAGTTATTGGAAGCCTCCAGAGGCGCCGAAGCTTGTGTGTCTCTCTGTGATTGGCTTTTCATAGTCTTGGAAAAGGTGTTGAGGATGACGAATCCAGGGGGAAGTGGGGATGATGTTGATGCAACCGTCTGGCTGGTAACTCAGCAGTTCCTCGCTCAAAGCAGGACATGATGGACAGGCGGCAAGACCAGCGGAAACCAGAGCGACAGTCGCCGGCTTCCTTCTAGGTGGTCGACTTCTTCTCCCACTCCTACACAAACGAAAAGCAACACGAACCCGGCGTCAAGGATCGACCCTCCTCCTTGTTTTTTGTGTTACTGGATCCAAAGTCTCACCTTGGCTTTCTGCAAAACTTTGCCTTTAGTGGTCACGATGGAGGCGGGTCTGTTTTTGAGAGCGGAGGCAGAGTTGACGGGCGAGCCCGTGTCTGTGCTGGTGTTGCTGCTGGATGGCTGGGATGCAGATGATGATGATGCTGCTTGAGGATTAGGAGTTGTTGCTTTCGCCTGAGGGAGAGACGCAGAAAGAGATCATCATGTGGTCTGTGCGGAAAGCAGCGTTTGTTCTGATTGAAAGGGAAGACAGCAGGTAATCGAATCACGTGTCGCACAAACCGAGGATGTGTCCTGGAGGCTGCTCTCCAGTGTGGTTCCCAGAGTGAAAGGCCCCGCCTCCACTTTCTTCAGACTTTCCTTCACCTCCATCAGCCGGAGCTCCACCTCCACCCTCCGCCGCTCCGCCTCTCGACACGCCTCCTCCTTCTCCTTCAGTCGGGCTTCTAAAGCAGCTTGCTGCTTGGGATCTGAGGACCACAAGGCACCCGTGGTTCACACCCCTCGTCTCACGGCAGCAGCGATGGAGCACATGGATGGCCGATGTACCTTGGCAGGCACTGAGCTCCTCTTTGGTCTCCCTCCTCTCCTTCTTCAGTTTGGCCAGACTGCTCCTCATCTCCTCCCGCTCTTTCTCCAAGCGGTCGCGTTCATCAGAGTAGCGCCGGATGTCTGCCTCTGTGCGGTTCTTGCCCAGTTTTCCTTCAACAGCACCAAGAGACCCTGAGAAATTAAAGAATAGAGAAAGGAAAGTAGCTTCAGCAAGACAAATATCAAGTCAATCCTTTTTTTTCAAAGACAAAAGGAGAAACAAAACTAAAACTACACTCGAGGACAAACTGACTTGGTTGCAGTGGATGCATTTTCTCACTAGAGGGCGCTTAAGTTATGAGAGATTACAGAGCTGGACTCATTCTGCCAACAGCAACAGTTTTCCAAACACTTCTCAACACTAATTCTGTCACATCTTCTCCTGTTTGTTGAGCAGCCTCTCACTGACTCCTGTCTGTCCTACCGATTGTGTGCACTTTGGGCCGAGGAGGCAGCGGGCTGTGAGGCTGCACAGCAGCAGTCGGAGCCGCAGGACCCTTATGGATCTGTCCCCCTAGGCCGGTCCTCTTGGGGGTCTCCTGGCCATGTGATTGGTTCTTGACTGGCTGTGGCTGTGGTGTGGTCTGGGTCTGGGTCTGGGGTCCTTCTGGTTTACTGGGAGCGGGTGTCAAAACCGTCACCTCGACTGCAGGTGAAGCCTCAGCGGGATTTGTGGAACAGACCTGTGAATGCAGAAAAAGTTATGACACAAAGTTTAGGAACGTAGGAAGATGAAAAAAAGACACTAATCGAAAAGAGCAGCAAAGTTCTACCTCCTTTGTCTGACTAGGAGAGTCTTTCTGCTCCTCTGCAGGGGTTGGGGAATGACTACTAGTTTCTTTGGAGGTTTTACCCCCACAGGGTGTGTGGAGGAAGGAGCGCACGGGGACCAGGTCCAAGTAAATCCTGTTTTCAGCGTCCTGCTCTGTGCTGGATGGCTCCTTGGCATCCTCCGAACAAGTTTCACCGGGTTCCTGGGGATTGTTGTCCTCACAGTTTGGCAGGCTGCTGCTCTCTGCGGCATCCTGTTTAGCATGAGAGGAGAGGAGGGTGGGGGGTTTGGGGGGTTAGGGGCAGAGGTCGGGAGAAATGAAAGCAAAATCAAACTTCTGAGGCTGAGCTGCGTGCAGGTCGTCCCGTTGAAGGTCGACGGCTTACCTCTGGGTCAGCGATAGACGCCACGTCGTCATACAGCTCCTCAGAGGTGTGAGGAAGGGAAGGCGGCGTGTCGATGTAGGTGTTTGGCTCTGAATACCTCCTCTGCATCAAGCTGTGGAAGGAATCATCTCAGTTCAGACGAGTTTCCACACGTCAGAAAAAGTTCATCTCGACATGAAAACCAGTGAAAGCAGTGTAATACATATTCCAGGCCAGTAGGTGGCGCTGTAATGCGCCTCAAATTCAGCCTTTGCACACAACAGCAGGCCATTGGTTTCCAGTTTGATCCTTTCTGGGATCCAGATGAGCCTAAACAAGCCTCCTTGCGGACAGAACGTAAGACGGGCCGACACTCACTATAAGGACGTCTTGGCGGCGTTGACGATGGAGGAGATCCTGTCAGCGTTGACGTAGTCGTACGTCAGTTCCTCCGGATCCGTCTTGTTCCCCGTCTGTGACAGCAAGAGGCCGAGCCAGTGGCCCATGTCCGCTGATGTTTTGGCCTGGGACAGGAAGGAGCGCACACACTCAGGCCAGAGTCCACAGCTGCAACATGTTTGATGCCTCATCGCTGTTGTGCAAGCTCTAACAAAGGACCGTTTTGAGCATCTCTCCCCTGCAGAGTTTGATTCTCTCGAACTGTCGCACTCAAGTAGGAAATATTGTTAAAACTACAATGTGCAGATTTGTTCTTTGTCACTTCTCGGAGGTCTCTGAAATAAACAAAGCCATATCAGGAGGTGGCAACACAAAGTCAGAAAGTGGAAAAGACAGAGAAATCAAACACATATATCTCGATCCTGGCATGGGCGGAGACCTCGATTCTCCTCTTCGGTGCTTTGCAGGGGGAAAAAAAAGGAACGTAAACACAGAAAAATGTCAAAAGAAGAAGAAATGATCACATGAACGTGTCAGAAGGAGCCGCAAAGCTAAACATGAAATTCCTCTGCCGATGACCAAGTATGCACTGCAGCTGGGTGGTACGGCAAGACTAATGAAAAAGGGCGTAGCATTAGTCCCCGAAATCCCATCCACACCCTACACACACAGACACTCAGTGACTGACATAATGCATTCCTGGGCTCTTTAACTGAACCTTACCATCACAACACAGAGCCACACTGAAACCAGCGAATCTGACCTTGGAGCTAAAACAACAACTTAAATCTTCAAAACATGTTTAAAGAAAAAAATAAGAGGGAGAGAGGGGAAAAAAAGGCCGTAATCATTTTGATCCCAGACGTTAAATGTGTTCAGATCCCCCAAAAAAGAGGGTAAGCTCGGGGGGGAAACACACTCCCACACCACCCTTGTGTGTATTCATGTGTTACAATGTCTGATGTCAGCAGAAAGTGAGCTTCAAATGAGGGCATGTTTGTGTTAGCCGTTGGAAAAGTAGCTCCCCGTTTTTCTCTGCGCTTCGCAGAAATGCTGATGTGTTCCTGTCCAATCGTATCGCCCTTCCAGACTTCTTGGACTCCTGCTTGGTTTTTTTTTTTCGGAGCGGCAATAAACAGGGCCGGAGGCGCACAGTCGGGCTAAAAAAGGTGCTTGAACTGAGGCGAGCATAAACCATAAACAGGAAACTCGCGGCGTGTACAAGCAAATGTCGCTGTCTATTCTCGATAACATTTGGTCGAGCAGCTCGGGTGTCTTCACAGCCCCCCCCCCATTAAAGACTGAACTGATGGCCGACAGAGAGGAGTGGAACCTTCCTGTGGCCCGTCTCTTTGAGATGAGACGACACAGAGAGACGAACCCCCGAAGGTATTAAAAGAAAGCGAAGTACGAATACAAAAATCGGCCTCTCCACCTCTAACGTTGCCAGCTGTGTGCCGTCCATGTCGATCCGGAAGGAGTAGAGGTGCTCCGGGCTCGGGTGGGGCAGGACGCTGCACCCCCCCAGGGTCACGGCCGGCTGGCTCACTTTGTTTTTGCCCTTGTCCTGGTAGAACCACAGCTGTCCATTCTTGATGAGACACCAGCAGGTTCGCCACTGACTGTTCACCAGCACGTTGAGGTAGCCTGACGGGCGAGAGGAGGACGACCGTCACGCAGCCAGAAAAGAAACGGGGCTCGAGAAACCTCCGCCTCCGTGTTTACCTGAAGTGTCGACACATTTCTCGGGGCTCTCCAGCGAGGAGGGCTTCTTCTTGCCAATGTTCATGAGGTTGCTGAATTTCAAACCTGCGCTGTACTTCTTCTTCACTGTGGAGAGGAAAATGTCGAACGTTTTTAATTCCCACCTTCTGTCAGGAAACAGCGAAAAGTTCGAGCAGGAGCTGATTGGGAGGGACTCACCGTCTTTGTGCTCTGAAGGCTCAGCGTGGCCGTCTGTGCTGCTGCCGCTCTCGCCCGAGTATCTCTCGCTCAGCTCGCCCTGCGTGTTCACATCAACTTTTCATCAATGTGAGAAGCACTTCTGATATTTTTAACAAATCAGCTTTGCAAGAGAATAAACGGCCTCTGAAAATGTCTTTTTTTTGTCAACTGAACGTACCTTCGTGCAGATGAGCCTGGGGGAGTCGGACACCGAGTGTGGCGGGTCGCAGTTTTCGGGTGGTTTGGGACTGATCTCTTGGATCACCTGGGCGACAAGACGTGTCAGTCACGGTCTGAGTCACAGGCGGGTTCTGGCTTTCCTTGTGAGTGAGAGACGAGCGTTGGTCACCTTCAGCCACTGCTCGGTCTGCTCTTTGCTCTGCAGGCCCAGCACGATGGCCTCGCCGCCCAGCGGCACGATCTTCAGCTTGTGCTCTTTCCTCTTCAGCTGCTTCTCTTTGTAGATCACGCTGCAGCCCAGCAGGCTCACGTCCAGCAGAGGCGTCTGTTCCTTGGAGCTCTTATAACACTGAGAGAGAGACACAAGAGGCCCGTTTACTTCAGTGTCTGTTTGAGATTCGCGTTGACACGTGTCCTTCTTTGGACGCTCATTTTTAAAATCCCGCGAGTCTCTTTCGCAGCCGTTCACCCACCAGCAGGCGACAGTCTCTAATGACACACAGCTGTTTGGCCCACTGGCCGAGCCACTTCTTCCTCCACAGGAAGGCGCAGATGCGAGAGTCCTTCATTAGCTCGATGGACGCCTCCGCTGATGGCCACTGGTGCTGCGCCGACGGCGACTTCCCCCGGGTCACTTCCTCCTCGTCGTAGGACTCGTACGAGCTGCTGACTGCCTCGCCGTCGTCTGAGAGGCCAAGAGCAAAAGGTACCGATCACCAGACTGCCAGAGGGACAGCGGATGAATTGGAAATGGAAGCATGAAGGAGTCGACTGTCAACTTTAGAAAAAAAATCACAAAATCTGTGTTTAAATGAGCAAATGAATGAGTGAATGAACTTGAGCAATCCAGAAATGTTTATTAGGGATGAATGGTCTCTGGAAAAAAAAGCCAAGTGATGAATGAATGAAATGAATCAAGCAAAAATGAGATCAGATGAACTTTATTGATTGCTTTTTGTCCTGACTGTGAGTTGTTTCTGTGCATGCGGGTCAGACAAGGCGACAAACTGATTCAGGACGTGCTAGTTGCTTGTTTTTGATCGGACTTGAGCCTGATCGGCTGCAGCCATGCCACACGCACGCACACACACACAGGTCCAAGCTACCCCTGGTGATCACAGCATAGACCACACTGTCCGAGCTGTGCACTCGCATCCAGGGCCCCGAGAGGAGGCCGAAAGAGTCCACGTCTACGCAGCGTCCGAGGAAGTGGGGGAGGAGGAAGAGGAGGAGGAGGAGGGGGGGGGGGGAAGACAGTGCCAATATTTGAACAGGCATTATAAAAAACATCTTGTTCTTCAGAGCTTGAGAGAAAAAAAGATGTGCAGTGGATCGTCGGTTCAATAAAAATAACCGTTGTCTTATTATAGAAAATGACCAGTCGCCTGGTGATAATTACAAGTCTTGTTTACTGCCTGGGTTTTCTTCTTGCATATAATCGTGCAATAATAAGCTCACCAATGCAGAGTGCCAATTCCCATGAAATACTTGCAGTTTTGTTTATTGTTCACAACTGTTGAGAAAGCTGATTAGCTTCGATCTACAACCTGAGTTCTTACCGTTAACCGTTTCCTCATAGGGCTGAGCCTCCTCATAGTAGCTCTCTGTGGCGTTCATACAGGCTGGGGAGGAGAGTGGAGGCAAAGGGAAGGGCTCCCGGGCAGCCACACCCTGACGGATGAGGGGAGATGAAGAACAGAGGAGGAGGGCAAAAAATTGAGGCTGTCAAAGACAAAATATTGTGGAAGAATCAAGAATTTGGATCAGTTTCATTAGCTCCCTGTAACGACTGTCCACACAGCCAAGGCAATTAGCTGCGGAAGCCCAGAGGAGGAAATGTCCAGCTTAACCACAGCAACACACACACACACACACACACACACACACACACACACACACACACACACACACACACACACACACACAC
>JASSRZ010000086.1:10146761-10171890 GCA_032164315.1 Malacoctenus gilli | reverse complement strand
TTTTTTTTTTTTTGGAAATTCCCCCCCCCCCCCCCCCCCACAGTCCTGCGAGCTTCCTGCCAGCTTTTTACATGGGAGAGACACGGTGGAGGTTTCCATCTGGCAAAAGTCAACAAACTCTCAGACGACACGTCGGACGGACGCTGGCTTCGCTCATCCGGTCGCTATTGACAGTCGCGAGTCCGTCCGCGGTCGCTTCGGGGAGTTTAGCGAAAGGTCAAGTTCAGACGAGTGATGGGAGGAGTCTGCCGCTCAAGTCTGGGTGCAGCCCACACACATCCTTCAGGGGTCAGCGCTGAGCTCACAGGCCTCTCCGCTGTGTGGGGGGCTCTTTGTGCTTCCCTTCACTGTCTGTGGGCCGCATGAATAAGCCCCCCTCGCCACAGTGGGCCTCAGAGTGTGAGAGAGCTTCTCAGGGAGGACGGCGGGGAGAGAGAGGGAGTGGGATGACTTTCTTAAAGGGAAAGGTGGGGTGCAGGTACCCCTTTGGATGAAACCAGTGGGGTTTTTAAGAAGGTGTTGTAGGAGATGTTCTTTTAGAGCCGCTACGAACTTTTTGTCGACTGTTGACCCTCTAAAACATTTCAACAGACAAACACACTCATCAATATGCGAAAGCAGGAACCGTCAAAATAAAAGCACTGGGCGGTTTCCCACGTCTGCTCTGGATTTTAGAAATAGAAATAGAACCTTTAACCTTCGTTTTATTACAAAGCAAAAATTAGGAATTAATAATAGGTTGTAAAACGTCTTGACTCTGTTTGAGGTGTAATGGCTCCTTCCAGCCTGAACTGTTGAGCAGCTGAGCTTTCCTCACTTTTTCACACTTCAAAGCCATCAAAAGAAGGTGGATTTCTCCTGCAGCACAAGGTGTTAGATGTCGGTAAGCTTTGCCTCACAGAGGAAGAGACGCTTCTTCCAAAGCCGCTGCAAGCTGGGTTGTTTTAATGACTCCTACTCGAGCTGAGTCAACCTTCAGCCGGGAGGCACATCGTGAAGAGCTTCATCACTGCTTCGAATATGAGAACACGCAGTTTGGACCAATTTGCATCTCCTGGACTTGGTTTGCCTCGAACCGTTGCCTCGATGAAAGAAACCGGATGAAATTGCATTTGTGATCAGTGTTTAGCGGCTCATGTTTGGCCCCTTCGGTATTAACGTAAACATTTTTTCAGCTTCTCCTCCTTGTGTGTTTGCAAAGATTGACTCAGATGGCCTTTCGGACTGGGGGACCCTGGGAAACGGAGTCAGCTGACAGGACAGGGAGGTCTGCAGCGGGCCGTCTCCGCAGGCTACGGGCTGGCCGCGCGCCCACTGCACATCCAGTGAGTGACCGCAGCCTCCGCAGCATAAACAGTTCACTTCTGTGGAACGGCCAAGGCGAATTTGAGAGACCATCAAAGTTGGAGACGACCGCGGGGATGTTTTTACTATCGAGAAATGAAATGGTAAAAAAAAGGAGGGAGTAAAGGGCAGGTAAGAGTTTACTGCCCTGTTGAAGCAAAAGTTTCCAAACTCCTACACAATGCAAAGGCAGTTTTGTTCTTCCTCATGCTTGAGATTGCGGTTCCTGTTTCACTTTAACAAAACAGATTGAAAGCACATTCCACATTTGATCTCACTCACAATCTGGTCTCAAAAAAACAGCGAACCCGTTTCTGAAACAAGGAGAATCAACTCGGATGGATAAAACGGCGAGTTTCACAGAGCTTTACTGCAGATACCGTAAATAACATCACAGCCCAGATTGCACACAGCAAGTGTTTCCTGCTGTATCAGTTGTCACAAGCATGGTGTTTACACTGCCTGACCTTGACTTAGGGCAACAACAAAAATACATTGTTCTTTGTCTGCCTGATTTCTGAACTTTTTTTCCAAGAGATAAAAACAACCAAAAGACTCTATGGATGTCAGAGCATTACACCACACATATAAAGGCTGATCTTGATCGGTCCTGTTAACTTTGTGATCTCTGAGGAAAAAGATTAGAACAATACGGAGGAACAGAGGAATGATCTCATCAGTCAGGCGTTAAATCTCAGTCAAATCAGCATAAAACTACTTGGAAACAGCAAATTGGATCAACACAAATAAGACCGAGACCAAAAATGGCTGGAACACCCTCAAACCTTCACTCGTACTAGTTTGTTTCAAACTGCATCCCTCAAACATTTGTAAGTTTCTCGATGTCCCCTCCGTCCATCCGCTCAACTTTTAAAAGCAACTCCTCAAATCCCAGCACATCACTTCTTGCTCCAGGAAATTTCCTGTCTTTCACTGATGCAACATTAGTGCTGCTCTCCAGCATTTTTATGATGACTTTGATCTAAATGGCAAAAAAAAAAGGGGGGAAAAAATCAAACGGGTGGAGAGCGAAAGAAAACAAAAACAAGCCCAAAATGTGAAATTATAATATTGCTTCAATCTGGTGATGCAATAATAGCAGCTGCGATGTAAGTCGGGCTTCCTGCTTGTTCAGCTTGGAGCTGCTGCTTAAGGTCTGCTTGGGTGACTTCCTTTACTCTCTGAATCACAGTCGTATTTTTGGGATGCGGTGCAGATGTTGGAAATAGCTGCAGATGTGCTCGCTTTCTTCAAGTCTAGATAACAAGTAGATGCAAAACTTGCCGAGTTCTGAATTCAGCGACTTCTAGGCTGCATATTTTAGCATAGTTCTTCCCAATCCTGGCATCCACGCATCCAACTCCTTCCATTCATCGCGTGACGATGTGTACTGCTGTTTATTTATAGCCCAAATCTCCCTCAGCCCCACGGGGGCGAGTGTCACTGTCCTCTGCAGACCAGACAGTGGATTCCTCTATAAAAAGCTGATGAAACAGTTTTAATCTTGTGATGTTGCCTGAGATAATTGCTTTGGCTGCAACCTGTCTTCACTCGGCTTCAGACAATGAAGCGGTGAAGCCTGAAAAAAGGATTAAACACCAAACTGATAGTATTTGATCACAACTGGCAGGCGGAGGTTCCTCTCCCCGAAGCCTGCGGGGTTCAGCTGTGGGGCAGCGGCTGCATGGACATAGATTTATTCATACAAGCTGTGTTTTTCTGTTATTGCCATAGAGACCACAGTGCGGGGAAAAAAAACAGGTGTCAACTGGATCGCCTGAGAAAGAAGGGGGCCGTTTGTGTCTGCTGGTGCCACTGGTGGGACCTCCAAGTGGTGCACGGAGAGAAATGAAAAGTGAAAGAAAACGGTGCAAGTGGGATTGCAGGTAAATGCACGGATCCTGTTTCCCATCACGCAAACTTCACTCTGAGGTTTCCTTTCAACCAAAAGGAACAGCTGGTAACACTGTCACAGTGCACAAAGGCAAACAGTGCAATCACTGGTTAATCAGAGCAGGAACAGAGACAAAAGGTTTTGTCTGATAAAAAGCCAGGAGAGATGGAGAAATCTCACAATGTTGACCTTGCAGTTGTTTGCTCTTTTTTCACTTTTACAATACTTCCCTGTGCGAAATCTCCCTCTGACAAGAAATCCTGCAGTATATAACTTGTTCCTGCCGTCGGGTCACCAGTGTTTGAAAGTTCTCGTCTCAGTGTGTGACAGTTTATAAAAACCACTGGAATGCGGTTTTGTCGAAAACTCTCGGGTGTTTCTCACACTTTGGCCACTTCGGCATGACAGCATATCCAGTTCCACATCACACTTTGAAGACTTCAGCACTTAGGATTTCAATACTGTCTGTTCAGAAGTGAAAAAGCTCATAAACAGCATTTTATGTTTTAAGGAAGCCTTCAGACGAGAGGTGTCAGATGTTGCCATGTTTGTGGCAAGAAAGGTTTTGCATAGAGTGATGAATATTTGACATGCATGATGTGTCTTGTCAGAACTTGTACATTTTGCTCCAATTTTTATCACACTTGTTAACGGAGGAATCCAATCAAACGTTGTGAATGAGAAACCCACAGTTTTTTGTACCACTTGTAAATATTTGGAGGTGTTTGTTTTACCTTTTCTCTCCAGAAGGAAATGAACATTTTCCTTCAAGAGGGGCCCAAGGCGTGCGCATAGAGGACAATGAATTATTAACCAAGTTTTATCAGTGTGATTAGTCCAAGGGAGAAGGCGAGGCAAAAACAGAAGCTCCCACATGAAACAATGGAAATGATCAAAGAACGAGTGAAGGCAGAAGCTTGAGAGACTCTCAGGAAGAGGAGAGGAGCAGCCATCCGAGGGCAGAGCTGTGGCAAATGTTAAAGCACTGGGACTCCACTCATGGGACCGCCCAGCCCAGCACGCTGAGACCCCGGCTGAGGTGTTGGATACAAATACTGAGGACTAAAGCTGCAGGGGAAGGCGGGGGTTCGGAGGGGGGAGTCATTTATCGTGAACTTTCTTTTTTAAGTTGCTCCTCTTTCATCTTCCCACCGCCCCAACTATTGAGTCTTGCCTTTATTCATCTCACACTTTCTAACTTTTAACTCTTCTCCTGCAGTGTTCTCTCAGATCTGTGCAGCCTCTGTGATATCGAGTCGTACAGCTTGGCCCTGAGAGGAATCAGGCAGATTTTCACATGCTACTGGGCAACAGAAATCCAGATAAATCTCCGTTGTTGATGGGAAGGGGGGCCCCTCGTTTCGTGGCGTGACTTAGTCTTGATTAGGATGCAATGCAGGTTACAGTAGTCTGCAGATAAAAAGGGTTAAGGCTGGATCTTCAATGCACTGGCTAAGTGGTGTGAAGCGTGCGTGTGTGCGCGCATGTGCGTGTGTGTTTTGCTTGTGAAGCAGTGATTTGTCCACATGCACTCATAAGTGCAGCATATTTTGTTCCAGCAAAGGTTCAGTATCCATCCTTTGATCCTCGCAATCTATCCAACTTGGGGTTGGAACGTTTGGAGCTGATCCCGGATGACATTTGGCAACGTTCAGGGCTCTTCCTGGACGGACAGACTGTCGGTCAGACAGATGCAAGGCCAAGACAGAGAGACAGACAATCTCACATGGACTCATTCACATTATCATCAGTTTGGATACCGAATCATCCAGCATGGCCATTTTTTTGGACTGTTGCAAGAAACCAAAAGACTGGAAAAAAAGGGAGACCAAGAAAAAAAACCTCCTCCTCCTCCACGGCCAGAATCAAACCAGGGATCTTCTTGCATTGAGTTTACAATTTGAGCCACTTGACCACGTCTTGCGACAATGCCAAGCAATTACTTTAGCTATCTGCTTTGCCACAA
The DNA here is from genome assembly GCA_032164315.1 of Malacoctenus gilli. NCBI lineage: Eukaryota > Metazoa > Chordata > Actinopteri > Blenniiformes > Labrisomidae > Malacoctenus > Malacoctenus gilli. The sequence goes on along the minus strand of JASSRZ010000086.1, from coordinate 10,166,686 downwards.
TATGGACGTACTGTTGTGACACAGCACTTGCTGTTCCAAAACAAACAGCCCTGGCTCTTCCCCTCCTACTGGCTTTCCTCACAAACACACAGAGATAAAATGTCTGGGAGCTCGACCGAGGCCCAGCGTGGTTCCGTGGCCTCTTTTAAATCCACCTCGCCGCCTGTTCCTCTCCGTTTAACTCCCTCTCCGATCCCCGAGTCCTCACAAACGGAATAAAGCGTCACCCCTTCGATGTTGTGTGATGCTCGAGCTGTTTGCAGCCCTGTCTGCACGTATGTGTCGCTCTGTGTGGGCATAACCATCAATTAGGATAAACTGCATGGTGATAAATGGAGCTCTGTTTCAGAAGCTTTACAAGTATCTTCGTTTTTGGCTGGATGGGAAAGAAAGTGACAGACTGGCAGCAGCTGCCGACAAATAAAAAGTAACAAGCATCGACGCCTCAGAGTCACCCACATAAAAGCTTCTCTGCTTACTTATTATCCCACCAAAAAAGTGGCCAGGAGGGGCTGCATGGAGAGGAGAATGTGTGTGATTACAAGCGTGTGTGCTGTACCAAGGATCATTTCCACCAAAAGTGTACCTGGTGAGCACCTAACACAATGCGGCTCTGATCCGGAGCTCCTGTAACCAATAAACAAAGACATGTTTGATGTGTTGGAAGTGAACACGAGGGAGACCCGCGGGGCAAAAAAGGCCAAACTCACACTGGGCACCCCGCCGCCACAGAGCAGGAAGACCGTCTCTCTTTTCATCATTTTTATAGCCCAGTCCAGCTTCCTGAATTACCCGCACTCCGCTCGCTCTCCCGAAACACACATGCAGGCGAACCAGAGGACCCCATGCCAGCCGCGCTGGCCTACATCTAAGCCTGCCACTACGGAGCTCACGGCGGGTCAGACCCACCATAAACCCAATGACTCTGTCACATTGTCGTGCTGCAGTGAAAAGCACCTTTGTCTGGGAGTAATGTTGATTGACATGATCACTGCTGTTGACAGACTGCGGGGGCAACGCTGAAGTGGAGTTTAAAAAGCAATGGACCCTCCGAATAACAACCCAGTTATTTAGGAGTCAGCGAACTTCTGTTCCCTCAAACCCAAGAATAAAAATAACTTTGGATCTCTTTGTTAAAAATGTAAGAAAACAGTTTGAATGTGTGAAAGGAACAGAAAGGAGTTCAGCCTTTGGAGTCCTTTTGTTTTTGTTTTTGCTGTTTATTATCTAATGCAGGAGAAAAAGAAAGTAGTCTTCGCAGGTCCCAATAGGTAAAACCCAGTTGCAGCGAACGTGGAGGCACCTCGGTGAATTCAACATGCGATATGCCAAAACTAGCGTCGTCTGTAATAACACGGGAAAGGAATCGAGCGGGGAAACAAGTTGGAACTCACCCAGTGACGAGCGACGGGAGATAATAAACACTGAAGAAGATCTCATGGAAAATAAACACAGACTCTGATCGGTGGAAAATTATACATTTGGTTATTTTTGTAGGCTGTATGCACGTGTAGATTTATCATTGAGATAGTCTTTTTTTCTGAACGCCATTCAACATGAGGTGATCATGATAGACTCAACAAGGCTCCCAATGTCAGCAGTTATAAGAAAAGGGTATAAATATGACTGCCAAAATAATTACTTATTAATTGGTGGACTACAGCATCATCATGCAGTAATTAGGTGTTGGCAAACGAAGCAGTGGTCCAATAAATGAAAAGAAAGTGCACTAATTATCTCTTGGCTTAGCTGCAGTCGCTTGTAACGGCAACTCTGCAACACGTCCCATCGCAGCCCAAAGGTCGCACAACCCAAACAACGCTCCAGGTGGCTTCTCTAATTTGATCTTCATGTCTGGCACAAGCTTTGTGAACCAGGGACACGAGCTGCACTGCCGTGCACGAGTCGGGTTTCAGGAAGCAGGCCCACAATCCTGAATAATACCACTCCTTGTCACTGGCCTCCCAGGATTTTCCCAGGTTCCCCTTTACTGTACCCCAGCCCCCCCCCCCCCCCCCCCCACTGGCTGCCTGTGGCCGTATCTAATTCATAGTCCAGGACATATCGGCCAAGAAGAGTGTACTGCTCCGAACACACTGGCTCTTTCTCTGTAATCTGTGACGCGACCAGGTGCAGCTTTGTTGGTCCTGCGTCACTGCAGCTCTCAACTTCGCTCATCAGCTGCTTTCCCATTACTCACATTGTCCTTCACAGGAGCCACAAAACAAGTTTTTCGACCTTTGAGAGGAATCGCCCAATTTTCAATGCCACAAGATATGGAGTCAATACAAGCTGCAACACTGACCTGGTAACCTCGATTTTTTTTTAACATCGACACTGTGCAGCCAGTTCCGTGCACCTTCACAGATAAATGATCATTGTAGCGTCTCAGGGGAGCAATTTCAGGAACTACTCTTCAATTGATGAGTGAAATAACTCAATAAATAACCAGGAGTCATTTAAGACAAATTGTTTCAAGTTTGATGGACTCCAACGAGTAATCGACATCAAAAAGAACATCAATCTGAGCAATTGTCAGTCAAAATGCTGCTGTGTGTTGTGTGCCAACAGTAATTTGCTAACAAATCCGACTGCCATTGAGAAAAATCACAGAGCGAGCACCTCTGCATCGGCCGCCAACATCACCGACTGTTTACTCCGAGCCTGTGGGAGTAAACACGCTGGGCCGTCGCGTCAGCTGGTGACCTGGAATGTGGCAGCAAGACTGTTTTCTCTCATGCTGCGCAGGCGAGTCCAGTCTGACTGGTCGCCATTGTTCCCAGTCCGGCAAGTCGCTTCTGTGGTCCATCCTGGCCCGTGAAGGCGGGTGCTGGGATAAGCAGTGTCCTGGAGGCTCGCTGGTAATCCTTCTACCAACAGTGCAGAAGTCCAGAGAGAACTCTAACAAGCCAACCGCCTCGTCTTTGAGCCTGCCTCTCTTCCCCTCTGCTTCTGAGCACCTTTCTCCCAGATTGTCCCAAACTGCCCTTAAACTGCCCAACCTCATCCCTCATGAACAAATAGCCACAGGAATTTAAGGAATGCCGTGAGAACAATGTTACAACTATTGGAATCCATCAGTGGCCGCAGTGTAAACTGACAAATAGACCCCCACTTGGACGCTCATGGACGGACCATCTTCATGTTCGCAGTGAAACATCTGATTCCAGTTTCAGCTTGATGCAATGAAGTTGGACTGATTGCCAACAGATTGTCCCATTTATGAAGCCCCCTGGTGCCTCTTATTAGTGGCAGGTAGCCAGTGCTGAAGATGTGCTGATCAAAACAATGCACCCATGCAACACGGACCGGCCAGCTCAAATGGTACTTATTAAAGGATGCTCTCAAAAGTGCAGGAAACAATAGGTTCATTTTCTCACTCATCACACGCATCCAAAATCAGTAAATGTGAGCTTTACTGAGGGGGGGATCCACTGTTTTGGAAGGTATTTCCCACTAGCTCAGCGCAGCAAAGGAGTCATTTTTACACACACAGTGTTGTCAGCAGTCGGGAAGTGTGTGTCTCATATGTTCGGGACACACAGCAAAGCAAATCATCCTCTTACCTTTGTGCTTCTCCATTCGCTGGCACGGACTTCCGCTCCTCTCATAAAACCCAACAATCCGACCAAAAAAAAGTTTACGGACAAAGTTTGAGGGTGATGGTGGGACAGCAACCTCTGCGGAATGCAGCCCTGCCCTCCCGTCCTCCACAGCGCACTGACCGAGCCAGACGCACGGACTTAGTGACGGAGCAACAGCGCTCCCCGCTTCCTCCGAGTCTATTCTGCCGCACCACCTCCTCCTCCTCCTTCTCCTCCTTCTCTTCCTCCTCCCTGTTTGCAGCATCCAGGCTACAGCTCCTGCACGCTGAGGACCCCCCCCCTCCCCCAGACAGCAATAACACAGAACCCTTCACTTTAAAACGGATTTTTTTCCCCAGATCATCCTTTAAAAATAAATGAATAAATAAATTCATCTCCCCTCAATGTTTTTTGAAGTAGGTTCACGTATGTTTAAGAAGTTTTTACGAAAACCCAAAACTGTAAAATCTAACAATTCGGTTAAAGTTTAGGGTGGCTTTTTTTGGGGGGGGGGGGCGTTGGCAGAAGATTGCATATTGAAATTCTGGCCCGTAGATAAAAAAAAACAAAACTGTTGAGAAATAAACATCTAACATAATTCTTCATAGTGACGATATTCTTTATGATGTTGCCTCGTTCCAGTGTTTTTCTTTACAGACAATCCCAGTGCCGTTCTGAATAAAGACAAATAAAACTCACTGACTGAATTAACCCCCCCTGCATTTTTACCGTGTTGTTTCAGATTGCAGAGGTTGCCAGATCTCACAGGAAATCAGAAACGTGTCTTTCCTCAATTCAAAGCGCTGACATGACAGGCTCCAAACTCGGACCTAAAAAGCGATTTTCCCAATCAAATTACGCACGCCGGTACAGTTCTCCTTTTGCGCCAGTAAAAGTGAAGTTTCCCTGCCTGAACAACCGAGCCCCCCCGTGGGACCACCGTGACCGGCGGAGGTATGAGAGGAATGCCAAGCAGAGTAACACAGCTCACTCCAGGAAAACGATCAAAAGGACGATTCCTAAAGTGCTGGCGTAAGGTTGAAAGATTTATTCTGCTGTGGCTCCGTTTAAATGAGCGATTTGATCGGCCACAGCTTGAACATTAAATTGTCACACCTAAGCCGAAGCGGAGACTTTACTGTGGTCCAGCTGGTGATCCTGTGATGTCATCTGATTCTGGTTAATGACATATTTTCTGTAGGCTGACAGCAGCGGGCAGGAATGGGGCCGGAGTGGCCCTGGAGTTCATTCTGATGGAAATCCTTCTCCCACCCATCAGGCCGGATCAGGAACCAGGAACTTTGGGTCTCTGGCTTTATGTGCTCACTTTCTGTAAGTACCAAACACAACAAGAAACTGGTGTTTTCTTTGGTTTGATTTGAAGTTCATACAGATCGTTGGAAATGTTTTTAGGGAAAATATTTGTCTGCTTTTCCTGCGACCTTCGTGTGAAAGTCGCCAGACGATGTCTTTTTTTGTGCTCTTCATCATACGGCCTCCAGTGAATATGGGAAGTGTGAATGTGAGTCAGGCATGATGGCTCAGCATGAATTGGAAACAAGGGTGGTCCTGCCATTCTCCTCCTCCGGTCTTTCTCAGGCTGTGTCCACAGCGAAAGGACTGTCTCGTTAATCCGCCAGGGGAATTCCTGTTGTTCAGCAGACCTTTGGAAGAGTCTGGCTGGAGGTTTGAGGCTCTGAACTTCAGATTCGGATGATTCAGGGGGATCTTGTCACCCACCCGCCCGTGGATGTGAGGTGGTTTCAATTTGATATGGCACGAGTGGACCTGGAGATGGCCGGAGAAGGCACCTGAACTTTTATGTGATTGACAGATTTGAGTCAAAGGTGTGACTCTGCCGACGGCGGCTCCTCTCCTCAGTCTTGCCGTGTGAATCACAAAGAGCATTCCTCAGCTGTGAATCAGAGAACAAAGGTCACTGACTCAACTCCAAATTGGCACTGGACCCCTTTGATTCGGGGGTCTCTCGAATGTTTGCACACATGTATACAGACACATAAAGTGCCGGCTCAATCATATGAAGGGAGACCTCCCATCTACTTTGGTATTTTCATCTAATCTAGTCAAAACCAGGTGCCTTCCCTTCCCATCATGTCTGGGAACCGTCAAACAAAGTTAAACTCTGTGACTCTGCCCTGTTTTCAAAGAACAGTTAGACCAAGCGTGCAGAGGCCACTGGCTGCAGACACATTACACCTTGTAAAGACGATGCGTGTTTCGCCGCTCCACGGAGGTGTGCGCACCTGACTAAACGCCAGCAGGCCTCAGCTGGAGCTTAAGTGGAGGGCTGTTAAGTCCTCGCTCAATAATATTGTTTTTAGCTCGGGTGCGATCGGGTCAACAGTCACCTGTGTAGGAAAATAAACAGTGGTTTTCAGAGTAAGTGAATGACTCATGTGAACATTTTGAGGCAGGATTCTTTGTGACATCTTAAATGTTGCCTAAGTGGGGAGGGGGAAAAAAACGCGACATGCTTTGGGGGGGTAAAAATAATTAGAACCTGAAACAACTGAGGACAGGATTCCCAAAAAACTTCTGTAACAATGAGGCATAACCAGAGAGTAAACCCACAACACATGTTTTTTCCTTCTTGGTTTTATTTGAGCCTTTTGAGTTCAATATCAAACGCGGTTCATGTTGCACTGACTTAAAACTCCAGCAGTTTCTCAAATAACGAACAGACACTTGCCCTCAAAGTGAGTTTAAAGAACTGGTGTTGTTGTTTTCCTTTTTGTAAACAAGCTTAATCATCATCTGAGTGTAAATGTATCAGTCTGTATTGTTTGAGATAAAAAGCTGAGCTACTTTTCCATCAAAGTTTCTCTCGTGTATCAAACTCCCTTGTAATGTTTATATAATTACACCGGGATAACAACAATTCAGCAGAAACCGTCACCTCCCCAAACTGTGGTGCTGTGCAAATACTGCCACCTGCAGGTGAGATTGTAGACATAAAAGTGAAAATGAAAACCATTTCTCAAGTCTTTCTAATCTCTCTAAGCTCCTCAAACCCGCTTCTGCTTGACAGCCGAGTTGAAACTATAAAAAGAAGTATTTACTCTTCTCTTTATCCCATTTTGCACCCTGACAACTGGGGCATTACACTGTTATTTACTGAAAGCGATTGCGACTAAGCTTTTAATGCACTGAGTAGAAGATGGTTACAGAACCTCAGACAAATTAAGTGAAGATGTCAAGTTCTTTGTTGAACTGGCATCTGTAGGACAGACACAAAGGAAACGCGTTTCAGACGTTTCTTCTTCACCCCGCAGCATCAAAACGACTGCAAGCTCCACTTTCTACACGTCACGCTCATCAGCGCGGCAGCTGGCACCAGGCTGACAAGCCTCATCTCAAACAAAGATAAGTGCTTTTCTCAGAGAGACGCACTCGATCTGATGTCGGGCACGGCCACAATGGAGCCTCCTCAAACAGCCCGCTGATAAAAGACTTTGTTAAAAAAGCGCCTGTCACAAGCTCGACCTTCTCATCTAGTTTTTCTCCCCCCAAAGTCTTGCATTCAAATTTTGTCTAGAGAGACAGAAACTTCAAAGATGATCTGGCCTTGCTGTACATGCACTTCAAAATCAGGTGAACAGAGTCACTGAGACACACAGGATTTGCAGGTTTTTTGGGAAAACTTGATTGATTTGGAACGGTGCCCCACCCCGTTCCAAGTTTGGCCAGGAGCCCATGTGACCCCTGAACTTGAATGAGCTCAACAACATATTCATTTATTCCAATGCACCTATACAGTTGCATCATGTCTTCTCCAAAAAATGAAAAAGAGGGGAAAAGGCGCCCCCCTGACCCTGATCTGCCCTACATCTACCTCCTGAAGCTCTGCAGCGCACCCCAGGGGAGGCCCCCTGCCCCGCATTGTGAACGACCCCGCTCCAAGATAAAGGGTGCGTCTCTTTACAGAGAGCTTTTATAAATGTCTGTCCTGGAAAGAGCGTATTTGCTTGTATCTACCTTCCTGATTGTCGCATCGAAAGTTGCCGTGATTGTCCGACACTGTACCTTTAAAGAGACGCTGCGTGTGTGTACCGCGCATGCGCAGGCTGTGTTTAGTTTTCTCCAACCTGAGGAACTGTCTACTGTCGCTGCGCTAGCAAATCCATCGCAGCCCATTCTTGGCAGATTCTACAGCTGCTCCGCTGATGTTTGGGCTTTTTTTCTGGAGTCACAGGGGACCGCAGCCGCTCCGCGACGCCAGCCTGACCTCCGCCAAGGGATGTTTGAAGCGCCGCGGGGACGTTAGGACCAGCAAACAGTTCAAAGTGTTTGCTCAATACCCCCCCAGTCGGCAGGAATAGCCCTCCAGTTCCCCTCACATCACACCACATCCATGTTGACTGCGGCAGGCTGCTCTCCGGGTCCTGGGCTCCAACCCCTTTGTGTTCGTCCGTGGACAAGATCCGGCTCCGCTGTCGCGACCCGTGGACGGACCACCGTGTGCTGCCGTGCACATCCCTCTCTGAGTCCGGAGGATTGTTTACGCATTAAAATGGCTGCTGGAAAGGCATTTGGAAGAGAATGGTCCTGAATCAATGCAGTAACGGTACATTACCGAGCAGAGGCCAAACTGCAAAAAAGCTACGCGGGCTAACTAATTATGTGTTAGCTTGGGTGGATTTCCAGCGGCTCGGCGGCTTCAAGAGCTTTAATCCATGTTCGGCTTTTTAGGCAGGCTCTTCCAACAAGAGGCAGGGTGAAGGGAATTCCTCCCACTCCAGATCTATGCATGCGGTTAACCAAGCAGCTCTTATAAACACTGAGCTAACGTTGCAATTTCTCAGCCATTTTTTTCTTCCTCCAAAGCTTTGCGAGCAGGCTTGACGAAGCCATAAATTTGAGTATGCACGAGACTCAACGGAATATGCAGGACTTGTTTGTTACGACCGAAACCTCCTGAGAAGCCGAGGCGCTTCCACCCCCCCCTCAAAGTAGACCTCGAGGCCCCGGCGTTCCTCTCGGCTCGGTCGCCCTGGAGAAGAGACAAATGGATCCGGGAGGGAAGTGCGCGTCCAAACTCTTCCTTTTGGGACCCAGAGGGGCCGTCGACGGCGACCTGCGGGGCCTGAACAGATACTTGGTGGTCTATGTTTTGTTCTCCTTCGTCCTCCTCACGCACGCCTCCCCGGCGAAACCCTGCGACAAGAACTGCCTGTACGGGAAATGTGTCAACGGGTCCTGCGTCTGTGACCGGGGATGGGTTGGAGAGCAGTGCCAGCACTGCCAAGGGAGGTTCAAGTGAGTGCTTTCGATCAGCCGCCGGCGCCGCTTCCTCCGTGGCCGACTCGTTTCACCGCCGTTCGTTATCAAACTCATTCGAGCCGGTCAAAGTAGGTTGGGACCCAGTTTGACCCAGCAGCAAACAGCTGGTGTTCCACCAACACCAGTGTCCGGTAAAGGTCAACGGCACTGGGCAAACACCCCTGAGTGAAGCCAGCTTCCCTGGAAGTGTTGTTCTGGTCAAATTAATAAAGATGCTTTTGATAAAAAAAAAAAATTGTATATAAAGTTATCCAACTTATTGAGTGGGGTAGATTCTTCTGGATATTCTGATTGGAAGTAAGATTTCTAGCTTTTAAACAGCAGTTCAGCAGCACTCACCGCCCACTCAGATTAAAACAGGAAACGAACATAATAAAGAAGTTAACAAAAGTAACGTTTGAAACAGTCTGGGGGTTTTGCACAATGTCCAGTTTGTGTTGTGACATGACGGTGCTGTTCAGGATCTCTGAGCCTGATCACAACACTCCACTGTTCTCCTGTTACAGACTGGATTCACTGTTTTCTTATGAAACTTTAAAATGAATCATTTAGAAAAAGTCACGTTCCCTCGTTGATGACAATGATCAGGGCTAAATCTGAAACAGCCCAGCCAAGAAACTGACGCACGCCACTTAAATCATCACACTTCACTTATAAACTCTTTGTTTGGGTTGATTTACCCCTAGAAGAAATGGAATGAAAAGCACTATTTATTCTCTTGTTCTTGATTTATGAGTGTTTACTGCAATTGCATGCTAAATGAGTGTCATCACATGCTTTGTGTCGACTGTCTTGGTTGGGGTTCTCCCACAGAAGTAAAGAAAGTGTCATTGAAATGAATGAACGCCTTGTTCATCGCAGTCTGCACCCAGACCACACAATGAGGACATCCCCATCAACTACATTATTGACTTAGTGCCTCGAGTGTTTGCGTTCCTTCCGGATAAAGTCCCGAAAATGTTGCTTCTTGCGCGAGGGAATCGCCCGCAACCCACTTGATTTCACTCAAACCTTTCGGCCACTATGTCACCACAGTTAAACGGAACGATGGAGGGCACATTGGGCCCTCAAGTACCCCGACAACATGCAGGGGGTGGGGGTGGGGGGATGGAGGCAGTGAGTTACTGGTTATGTGCAAATTGCGAAAAGAGAAGGCAGGGAAGCGAAGACAAAGTAATGGAGGAATAAATGTTGGAACTACACGGTAATAACAATGTTCGTCCTGCCGGGAACATCCTAATGGCCTTTCAGTGCACCTGAGGAGCACTCTGTGGTGCTGTGGGCACCTCGATCACAGTTATTACCATCACTCCTGATGCGTCTGGGGTTTAGCGCGGGTTGTTATCAGGTATGTTGACCGCGAGCAACCTCTCATCACCTCGAGACGAACCGCTGAAACGAAGCGGAACATCTCGACTATTCCAGAGACGTGCACATTAAGTCTGAACGGGCACCGCAGATTGATGTCTTGTTTATGGCGTGCTTCGGAGCGGCAGGAACGCACAGACGCTTCATATCTTGAGGGACAGCTTCTCGAGCGGGATAGTGTTACCCAGGGAAGTCTAAAGTGCCGCATGAAAAATTCATCTCTCTTGGACGTCGACGCAGCCTTAACTCATCACCGGCTGCTGCTGCTCCTCTGTGTTTAGAACACAAGTGTGAAGCTCTCGGCAGGCGTGTAGGTTAACTCGACTTTAAAGAGACTTTGTTTGTAATCACAATAAAAATCCATTGTTACACGTTTGCTTTCAAGTGACGGACGACAAACAAAACTGTGCTGTTACATGTTTGAGTCAGTTGTTATGACACCCAAGTTTTTTCAGTGAATCTGTGAAAAATCTCTTCTTGGGAAGGGGGGGTGTTCTTATTCCTTGACTCATGGAGACACAATGAACACTTGATATTTAGTTTGCCTTTCATGTTTTGTGACACAAAGTTTTGCAGGTTAAACAGGTTTGCTCCCTATTTTGTGAATTTGTCTTCGTTTCAGCATCCAAATAAGAGAGTCCGATGAAACCTGAAAAATAACCCTTGCATGGAGACATCAAGTATCTGCAGGGTCTGCAGCAAACCTTCACCTGGAGTTTTTTTTTTAAAATGTGAATTGAGGCTGTAACTCGTTGCAGCTGCCTTTCCTGTGGCTAAGACTTTTTGTGGGGCTGAGAATCCCTCTGAGGAAAAAGAAGATTGAATCCTCCGGATGGCACGAAGTGACCTTGAGCCGTCTGCCGGTTTTCTTTGCTCCTTATCTGGGATCTTTTAATGCACTAGCTGATGTTATAATTGCACACCTGAGTCCACATTTATGGAGAGGTATCACGTTAAAGAAAATTAAAGAACGAAACTGTAAGGCTCACAAAGAAACCTTTGTCTCAAATTTATACAAAGAAAGACTTTGTTAGTCCAGAAACTCGACTGTTTTTGTCGACCGAATTAGGAATCTGGCTCCAGATCGGACATCATAGCTCAGAGCCGCAGTTTTTGTGATAAATAACAGGAACAGAGACAAAACATCTCAGGCAAAAAAGCAGGAGTGTTTCCAAAGACTTGCTTGTAAACTGAGGGAAGATAAATTGGTTACAGCATCTGCTTGTTTCCCAGCTGCTAAGTGATGAAAATTGACAGAAGAGCAGCATTTTCTTGCCTTTTCCACCCCCAATTTCTTCAATCATTATTTTGCTTTTCTGTGAGAGTTTGTTACTCAGATATTCACTTTTCTTTAAGCACACCTCTTATCTCCGAAACCTCAATTCTGCCCACGAGTCAGAGTTCAATCACCTCTTTAAATAAACCGTGTCATCTCCAGGAGAAAAGATCTACTGTCTGTGGCGAACCGCTGCAAAGTAAATGATTGGATGTGGTTACAGCTCCTCTTGTCTTCTCAGCTTTGATGGTTTTAACTTGAAAACGCGCTCTGGTGACTTTGATCTGGCCGTTCTCCCTCGCCACACTCTTCGCTGTGCTAAATAGACGAGATGAAATGTGCGTCTGTTTCCGTGCGGCTGTTGATCCCGCAAACTGCGCGCGTGGAGAACAGCAAATGAAAGTGTTGTGTTGTTTTTGCCTCTTCACTCAACCAAAATGTGCTTCTGTGTCCCTCCAGGTTGACTGAGCCTTCAGGGTACCTCACCGATGGTCCAATCAACTACAAGTACAAAACAAAGTGCACCTGGCTGATTGAGGGCTAGTAAGTAATTGAAATTCGCAGCCCATTGCGGTGCTTTGTTGTGTTCACTGATTTAGGTTTCGTAAGCGACTTCCTCTCTCTAGAAGCAGTGGGAGAAAGAGGATCCCTCCTCGTGGTGTTGTGCTTTTAATTGTGACGGCCACCACAGCCACTGAGCGGATGAAGCTCATTGGAAACTTCATTACTGAGATGGTGATAAACAGAGAGAGAGAGCTGCCCGTCGCGCTGGGATCCTGCTACAATTTGGAATTGGAGAACATTGCACAATGAGGGCAATTAGAGCAAAATTTAATCCGTCCTCGAGGAGCACAGACAAATAAAATGACAATTTGAGTTTGCCTCAGCATCTCGCAGTCGTCGAGAGACAGTGATTGAGTTTTTGCATTTTCCAGAAGCCGAACTCATCCCTTTGTTTGCTTCCCCCCCGTAGTCCCAACGCCGTTCTTCGCTTAAGATTCAACCACTTTGCGACGGAGTGCAGTTGGGATCACATGTATGTCTACGATGGAGACTCCATCTATGCTCCTCTGGTTGCTGTCTTCAGGTGAGAGAGGTTTCAGATAACAGGCGACACTGATGTTACTCTTTATCTTCAGGCCTGTTGACTCAAATTGCAAATGAGTATCTTTTAGTGCAGTGAAATATAACGTTTTAATGTTATGGAGTGGCTTTGTAAGGCTGCTACGGCAATGTTATTACCTATATCCCCTTTATCAAGAAGAAGTAGGCTGCGTGAAACATTAGCACGTGTCCAGTTTCACTTGATTTGTTTTGGATGTACTTGTCATTCATCATATTTTGCATTCAGAGATTCTAAATGAACAGGGGATGATGAATTTGTGGCCAAGTGTGATGAAGTCAATTTCTGTATTTTCCCTCAGTGGTCTCATTGTGCCAGAGATACGAGGCAATGAAACAGTTCCAGAGGTGGAGACAACTTCGGGCTATGCACTTTTACACTTTTTCAGCGACGCTGCCTATAACCTGACGGGATTTGAAATATTTTACTCGTAAGTACTGGAACTGGGTGATTATGATGACTCCGTTAACTCAGCAGGACTCTATTTCCTTACTCTCTAGTGTTTGGTATCGTCTGATTTTGTTACAATCTAGATTAAAGTGAACCAAAGTGAGTAGAACTCTGCACTTTTGGGCCTGATTAGATGCCACAGCAGCAGTCACATCATTTGACCGCTGACCTGCTGAGTGGTCTTTCATGATTGCAAGTCATTTTAGTATGATTAACCTTTGTTCAAATTCAAATGGTCATTAGTCATCCCCAGTCTATGTTCCCGGGCCGTGCATTCAATATTTAGAGTGCATAATAGCAACACCCTTTACTCCTGCCCAGGATCAACTCCTGTCCCAATAACTGCTCTGGCCACGGGAAGTGCACCCCTGGGAACTCGGCTGCCAGCAGAGTGTACTGTGAATGTGACAAGTACTGGAAAGGCGAGGCCTGCGACATCCCCTACTGCAGGAACAACTGCGGCAGCCCGGACCACGGATACTGCGACCTCACCGGGGAGAAGCTGTGCGTCTGCAACGACAGCTGGCAAGGTAGGAGCCGGCGCCGCGTCCACGCTGGAGAGCGACGGAAACAAACGGGTCATTACACATTAGTAGTTTTGGAAGTGTCGGTTGGGCCTTTTTCTGTATGGCACCTAAAGTGTTTTGAGCTGTTGGAAAGGCAGGAAGAATCAGTCAGCGAGATGTCTCGTCCCCTCGATGAATCATCAATGAACCAGTGGACTTTCAACAAGCACCTGCTCAGCTGGACTCTGCGGGAAGCTGCAGTGCGGTCGAAGCTCTGTTAGGGGGCGCTCCTCTCTCTCCGCACAGTGAAAACCCATGATTCAGAAAAGGACTGAACGAGATAGTCTCCCACCAGCAGGAATTCAGCCAAGTTTCTTTGCACTGTGAATACCTCCTTAAGTGTTAGAATGACTCATATACTCAGCATGTGTGGCCCCGAAGACAACAAATAAGGCTCTAATGATGCATTCTTCAAAAGGCTCCTGGTTCTCCAAACACTGTCTGATGAATGTATACAAAGTTCATTTGCAGGCACAATCATTCCAAATGCCGTGGCTGCTCCCCGTGTCTGCCGTGCTGATTATGAAGCCAGATGTAATGAGCGACGCCATCGCAGATGAGCGCCAGCAGCTGTGTTGTGTTGTGTCACACTGTAATGCTGATTGGTAACATGTCGATAAGCCCTGTGACAGTGCGTTATTATGTGGCTCCAGCTGGAGGGGGCCAAATGCTTCTGCATGATGAAACTTGACAGAGTCATTAGCACAGGCATGCGCTTTTCCAGCACGGGCACGGTTCACCCAGCTTAACATATTCACACCTCCGAGCTTGTCATGTTCATTTAGGAAGTGCTCCTGCCTGTATGGAGGTTTGTGTTTTTCACGAGAGGCAGAGTCACTCCTCGAAGTTTCAGAGACCAACATCCGTCTCATAAATCAGAAAAATTACCATGTAGAAATCTCAGAAATCTTCATTTTCAGGATGTGCATTGTTGAGTCTTGTTTACTACTGAGGAGTCACGTCTTCTGTCTCCTCCTTGTGCCCCCGCAGGCCCGGACTGCTCTCTCACGGTTCCTTCCACGGAGTCCTTCTGGGTCCTACCCAGCGTCAAGCCCTTTGGCACGTCGCTGGCCAGAGCGTCCCATAAGGCTGTGGTGCAGGAGAAGGTCATGTGGGTGGTGGGAGGCTACACCTTCAACTACAGCTCATTCCAGATGATTCTTAAGTGAGTGAACACAAAGACAAAATGTTATGGTGGCTTGCCAGTATTCATCGTCAAGAACAAAACAGAACAGAACAGCCTTTGTTGTGTTTACTTTAAGAGATCATCGCTTTCTGGATGTTGATCGTCTCTAAAAAAACAGTAAATGTAGCTGCTTCACCTTCTCTTTGAAGCACATAATCAAAATAAACAACTGCGACATGTGGGAGTTACGGTTTCTGTCGCACTGTTTGCAAAAGTAAAACTGCTTAATTCGCCAAAGTGCGAATTTAGTATTCAAGGTTTTGGACGGATCTGTAGATTAAAATGCCAAACTAGTGTTTATGCTGACTCACGTCTGATTTCATATTTTTGAACTTCTGCTTTTCATCTTCTTTGCTCAGATAAGCTCCCTCCATCTGCTCGGTGTTTGCTCATCAGTACACGTTATGATTCCTGATGCTCCGAAAGCATCTTGCACAACTTGCTAATGTGAGATGACGCGGCCAGGTGTTCTTCCTATTTGGCAGCCGTTGCAAACATTAATTTGTCCACCGGTGTGCAGAACCACCAGCTAAAATATGCACCATGTGTCACTGCGGGACTAAAGTGATACCTTTTGGAGCGAGGCAACTACCTCTGTTTGTTTTCCCCTTATTAAACCCCGAATCGTGAGGAAAACATCAATTTGTGTGGAGTTGCATACAGTGTTTTCAGCTCGTAGGTGACGATTTTATTCCCGGTGCACACACTGATTGTGGCTGTTGGTGTAACATTTCTGTTGCTCTGCCCCGCAGCTACAACCTGGAGAGTGGCGTGTGGAACACTGTGCCCATCAACAGTGGCCCGGTGCCAAGATATGGCCACTCTCTTGCATCCTACCAGGTAAATGGCACAGAAGCTTGCATTCAAAATGATTTATTTTGGATATATGTCTCTCTATTGCCAGTTCATTGAAGAAAACTGTCGTTTGAATGGTCTGACAGCTGTGTTAAAAAAAGACTAAGTTGTGATTCTAAAGATGTAAATTTAGAAGACACCAAAACTGGACCAAACTGCATTTTATTGGAAGAAAAAGGCACTTTGGATGAGAAAGGTTTATAGAGTGTGTCTCTCTGAGCTGAACAGTAGGTATGTAGAGGAATGTCAAGGCACATCTTCCATTGTTATGTGTGACACACTGCAGCCTTTTCTCTGACTTTTATGACAGCACACCTCAGCTCCTCTGCTTTCTGCTGCTCCTCTCCTCAGGATGATTATTATATGTTCGGTGGGAAACTGGAAGCCGGCTGGGGGAACGTGACGGATGAGCTGTGGGTGTTCAACGTGCCCAGTCGGACGTGGCAGAAGAAGGCTCCCGTGGTGGGCCCGCCGGCCACAGCTCAGATCTACGCTGTGGAGGGACACACTGCCCACTGCGTCCTGCTGGACAGCGGCGAGACGATCATGCTGGTCATCTTTGGCTACTCCCCCATCTACAGCTACATCAGCAACGTGCAGGAGTACAACCTGAGTGAGTCAGAGCTCTGACAGAGCGCAGCCACAGCATCTCTTCACTTTTCTTTGGCTGTACATTGTTTTTCCCACATTTTTAGAAAGAGGAGATCACTCGGAACCTGACGGATTCCATTCCTCATGCAATACTTGACCAAGACTTGATTAATAACAATAATATAACGGAAGGTTGTCATCAAAAATGAAGACATGAGTGCACACCACTGTGGGAAAAGGACATTTGTGCGATGAGACTTTTCCTTCACATGAAAACTTTCCTTTTCTGCTTCCTCACCAGGGTCCAACACGTGGGTGGTGCCTGAAACCAGAGGGGCCATTCCCCAGGGCGGCTACGGCCACACCAGCACATATGACAGCGCCAGCGGCAGCATCTACGTTCACGGTGGCTACAAAGCGCTGCCGGCCAACAAGTACGGCCTCGTGGACGACCTCTACCGATACGACGCCAACACCCGCACATGGTATAAATCAGCACCTCCGTGTCCTGCCCGCTTCCCTCATCATGCACCACAGACGGCAGCGTGTCATATTTGACTCACTCGTATGTTTCAGGTTCATTCTGAGAGAAAGCGGCTATCCACGGTACTTGCATTCAGCGGTGCTCCTCAGCGGCACTCTGCTGGTCTTTGGCGGCAACACGCACAACGACACGTCGCTCAGCAACGGGGCCAAATGTTTCTCTGCCGACTTCCTCGCCTACGACATCGGTAGGAGTCATATCAAGGCTTGCATAATGTTTTCTTGTCACTTCGTCACCACATTTGCTTATTAGTTGGGAGCTGACAAGCTTTGGGACTTTTTTGTATGTTAATTGTTTCTAGCCCCCACACATCAACAACTGTTAGCCTGAGCTGGTGTGGTTTCAGTGGCGCTCCTACTCAACATGCTGATGCTACTGGTGCTAGCCCCACTCGGTTCTCTTGAACATGATGTATGTCACTGTGAAAGCAATGGTCAAGACAATCTGTATGTTTATATGGAGCCACAATACATTTTCATCAGCGAATTACTATGTAGTTTCAGCAGCATTGTGTCAATACAATAGAGTCACATATTGAAGCAGCTCAAAACTCACAAAACTGCTTTTTTGTTTAGTTTGTGCATTTTTGCTGTTCAAACTCTTACAAAAATCTGTTTTGAGTCACAAGTGGCCAAATATGGGTCTCATTTGGCCATAATTTGCCCCCAAAAAGTGTACTAACTTCCTTGCACTGCCCTCCTTTTTTTCCCAGCTTGTGATGAGTGGACGGTTCTGCCAAAACCAAATCTGTACCGAGATGTCAACCGTTTTGGTCACTCTGCTGTGGTCAGCAACGGGTGAGTCTTGGAATTTCACAAACGGGACAGATGGTGAAATTACTTCTGAAAACTCGGTGTTTGGTCATGTGTTTTTGTGTTGTTTGGCCTGGTGGTGTTGCTCTGTTGATGCCCAGAGGCCATCAAACAAACGAGCCCTCCAAAAGTCCCTTTTTCATCCGGACTCAATGGAACTGGTTCATCTGTTCTTGTTTTCCTCTTCGTCAGGTCCATGTATGTGTTTGGGGGCTTCTCCGGTGTGCTGCTCAACGATGTCCTTGTTTACCGGCCTCCCAGCTGCCAGGCGTTCTTGGCACAGGAGGGGTGCGAGAGGGCCGGGCCAGGGGTCCGCTGCATCTGGAGCAGAGGCCGCTGTCTCCCCTGGGAGCCCAGCATGGCCAATGGCAGCCTCACTCCTGCTCTGTTCTGCCCTCCTAAAGCTGGTGAGAACGCGGAAGTGTCCTCAACATTTTTTCTTTGCATCTTTCTGCAAATTTCTCGAGTTCTGGTTAAATTTCAAAGTTGGAGTCTTTTCTGTCGCCCAAAATTGGTTTTGTATTTTGACTATCTCTGCTCACAGACACTCTTCCCCCCCCCCCACGATTCTCTCTTCCTCTGTGTTTTTAGTCACAGTGGATGAGTGGTGCTACAGGTTCTCCGACTGTGCCAGCTGCACAGCAAACACCAACGGCTGCCAGTGGTGTGATGATAAGAAGTGCATCTCTGCAATGAGCAACTGTACCTCTGTGAGTCCTCCAACAGGGGGCAGCAAAGCCCCGCTGGTCTCACCACAGACTCTTAAAACACACATGCAGACAAAGATAAACGCACACTGTGCTGGAGGACTTTCTGAGCTGAATATGTTGGCAGGGCTAATTTGTGTTCCTTTGTTACGTTTTATAGAGTGTTTGGGGAGTAATTGCTAAAGCTTGCTTGTCTGTGTTATTGACTGTAGTCGTACTTGTTGCATCTCCGCACAAATGGGTGTGTGTACCTAAGTTTGTGCAAATGAAGCCTATGTTTTCAACATTTCTTTCCCTCTGCTGCTGCAGAACGTGAAGAACTTCACCGAGTGTCCAGTGCGGAACGAGCAGGTGTGCAGCAAGCTCGCCAACTGCAAGAGCTGCTCACTGAATCTTAACTGTCAGTGGGACCAGAACCACTCGCAGTGCCACGCCATGCCTGGTAAGCTGGACGCTGGACCACAAAGGATATTTCTGTGCACACAAATCACATTGAAGGTTTTGGATTTGGTCTTTCCCACCCCCTGAAACACACACAGTGGTTTGGTAAATGCAGTTTTTTCTCCTTATTTCTTTAAGTGGGTCTTTGCCACAGCCAATTTTGTGGGGTTGTGCTATATTGGATAATAGCACTGTTGTAAATAATGCTTTTATCACTTATTCATGTCACGTCGGCACCAAAATGCCAGTTTGTTGTGGACACATTATTGCCAGCAGCGGCACTACCCTGTGATGTTGACAGCGTTCAGGAATGAGCATCAAAGTGGCTCCTTGATGCATCTGGAGATTTTTTCCCAAAGGTGGATTAAATCTGGGTCTTCTCAGTGTTATTTTTCTCCTCAATGCTGAGTAAACATGAGACGAGCCTCTGTCACCACTCGAGAAGTGGAGAGAATTAGCTTTGTCTCTGTGCCTACTTGAGGTCTTCAAGTTAAGTGCTGTCTCAGTGTTTCACTGTGATAAACGGCTACTACGGGCAACCGAAACTAAAAGAATATCGAAACACAATACTGTCAGGATGAAGCTTAATTGATGAACACATTGGGGAAAAGAGAAGCAGCAAAAACCAAATGTGTTATTGTTTTTAAAAAATGCTCGAAATGAGTAAAGCTCCCTTTTTTGTCTTTGGCTGCTGTTGATGCAGTTCAAGCACTGTATCTGCTGCGTGTACAGATGTGTTTTCAAGATGTCACCCTGATGTTGTTTATCAGCCCTGGCAGTGCATTTAGTTCACCTCACACCAACTCACCTCCCCCTCCCGCCCCGTTGTTGATGTTGACGCCGGCTGAATCCGAAGAAATAGTGCTGTCACTTTATCCATAATTTTCAGTTCATGAAGCCCTGTCGCCTGAGGGGAGTGCAGTGGGAGCTGCAAATAATGTGCGTGCATGTGTGCACGTGCGTGTGCACAGGGGCTGCGTGTGCGTGCATGCATGTGTGTTGGTGTGGCTTGCACATAAATTTCTGAGCCTGAATAGAAGTTGCTACACACACACACACACGCGCACACACACACACACACACACACACACACACACACACACACACACACACACACACAC
>JASSRZ010000086.1:10123348-10143097 GCA_032164315.1 Malacoctenus gilli | reverse complement strand
CCCCCCCCCCCCCCCCCCCCCCCCCCCCCCCCCCCCCCCCCCCCCCCCCCCCCCCCCCCCCCCCCCCCACATGATGTTCAAGGTGTTTTTGGGGTCTGCTTGACTGAAACGGAGAATTCAGAAAGACACGAAAATCAAAAGCACAGCTCGCTCTCCCCCCCTTTCCTCCTTCCCTCCCTCCCTCCCGAGACAGTCTAACACGGTTTCATTGTTATTCCCCTGATGATCATGTCCAGGAATGATCTTCTTAAATGCTGGACACATACAAAGGTGAAGCAATATTCCCCCTCCCCCCCTCCCCAGTTGACTGCAGAGCTCCGTCGCTTGAAGGTCGATGCCGCAGTTGTGGTCGGTGCTCCTGTGCTGCGTGATGTATGAATAATACCCTCTGTTGTGGCAGACTGTAAAAACATCTCTGATCAGTTTAGTGAGTAACAAATTTAGGGAGCCCGGGAGTGCTGTCCCTATTTCATTTGTGTCTGCTGGTGGGGGCTAACGCAGAGATGTTGCGCTTCACCCCGGATGTTTGTCTTGAGGAATTAGTCCCTCACGGCGTGAAGGACGGGGAAGGTGGTCCGATAAATTCCCGCGGTGTCGTCTTCACTCTCGGTTTGTTTTGTCTGACTCAGAAGTTTCAATCAGTGCCTGAATCTTAAATTTCCTCACCTACTGAGTGCTTGTGGATGGATGTTTAGCCCCAGCGGACAACATAGGGCTGCCGACACTTGAAAAATTCCCTTCTGAAATGCACTAGTGGGAGTTATTTCTTGTGAGCTGGTTGGGGTTTCTTGCTGTTTGGGGATCATCTCTGTAGTTACAGTAGAACCTCCAGATTATTAACCCTCAGCGTGTATCTCTTTGCTTTGGGTGTCACCGTATCCTCTCGCATCAAACAGCCGGGCCAGACAAGTGGTCATCCGTGCCATAAACACAGTGTCTGTCCGTTTCATCATGTCGGGTCCAAAAAAGCGAAGCCCCCCTCAAGCTGCGTTTAGTTCACACGGAATTTTAAGCATGCGAGGTCGAGTTGACTTTGGCTTTCACCTCACAGCGTTTTCTTCACTCTTTGATTCCATCTTTCATATCAAATCAGACGTGTTCGCTCCCCACTTGCTCCGTTTCTACTGCTGGTGTACAGTAGTGGAGAGCAGCCGTGCTTCTCCTCCCTTCCCTTTTTGTTCAGGCCAAATATTGCACTTTTTTAGGAGTTGTTTGCCGAGGTAACTTGACTCGATGAAGTTGTATTGTTTCAAAATATTAAACTTGTTCAAGAAAATGTTCTCCTTGAAAGCAAAGTCAACTTTACAGACGAACTGTATCTAACATATGCGCAGATGTCCCGGTTTGACTTCGCCCATGCTGTTAGCAGCATGACTGGAGGGAGCGTTTTGTACATTAATGAGAGCTGTCAGGTTAGAGCAGAAACTGCATTGAAAAGATGGCAAACTTCACACGCTGCTGGGGTTACTCACTGATTAAAAGCAACATTTGTCATCTGTTGATCGCGCCGCACATTACAAAGCATGCTAGGACCCAGAGCTAAGCTGTTTTCTTCACACTGCTCTCAGATATGTAAAACAGACAGAGAAGGTTGTCATGTTGATCAGCAGCCTTTGTAGTCCTTGTGAAATCCAGGAATAACAATTTGGAGGCTGTGAAACAGCCCGTGGACACAGATTTAAGTGAACACAGCCACGGGGGACTTAAAACACCAGCGTGGATGTACAAGGGACTGATCTTCTAAAGACTGTTTGACCTCAAAAGTCCCATTTTGATGTCATGTGAGACTGAACATGAAAGTGGAAACTGGAAGTTTGAGTCATTTACATCTGTAAATCCACTTGAAAGTGTCCGTGAGTGAATGCACATTTGTCAGTGTTGTTTTGGGCCAACAGATTGTATTTGTTCAGCTGATAAAGAGCGGTGAGGTTGGAGAAAGCAGAAACGCTCTCTGCAGCGACACATCTGTAATCAGCATCCAAATTCGGCAGATTTTAGCGCTCACACATATTGATTTATTCATCAAAGTCCAAGTGAAAGATGTGGCGTCTGATCTTTCTGTCAGATTTTGGGTCGCTCGCGTGCTTTTGTGATGTGGCGAGACAAAAGTCGCCATCCAGCCGCCGTCTTCACCAAGAATGGTGTATTCCTGAAAAATTCGCCACTTACGCCCTGTCGTCAAAACAAACTTAAATGGCCTTGCTTTGTACTGATTGCTCTTGTGTTGTCATGGTTTCACATCCATTAGCAGAATGGCTTGAGATTTGTTTGACATAAACTGAGGTAAAAGCACTCAATGTTTGTCTCCTTAAAATAGTAGTGGCATTTTCTCCACTGAAGTGTCTGTCTGACAGGCAAGTGCTGCCGCCGCTGAAACTTGCCAAACAATTTAACCCCCCCCCCCTCCCAAAAGTTGCTCTGACAAAGCGGGCATCACTCTCTGGAGATTCGGGCTCGGGACCGCTTGACACGTTGCATTTAATCCCTTTGTGGAACTTTGCTCCAACTTTTCTCCAGCTCTGCTCCTCTGACACATTTGCTGTCTCTATCTGTGGCCTCCATTAGCTGTTTAACACTCGGCACTTGTTTCTTATCCTCTTATCTGCCTTCAAATCGGTTGCGCTCACGAGATAACCGATTGTGTTTTAGTGCAAAGCGCATTAGATCTCCTTAATCTGCGGCTCCTGTAAAAGCTGAGAGATAAATTAAATTGTCTGTTGAAATCAAACAAAAGCCTGAAAGCGCCATTATGTGGCAGTGCACCTGCAGAAACACTGAACATTTGCTGTTGGAATTAGGCAATTTTGTTACATCCTTTTGTGTTAATATGACTGCTCGAGTAGAAAGTGTGAAATTTTGGGGAAAAATGGACGAGTTTGATTTATTTTGACAGGTTTTTAAAGTAAGAAAACTCAAGAGTTTCTCCGACTTTTTGCTCCCTTTCAGCCCAGAACTGTTCAGGCCTGAGGACATGTTCCCAATGCTTGGAGCAACCGGAGTGCGGCTGGTGCGGGGATCCCAGCAGCACCGGCAAGGGGCTGTGCATCGAGGGCTCGTACCGCGGCCCCATGAAGAGACTGGCCAAGCAGGGCCCCTCCCACCAGAGCCACGACATGATCCTGGACCCAGGCAGCTGCCCCAAAGACAAGGGCTACGAATGGGCCTTCATTCACTGTCCGGGTGAGCGATCCACTTCCTGTCCAGCTTACCGAGTTACACATGGCGGGTTGTAAGTGTATCTATGCGAGAGCTTCTTGTTAACTATTGACCGTCAAGACTGGGGATTGAAAAGCTCGCGCTCGTGTTACAGCTTCCCTATGCAACCAATCCCTCCCTACTGACTCCATGCAACCTAATGCTAGTATGCCATTTAATGCTTTCATTGAGTGACAGTCTATAGAACCACCTCATGTGGTCACTGCTTGTAGTAGTCGGAGAATACCAGCATATAGCTCAGTATATGTTGCTGCTCAGTTTAAGTTCTGGTGGCAGATTGAAAGATCATGGAAACATTTGTTGCCTAAATATGAGTTGAAGTACGGAACACAATGTATTTATCAACTGGTCTTGTTAACATCTTTTCTATTGTAACGTTTTGTATTGATGCAAAAGTCTGCAGTGGAAAATCATGATACTTATTTAACCTTAATAAGTTGGCTTGAAAAGTCAATATAAACAAGGGTAATTACCAAATTTGTGTTTCCAATTGGAGATTTTACCGCAGGTTGATTAAAAGTTGCAGCCAATAAAAAAATTTCAACAGGCATGTCTGATTAAATAGTAATTATTATGACACTGCAGATACACACTGGTGACGGCTGTAATGGCTTTCCTGCATTTCTAGGAAGCAATAACAACAACAAGAGTAGGCGTTAAATCACTCCCAGGTGCCTATGTGACTGGCAGACAGATGGCGGGTGGCGAACGCAGCCATGTTAGCATAAAATCACCTGTCTTGCCTCAAATTACTTCACCCCGGATGAAGGCAGCCGCAGGAAGATGAAAGCTGTGACTCTGGTGTGGCAATAATCCACTGCCTCTCTGTGTTTCAGCGTGCCAGTGTAACGGCCACAGCACGTGCGTGAACAGCAGCGTGTGCGAGCAGTGCCGTAACCTCACCACCGGCCCCCACTGCGAAACTTGCATGCCTGGTTACCATGGAGACCCGACCAATGGTGGCAAATGCCAGGGTGAGTGCCGCATCGCCGCTTGACATTGGTTATTCTGCACGCGTGAGACTTGATGGGTTTACTCATTGTTTTCCGGGGTGCAGTCAGGCGATGTCGTGTAATCCACATCCTCATTACGACTTCCCTGCAATCTGAAGGCAATTGATCTCAATGTGAACGATCAATACTGTCGATGCTCTTTTCTTTTATTTGGATAAAACCAGCTGTGTGCAAGTGATTGCTGAGCTTTTAAAAGATCCCCCTATTGACTTCTAATTAGTTTATTTTGAAAAATACACTGTAATCTAGCATCATAACGACAGAGGGCACTGTTGTGCATTCTTTCGCACTGTTTGTCCTGCATGATTATTGATAGTGAACGTGTTGGCTCCGGTAAGTGTCGAACAGAGAAAAAAAAGAAAAACAACCATAAGCAGCAGAGGTCTCAGCCGGTTGTGTTTGGCTCTGCCGCTCTAAAAGAGACTCTGAAATGTCAAAGAATAAATGAACAAGTGAGTGTGGAGAGTGTGTGGTGCATTATGGGAACTGCAGGTGAAGCTGAAGGTCAGTGTTCTTGTCTCACTGATGCATTCCACCTATAAGCGCCAGCATTATAAGGAGAAAAAACAAGAAATGCATATACACCTCATTTCTTGGTTTAGTGTGTTGAGAAAACTCCGCAGGCAGACGTGGAGACGCCGGGAGGGATGAATTGATGTTCCAACCAGGAACAAATTTCAACAGATTGTTTTGTTAATTTTCAGGGTGTGATGTTCAGTTTGTTATTTCTTCCTGTTAAACTGTTTTGAGTGAGTCTTTGAACAGCACATGAAGCTGATTTATGAGCTCCCTCTCCTGCCCCGGCGCAGAATAAATTTTCCTGAGTGACTGCAGCCCATAATTTATACAGGGTCCCTGTTTGCTAAGCAGGAGCACATGATGCATTTAATACAGTGGAAAAGTGTGAACACTGCACAGAAACGCACATTAAATCAAATCCAAAATGAGCGTGTTAGTGTCTGATAACTGTCTCGACGGCGTCGTTCTCTTGGATGAATCGTGATTTCGCTGAAGACTTGTGATGCAGGGTATTTTTTTTTTCCTACTGACACTTTTCCATTGAAGAGCATTCCTGAGAAATTACATGGAGGCTTTTGTTTGAATTACCCGACATGGGGGTTTCACTCACACACACACAGGAGCCCTTTGGTCTCACATACCATCTGTTACTGCGCGGCCCATGTAAAGTGAAACTACACAGGTGAGCGTTCTTCAGAGCCCGGGGACAGAAATCAGGGTGTCGATACACCGCGTGAATACATCCATGCTCTGAGCCGAGGGACGAGGGGCAGTCCATAAGTGTTTGTCTCATGGGCCTTTCACAGCCCCACCGCCCCCTCCTCCTCCTGGTCACACCGCCAGCGAGTCTCATCTTGCTATGACGTACACGTCAGAGAGATTCAATTCCTGCGTCACCGGCCGTCAATAACAAAGAGTGTAGGCAAATGTGCGAGGACGCTCCGTAAAAAGCATTTCGCTCGCCTAAAATATTCACATGTGCCATGTTGGAAGATGTGCTCTGAATGGAGGCTGAGCACTTTGGAGGAGGAGGAGGAGAGGGGGGGGGGTCCACTGGCCCTTCAGTAATACACCTTCTCAGTGGTATGAAGCTCAGTGAACTGAGGAGAATGGGTCAGTTTTTTTGTCCTGCAAATGCAAACCTGAAAGGGTGACACACTTGAAGCACTTTAGGAGCCAATTCACTCCTCTTTCACACAGCTTGGGCTGCACCGTCCACACGCATGCACGCACGCACTCACGCACGCGCGCGCGCACACACACACACACACACACACACACACACACACACACACACACACACACACACACACACAAGCGCGCCCCTTGTGATTGTTGTAGCCCTCTTATCTGAGGGTGAGGGAGGGTTAGGGCAAAGGGGGATGGAGGGGGGGGCTCTCCTTCATGTATCAGGTGTTTGAAGTTCTGCCGGTCTTTTGGGAAATCCGGTTGTTTACCGTCTTACACAGGTCAATATCAGGTTCCTCTGTGTGCTCAGTACAGTGGAATGTATGATCGTTGCCGAGCATAGTCCAAACAGCGCAGGCAGTAGAAAGCTTCCAACCTCCAAGCAATTATTGCTACACATACGGTCGATGATTTAGGCCCTACTTGCTTTAAGGACAACATAACTGCTGTTGGACGCTAATTGCGAACAAAACTTGTCGTACATGAATGCAAAGACGGGTCTTTCTTTCACTTTATCGACATTTTTGGCTGCGTCTTGTAAGGTGTGTGTAATACTGATCAATACACTCCTCACCCCTTTGTTCTCTCTTTTCACTCGCTTTCCTTCCTATCTTCTTCTGCCATCTGTGCCTCTCCTGCCGTTCCAGCCTGCAAGTGTAATGGCCATGCCAGTGTGTGCCAGGTGTTAACTGGCAAGTGCTTCTGCACCACCAAGGGGATCAAAGGAGACCAGTGCCAGCTGTAAGTACATCAGCCTCACACCAAGTCCAAATCTGGAAAACAACTCCCCCTAAAATATGAAGAGTCTTTTGATTTGCTTCTTTTTTGAACGTTGCCTCACGAGCCCAAACCTGACCTGAAATGTTGTTTCTTTGACATGGCATATTAAGAAACGAACAGAACAATCTTGAAACAACTTTTCATTAACACAACAGTAGGTAGTTGACATTTAAGTCGAGGACCCAAAAAAAGGAGTGTTTGCTCATTGAACGCTGTGTTGGCTGCTTGTCAGATGAACGGTCCGCCGAGTGGAAACGAGAATTTCCGGAGAGCTTTTGAATAGCGTGTCATTAACTCGTCTGGAGATGAAAAACTTCACCTTTAACCAACTGCCAGTCGAGTGTTTGGTTTTTCATGTGTTAAAGGAAAAATCCCCCCCCAAATTGTCCTCGGCGGTGCTCCTTTTTTTTTTTCCAAATCCACTGATTAAAGATCATCAAAGTGAGATGTGCTTGTTGACAGCTCGTCAGTGGATCAACTAACGGGCGTGATGGAGCCTTGATGAAAAAGCTTGAGACTTCTTAAAGAGAGGCTCTTTTTGATGAGCGCTTAATAATTCATGATGGCACTGCATGTTTTATGGTTTGGAACCAAAAATAGGATTGTTGTTCCTTATATCTCTATTTATTCTTCATATATGATGGGAAATATTTCTTAGTGGTCTGAAGAATAATGCTCACGATTTATATTATTAGGAACTCCATCAGTGTCCTTTCATGAGGGCATGAACTGTTGAGCTTGCTATGCATTTAATTTTTGTGATTTGACACCAGCTTCGAATTACACTGGCTGCTGGTTAGAAGTCAGATTTCTCATGATCGAGCACTTTGGTTTCTTTTTGATATGAGCATCCAACAATTCATAAATGATTGATTCCTCTTGAAACCTCTTGTTTCTCTGTTGTTTTCCCTCCAAGCCGGTTCGGTCGGTTTGTTCAGTTTGTGGGTCAGCCTGTCGCAGCTTCATGGTGACTGGAGTGTGCAACACGCAACAAAGAAATAACTGAACGCTAAAAAGTATGCATATTGACACTGAAGGGAAATTGAGTTGATTTGATTTTGAGTAATGACATCGTCTGACATTCAGGAACCTCTTTGCTTTAATTATGTAATGGCATTCATCATTATATGATTAATTCACTGCAGTGATTCATGGCCCTCCTGACGTGGTTATGAGCATTGATTTCTGATCACTGACAGCAGCCCTGTGTTTTTTTTCTCCAGTGGAGGTTTTGGATGCTAATGATTCTGTGGTGTAAAAAAAAAAACAAAACCCAACAGTGACCACCATCATGAGGCATTATCGGCCTCCTCCTCCAGCGTGATTTCTGCTGACGTGGTGGATTCCACCAGTGTAGGAGGATCCTTACTTAGCTGTCGGCTTTCTCGAGCGTAAGCAGAATGGACACCGATGTTTTTAATAACCTTAATGCGGTGAAAGTTGTGGAGGGGGGGTCACCGGCAAAGCATGAGCGCGCACACAACGTGCACACGCCCACACACGATGCGGTGGATTTTTCTTCCTCTCGATGTGCTCGGATCAAACTCACCTTCTCTCCCCCTTAATTTAGGCTCCCTGGACTCAATATCCAGATCGTTTTCTGCAGCATGCAACTTCTTCAAAGCAGATATTTCAGATTTCAGTTCCCAGTCACATCACAATGATTCAGTGGAGACATCTTCTCGCTGAACACAGTGACTAAACGTGAGTCATCCAAAGTAACATATAGTAATCCTGACACTCTGAAAGACACCACGCAGAGTTTTCTCATAAACAAAAAGAAGTTTTTGCTGCATGCAGTCATACTTATCAAAAACACAATTTTATTATAATCTGGTGAATGTTTCCTTTCTCATTTGTTGATATATTTACATTCACAAAGTCTTTTGACATGTTGGAGTCATCGTCACGCTTCAGTTCACAAGCTTCACTTTCGTGTCTCGTGTTGGTCTGAAACTCGGCATCAATTCACCGCATGTAAGGAAAAGAGAAAAGAGCACGTGAATGTGACTGGAATAGAAGAGAGAGTGAGGAAGTAGAGCGGGACCATACGAGTCAAAGGCAAGTAAGACGAGCTGGAGCAGGATGAGTGTTTTCTGTCAACTGTGGGAGTAAATAAATGACACTTTGCCCAATTGAGGAAAATGCCACATTGATTTCTGCTACCAGATGGAATGCATTGCACAACAATGCACAGCAAGTCAGGGATAGCAGGTGGTTACCAGTTGATGCAAACAACTCATTTTCTCCCCCGCAGAATCAAATTGAGGTTTCGGAGCAGGCCAGCACAGACAGGCCAATTGTCATCAGCCAGTTAGAGGGAGGATGTGCCCATTCAGCTCCCGAGCCAGCCCTGGGACTGTTCCTAGCTCCCATTACTGATTATCAGCTCAGAACGTAGCCAGCAGCACAAACCTGCAGAACGCGTCGTTTCATCCGAACAATTCACTGACTAATCGGAATCGGTGTTGACTGTGTTTTTCTTTTAATTCCAAAGTGGAGGGGGCAACCTTCCCATTCAAACACGTTCACGTCGTGCCTGAAGTTCAATGGAAGTACTAACATTTGGGATGCGGCGTTTGATTTTTTGCCTCCATTTGTGATGTAATTTATGGTTCTCATTACATGTAATCAGCATCTCCCCAAACACTGTCAGCCACTCACTCACACCATCCCTGGCTGTAACCCTCCAACAAAGACCTCCACACAAGGGTACTGTGTCTTTTCAATGGCACACATGCACACGGTCACACACGCATGCACCGCAACCTACCTCCCCCCCACCCCCCCGCCCGATGCCATTAGGACCTCCAAATAATAGCTGCACTAATGAAGTGGAGGGTGCATCGGTGCAGAATAGAATTGTTTTTGAAAACAATTGATGAGGTCTGCGCCGTGATACAGCGATGACTCAAACAGGAGGAGTGCGGGAAATAGTTCCTATTATAGCGCTCATTTGGATGCATGCAATATTCCGGAGACTTCTCATGATGTGGGTAAGCTCAGAGAGACTACACATGTGCGTGGCTCCTCCAGCCTGCCTACGTGTGAAGAACATTATATAGGTTCACCGCACATTTCCTCCGTGTGTGTGAGTGTGCGTGCGTTTCGTCTGGTAAATCACAAGAGTGCACAAGCACAGACAAAGGTCCAAGCTGAGAGTAGATCAAATTAAGATACAGTGCAGGGGGGGGGCTGAAGTTCAAATGTGTGCACGGATGCATGCAAGTGTAGATTAAATTAAGATACAGTGCAGAGGAGCTGCATTATACCGATGAGAGCGCACGGCGACATGCGCGTTTTCGCCGGCTGCAAATGCCACGCGGTTGCCCTGGGAGGGACGTTCTGTAAGGTTCAAAGGCCAGTGGCGCCATTTGTCCTCTGTGCTTTTCTAACCGTGAAAGTGCGCTCTGTCCCGTCCTCGCCTGTGCATCCGGGCTGGCTCCACCCCAGCGAAGTGTCCTGGCCCTATCACACCACTCAGGGCACCGATTCCTTGTTCGTCAAGACTTGCTGGCGAGATAACGATTCACCATCCATCTCGATCAGGTCGAACATACTTCTCAGTGTCTGGGAGTAGTCAGCAGCTACAGTACAACAGCTGTTGGCAGCACAAGACATGACAATATATTAGCATTAAAGTAGTTGTCAAAAGGAAGCTGTTCTGTAATTAAATCATACCCCTGGGTCATAGTTTAACAAATTTCTTCTTTACGCTTTCCTACACACTGACGGTTTTCCTCCCCGGTGGTATTCAAAGGTGTTGAAAGACATCCAATGTGCAACACCCACCCTCATCTGGCGGGCCGCTTTGTGGCGCACTACCTTCAGCGATCATGCCGTCTGTCTCGCGAATCCAAAAGGCTGCAAAACAACCGACGCCAAATTATTTTTAGACGCAGAGTCATCTTCGTTCAATGTCACAACACCAACAGCCACCTCCTCCTCATCAGCGTTTGTGTCTCTCAGTCGGCTCGTTCCTGCACCCCCCCCCCCACGGCCCGCCCCCTCCCTCCCTCGTCCGCCGTCACCGCTGACTCCTCGACGCCACCTCTGATGTTCTCGTAACAAGTTTAATCGGCTATCCCCCTAAGATAAGGCAACTGCTGAACACGAGAACACACATCTGCTGCTTTGACTGCAATGGAACTTTTCACTTTATGCTGTGGAGTTGCAGCACAATGGTGACATTAATCAATCTGTGCATTACTCAGCAGTGACAGCGTTGTGAGAAGTTGACACTTTGGAGCAGAAAACTTTAGAAGAGTGTCGAAACGCACTCCGAAAGAGGAGATAAGACCGGTGGAGTTCAGTCGACATGCTGCATGTACCTCCTCATTACTAATACAGACCTCTGCGAAGCTGTGCGCCTGTTATACACACTCAGACGCACACAGACACACACTCTCACCACAGTTGATGGCACGCTGTGGATGTTCACAAATTGTTTTGCTTGGCGGCACTTCATTTAAAAGTCATATGACTATTTGGCTGAAGCCACAGCATTTCTGTCCTTGGGTGAAAGCAGCAAACTGTGTGAAGCTACATGACCAAAATAATCCTCCCACTCCGTCATATGCTACAAACATCAAAGGAAAGCTTCATAAAACGATGGGTTTTTTTTGCGCTTAGACCTCAAAAGTATTGAAGTTTGGAGTTACTTTTTAGCACCCACCTTTTGCAACAGATACTTGTTTAGAATCAGCACATATCCACTCATTTTCCATTGCAGGAGCAGTTTTTATTCAGTAGGTATTCAAACAATCCTTGGTGGGTTTCTATAAATATCAATCGTTGAAATCCACTGACTATCCAAAACTTTACCAAAACTAAAGTAACTTGTCTACTGATTGGTAGGAGACACTGTCAGCGTTTTGCAGTCATTAAAATTTTAGCGGCTGATGTGCTTCACTTCATTTGATCATTTTGAAAACGGAGCCAAACAAAGGAAGTGAGTGGACCTGGGTGTGCACTGGTTTTCTTGAGTCAACCTGACTTTGAGTTAGCGACTCAGAACGATGGAGTCCTTGGGGAAGTGGAGCAAAATGTTGCCCGTGAGCCCAAAACCAGCAAAAACAACTGAACAAACCTAAAGATTATAAGCTGAACGATCACAACAGCTGCCGTGTTTATCACTAGACTGCTGTGGTGGTGTGAAAAGCCACAGGTGACCAGGAGTACTTTCACCCACTGTTGGAGACAAAAGGCTCCAGATTCCTGCAACTTGAAAGATGCCTCCTTCTGGGTTCATTTCAAGTCATCTCTAGTCTCTTGGAATCGCACACTGCCATGAGTTTAGAGCAGGATTAAAAGTAGCAGGACAATCATTCAGCTATCAAAGGTAAACAAGAGTTGCTCTGAGCACTGAGGATGGAATCCAACTCCCAAAACCTTGGCTTCATACACCTGAGAGTTGAACGGAGTTGCACCAGCCGTGGGCTTCATCTGGCCTTTTTTTCCCCAAAGTTTCGACTTCCTGGTTGATTTTAACCACCTCGTGTGATTCCATCGTCAAGAAAGGAATCGCCTTGATCAGTGGTAATTCTTGATTTGGCGCTCACATCCCAGTCTGGGCTTATTTATCGCGAATAATCAAGGCTTCATTTACATTCGTTGTCTTGTTTGCTTGGAGGATTTCAAGGGATTAAATTTGGGGCATCGCTTCTCGACGCTGCTGCACCCTCTGATCAGGTGAAACATGAAGTTTGCCGCATGTCACTGTGTCGCTTTGATAAACAAAAGTTTTGAAAAAGACTAATTAACTTTTACCAACTATCAGATTATTTCCTCCTCGTCAGAAGTACGAGACTTGATGAGGCGCCAACAGCAGGAGCTAATGCGCTGGCACTTGGCGCGCGCACCACTCCCGATAAGAGGTATTCGTGCTCTCAATCTGTTAGCGCTCGTCTTCATCTTGTTCTCTCCTCTCTGTTTTCTTCGCTGCAGATGTGACTCAGAAAACCGTTACCTTGGCAATCCACTCAGAGGAACCTGTTACTGTGAGTAATTCTCCACTGGACACTTGTTGGAGGCACAGCTCATACGTACACGCACACACACACACACACACACACACACATTAGAGTGCAGTCATGTTGTCACCATGAGTGCTTCAGAAACACACGCTGAAATGTTTCTTTGATTTGCGGGGACCTTCCATGAGTTCCTTTGAAGACTGTCTGAACTCATAACGACGACTTGTGAAAATTTAAGCTCATCCTAATGTGAAGGTCAAACATGTTTTGTGTATAAATGGATTGTTCTCACTTGTGAGACCTCCATTTTTGAGTCCCCATAGATTAGTGCAGAAAATAGGTTTCAGTACCAGCCAGTGTAGAAGAAAAAGGAAGCACACACACACACACACACACACACACACACACACACACACACACACACACACACACCCACACCCACACCCACACACACACACACACACACACGCATGCACTTCTATTATACTTGGCTTTTCTCCCTCTTTCTCTTCCTCCCTCTCTCTCTCTCTCTCTCTCGCTCTCTCTCTCACTCTCTCTCCACTTCTCCACTTCCACTCTTCCGCTCAGGGCAGATGGAGCATTTTAGCACTTTGGCACCAGGGGCGCTTGTTCGGTGACAGAATGACTTGTCGTGAAAATGTCAAGTGCATCAGAGGGAGTGAGTGATTGAGCTAATCAAGGAGACGGAGGAGTAAAAATTCTCCACTTGTCTACTCACTCAATCACGCACCTACTCATTTATTCATTTGAAAAGTTGACTAAATGATAGTTTGACTTGTAATGGAAAAGAGAAATCTATCAAGGTGCGACATGCAATAAGATGCAGTACGAAAGCAAAAAGAAAATTGACAAGAAAGCGACACGAAGCTGATGCCGAGTGGGAGCACATCTGCGCCTGTTTTTTTCCCCCGGTGTGCTCTGTATGTGCTGGTGTTTGTGCTTTGTGTGTTTATTTGCATGACTGTGATGTCCTTCACGGTGCTGCAGTACTTAGCGATTTGTTATCTGCCTTTCAGCACTCTGCTACTGACAACACAGCCTTTGCCAAGGTTTTGTCCCCTTTTGAAATGCCATAGCCTGACAGCAGACTCAGTGAGGGGAAGACAGACAACACTGAGAGCCTCGAGCTCGCTCTAACCTCTGGACACGACTGGAACTTTCTTGAGCTCTGTGATCCTCTGTTGTAAACAGGACAGCCTGGACTGTCGGAAAGGCCTCTCATTATGGATTGATGTGGTCAAACTGTCGCAGCGCTGCGGATCACGTTTCCAAAACGTTTACAAACTCACGTTTACAAAATCATTTGACTTTTACATGATCGTCACGTCAAGAGGAAACTGTGAGAGCTCAAGAAGTTTTCATTGACAAGATAAACACGCAGATGCTCACAATTTCTTGAGCATTAAACTGCCAGCAAAGTAGATCTATGTAACGATTTCTTTGGTGCCGAGGAGCCAAATGAGTGTTTTCCGGCCATTTCAACGCCGGTGTGAAGCTTGTTTTGCTTCATAGAGGAGACTGTTTACAAACAAGTCCGTACGCTTTTCTCCAGTGTTGTTCTTCAGGCTTTGCTCCTTTCAGCTGGCAGTCTGGACTGCCCACACACTTCAGAAAAGGCCTCATCCTCAATTTTTACTGTGGATTGTAATTTTTCTTCTCCAACAGATAACCTCCTCATCGACTACCAGTTCACCTTCAGTCTAATCCAAGAGGATGACAACCACTACACGGCTATTAACTTCATGGCCTCACCTGAGCAGGTAAGTTTTGCAAAATGGTGTCTTCACTCATTCAGTTCTAATCCCTTGGGTCGTGGAGTCCTTTTGCTTCAGCGAAACTAACGACGCTGTTATTTATTCGAAGGCAAACAAGAACTTGGACATGTCGATCAACGCATCCAACAACTTCAACCTCAACATCACCTGGTCTGTGGGATCAACAGGTACGAGAGCCGTGGGGCTTCAAGGACCCGAGGGTTTCCTATCGGGGTTTCATCGAGCTTGACTTTGACATCCAGGTTTCTTTTTGATCGGACGTAATCTCACAAGTGTGAACACACCCTTTATTCAGTCCCAGGTCAATGTCAAAGAAAGGCCACTTCAGACAGACTCTCTGCTGCTCACCAAACACACTCTGATATGGTTTAGTTACATGGTAGCAAGTCTTTTAGGTATTAATTTCCCAAACTGCTCGTATCATAAAAAAACATCTTTTTGTAGGATTTTTAAATCCTTCCAAACTTTGGAGTGACAACATATTATTATATTGCCCCCCCCCCCTTTCATGCATCATTCAGTCATTACAGGACCTGTAGCAAGACCCCTCGTATATCCTCTGTTGTCAGTGTGTATTGTGTCACTGTTGAGTGGATATTATAGGTCCCCTGTGGAAAGACACCCAAGGACACTGCAGTTGTCCAGTACCCCCTGTTTATCTCTTTACACCCCTCCTCCCCACAGCCAGCCTCTCAAGTCACCTGCCACTTTCTCCGTCCCCACAACAACTGACATTTTCCAGCCACTAAAACACGTTAACCTCCGGAGCCCCCTCGCCGCCACCTTAACCTTTTCGTCGCGCCGCCATTAATATTTGAAGTCGGGTCCCCTTTTCTCCCGCAAAAAGATACCGTGTCTCAGAAGGAACCGGAGCCTCTTCACAATCGACGGGAGCGCGAGGCGCCTTCGGGTGGGGTGGGTGCTGGGGGTGGCGGGGGGTGGTGGGGGTGGGGTGATTTCAATTAAGATAAACGTGCGCACGTAGACACACTCAAGCTGTCATTTTCAATGCTTTTGTTTCAGAGCTGTGGGTTGGAATGTCAATGCTGAGGACCCGCTGACATGAGGAAGAATAAGAAATGACTCGGAACGTTTAGTTTGACGGGAAATCGACTTTTATTTTTTACAACAGTTTGGCTTCGAAATAAGTTCGCCGCGCTTCTTTGAATGCTAAAACTTATACATATAAACAAGACCAGGTTTTTTTTACATGTATTTTTTAAAAATATTTACACTGCGGCTTTGTTGTGTTGCATCAAAAGTATTGTCCCAGACATAATAACAGCCTGCTCACAAATACAGGACAGAATGGCAGCAAACAAGAATTTATAATGACAGCTGAGCCGAGCAGACTTCTGCGGCCCTCCCGCTGCGTGGTCCTGCATTAAGGACATCACATACATATTTCTAGATCTTTACACTACAGCACTTTTTCGTACTGCTCGTCTCGCCCGCGTTGGTGCCCATTTACCAATAAAATACGTTCAGCATGTGTGTAATCACACAATAAAGCCTCACTCTGCTGCAGGTTAACTGAAAAGAAGTTTTAGGGAGTCAAGACATAATAATAATTGCTCGTGAGAGCTTTCCCGTTGTTCCAGACGGCTATATAAATCCATTAATGCAGCCGTAATGATATGTTGCGGCAGCCTCCATGTGTAGGTGCACTTTGCGGACGGTAAATGGCAGCGTGTTCAATGTGTGCTCTTTCTCTTTGCGCAACAGCTGGAACCATTTCTGGAGAGGAAGTGCCCATCGTCTCGAAAACAAACATCAAGGAATACAGAGACAGCTTCTCCTACGAGAAGTTCAGCTTCAGGAGCAACCCCAACATTACTTTTTATGTCTACGTCAGTAACTTCTCATGGCCCATCAAGATCCAGGTAAAGACTGCGTCCGCTCGACCTTGGGCTGACTCATATTTAACACAGCAAACTGATTTGCTGTTCAGTGTGCTGTTGTCGTTGGGAAATTGCTCGCAAGATATACATGATGCGGGGTATAATCTAAAGAGGTCCCATTTCCAAATAAGCGGTCCCTATGTGACATCCATAAAGAGAGCAGGCGCAGCCATCTTTGCAGATGCAGCGCCTCATTGTTGCTCAGGGTGATTTCAAGTGCACTTTGTTGTAATTACAGATTTAACGAGCGATAGTTAGCGTGCATAGGTGCACAGCTGTTTTTTTTCTCTTTTTTTATCAGGCAAAAGCAAAGCACCGTTTAATGTTTGCATGCGACTCTGTGAAGGGTTGAGACGGAGGCTGCGACGGGTGCAGACGACACGACGCTGGAAAAAATATGATCCATTTGCTTTTAGTTGTTTTGGGTTTGAAACAGTCATTTCACTAGAGCAACAAGACGCTGTAGTGAAAAGAAACAAACAAAGAAAAGCTTATAGAGCAATATGATGTCAAATAAGCTTCAATTGACACATTGACTTCATATCAGTTGCTGTACAAGGACCACAGTTTCCTGTGTGCTCCTGTTGGTGTTCACCAAGGTGAATTTGTATTTTATTGTGGAAGGTCCGACTCAGTGGAACACAGAGATCCTCATCAGCACCGCTGAAGCTCCTCCAACATTTAGGCAAGCAGCAAAAGCTCTCACTGAGAAACATGATCCGAAATGATAACAATTATCATTCCTAATAATAGCAGGCGATGGCCATTTTGCTAATTAACCCACTCCCAAACATTGATTTTTAGATTGCGTCCCATCATTCACATGGTGGATGAGTGGATCACCTTGGGGCAATAATATCTCTGGGGTCGGCCCGTCTGCGGAGGTGGCCCAGTAATAGTTTTCTATTAGATTTTCTGGCCCGCAGTCACTTATTTATTATGGACTGGCTCGAGCCGTTACAGCAAATAGCCTCAGTAACAGGATAAGCTCTCGCTTCTTGTCTTGGTGCGACTTTATGATGCAGTTGTGAGTGTGTAAACCTGCATTAGATAAGGCCAAATATGAGAATATACTCATGAGATTTTGTATTTAACATCCAAACACATAAAGCGAGCGTCCAAAATGCGGTACGAAGGTGCCAAAGAGCCGTCGTGAGCCGGGAGGGCTTCAGTGACATCATTGTATGTTGGTGTAATTGCTATCCGACAGACTGCGCCATGTAATAGAAGTCCACTTGTAATAGAAGAGCGATGGAATGACGCAATTGATTGGGGGAGATGGATGAATTGAAATTAAATTAACCCTCCACGTATTGCTTTGACCTCATGTGAAAAGCAGGGTTGGGAGCACTAAAGAGGAGCTGCTCAGTGTATTAAAAAGGCAGCAAAACATGTATGCAGCGTGTGCTTTTAAGTCACGTTAGCCATGTCAGTGAGCATCTCATTTCAGATCAGCGCATCTCTTTCTCGACTTAAAAAGGTTGGAGCAAGTCAGAGGTGGCAGAAGTTTTGGGCAGGTGATGAAGTCGTCGGTGCAGAGCCTGCAGTTCTGCATCATTGAAATGTTGAGGCATCCACCGTTCTCATCGCTGCTAATGCCAGATCCGTAGTTACTTGTAGCGTTTCTGTGACGGATGATTCCGGGAAACACTCGTGAAAATAAGGTTCTTACTTGTACTAATAAATCCTCGCCTGCATTCTCTTTGAACAGCCAGACATTGCCTCGATTTTTACTTTTCAGTATCAGTTCTCAGAATGACTTTGATTTAAAAATTGAACAATGAACGCCGACCACATCCTCCCTCCACACCCCCTCCAATGTGTTGCCAATCAGAGGCTCCGTGCTGCTGCTGGTTGACGTCATGTTTGTGTGTCTAAATGCTTTCGGGCAGAATGGCTTCGGAGCAGCTACAGTAGATAATGACTTGTCACTATGATGCGGCCATTCATGGATGATTTGGCTGCCAGGATTGTGTGTAATGTGTCTTTTTAATGAAGATGAAACATACTTTTGACCCATTATTCACTGGCCACGTTTCCTGTTAGCTGGAAAGGCATGCCAGCTTTGAGAGACAGACAGACAGACAGTCAGAGAGAGAGAGAGGATTCTCTGTTAGCTTCAGCTGTGCTGCAATTCTATTTATTGTGCCTTTATGTTTGTCACTAATGGATTTATATTGTGAAAGTGATGATGCATTACTACAGCGAAGTAAACGAACGCAGAAAGAACCCCTCTGGTTTTAAGTCAGTGCCATTAGAGTTTACGGTTGTTTTATTGGCACATTGTAAAAATATGCGCTTACACACGCGCAACGTTAACCTGCCGTTATAATTACAATCTGCTGAGGTCCAGACACACTTGGTTTTTCAAGGAAATATGAATTAATGCCCTATTTTTATGGTTCCGTGCTTTAGCCACATCCTCGTTTCTCGGTTTGTGTTCAAATCGGTGAATATGGAGTCCTCGACATTGCTTGCAAGTGAACGTGGACTTTTCACGCCGTCACCATGCTTCCTTTCTGATTTTCTTCTTGCTCTTCTTGCTCCCCATCAGATCGCCTTCTCACAGCACAGCAGCATCATGGACCTCGTCCAGTTCTTTGTGACATTCTTCAGGTAAGTGTTTCAGATGTTTCCACAAGCTGCTGCAAGAGAGCGTGCTTGTCTCGCGGATCAGTGGGAGAAACCATATCCACCGGCTCTTTGTGTTCCCGCCTGTCGGGGGGTTTATGGAGTTACTTGAGCCGCTTGGGCCAGATCTCTTCGCCAAGTGCATGTAAATGCGTCTTGTGGCTCGAAGGCGGTGATTTTCCCTTCTTTCTTTCTTTTTTTTTCATCTTTTTTTTCAAGTGGCAAATGAACTGCCAGTGGCACTTTGAATAGGTGCATATTTCTCCCCAAGTGCCATCTAAAGAGAAGGCGTGGGCGATCAAGATATGAGCGCTCTTAATGATTTCTCATCCTGAGAGCTGCAATGGAGGTCTTTCATCATTCAAATGTTGAAAACGAGTCAATTGGGCTGTTTCAAAAGCACACCAAAGTCTGAATAAGTAAAGTGGATGTGGGGATAATTGCTAAATTTATGCTTTAACTTGCATATTTGCATCTTTGAAAAGCTTCCAAAGGAGATCTCTTACAAAGCCTTGCTTACTGGAGCCATACCTGTGCTCTTCACTGTGTCTTTAATCCCCTACACAGTGCAGGCATTAGCTTTGGTTTTCAGCTGGTGTCACTGATGGGAACAATCATTTTCATACTGAACACCAATAGCGGAGAACTATGCTGCAGTTTTGTGTGTGTGTGTGTGTGTGTGTGTGTGTGTGTGTGTGTGTGTGTGTGTGTGTGTGTGTGTGTGTGTGTG
>JASSRZ010000086.1:10097788-10111243 GCA_032164315.1 Malacoctenus gilli | reverse complement strand
GCACGCACGCACGCACGCACGCACGCACGCACACACACACACACACACACACACACACACACACACACACACACAAACAAACATGCGGCCTCTCAATGCGTAACATGGACTTCACATTGACTCGCATTCATTTTCCTGCAGACGAATTTAAAGCACATCTATTTTGATTCCAACCACAGCTGGACTCTAAACATGTCTTCATGCGGCAATGTATTTTCGACTGGCCTTCTTGGGACCTCAATTTGGTCTCCACATTAAGTGAACTCCACATTGATCGGTTCTGGTTTATGGCTCCACAAGTATGGCGGAAAAAGAACGTACACAAATACACACTCGACATATCAGGAGGCTTTACTGCATTGACCGCAGTACAAAAACAAACAACACACTCGCACACACTCAGGTTATCAAATTCCTACTGATGTTATACCCAAACATAAGGCCGGGGTGCCTTTTGATTACGTCTTGCACCGTTATCTTGTTTACGGATTCCACCATCAAATGCGTTCGGATGAAGCATCTCAGAGATACCTGCAAAAAATGTCATCAAGGTAAGCTGACTTGCTGAACATGTCATTGTTTCTCGTCCAGCTTATTGCTTCTGCTGCTCAGCGGAGAAGCTCAGAGCGACGTCACTGCGAGCGCCAACAGTGACGTCCTCCTCTTTGTGTTTCGACCAATCGTCCTCTGCTGTCGGGCTCGATCAGTTTGACAGCCTCTCTCTCATGAAGCGTGATGTCACTACGGCAGCATTTCTTTTTCTCCACGGTTCTTCAAATCATTTATCCAAACAGGAAGGCCGCTGCTTTATGAAGCATCACTGAATTAGAGGGCGGGCCGCTCTGATAAAACAATACTGACGTCAGGACGGGCTTTCGAAACGTTTAATTTTCCTTGTCTGTCCCACAGCGTGTGTTTTACTCTGTTTTCATTTCACCTAATTTGTTCTCTTGGGTTGTTTACTGGGAGCTCGCCGTGCTGTGGGTGTTGTTGGTTATTTTTTCCGTGATTGATTTATTTGTTATCGCACGCCGGTTGCTGATGTGCTCTTGCGCCGAATTCGTCCGTCCACTCGCAGACGCACTTATTTATTCCTCTGATACTTTCGAAAGTCTGGCGCCAAGTACAGCGTGGGGCTCGCTGCCACATGGAATAAAAGCCTTGTTTAAAGCAATATTGAGAGGCACGTGCGCGCGCTCGCAACGACAACAGAGGACCGGTAGTCCTCAGCCCGGACCAGCCTCCGTGTCACCCGCGTCTGAGGGAAATAAAATCACTGTGGCAACCAGCAGAGAGGCGCCACATTAGCTGTTAGTGCGCTGCTGAGTGGTGCTCACTGTGCATTATGGTATTGTGAAGGGCAATGTAAAGACCAGAAGAGGAGAAAAACAATGCTTCTTCGCCCCCCCGAGTGCCCCTTCATCACGGCTCTCTGAAAGCAGCGGGGTGGACTCGAAATCTGAATGGCGCTTTGACTCCAGTTAAGCAAAATGTTAATTGCATACTTGTCAGTGGGACGCGTGTCCGTCTGCCGTTTATTAAGTCAGTCCAGCAGCGATCCCCGCGTTCCCAGACAAAAAAACAACAACCCAAAGAGAGCGTTCGGGGGTCCGCGGTGCGTTTAAGGAGAGAGACTGCGCAGCCACAGGGGAGAATCGCAGCAAACAGCGTTCCAAGCTGTTTTGGAAACGATAACTGGGAAAAAGAAACACATTAGTCTTCTGTTGCCCGACCCTTTCAAGGTGCAGAGTGGACCCGTGAATGTGCAAGGATGAATACTTTGCTTGGGTGTCCAAACAGCTTTTAAGCGAGCGCTGTACCAGAAGACATCAGGAAGCCGGTTATTCAGAGAGAATTCAAATGTCTGCATTGGGAAATTTCTGTTGGTGTCCACTGTAAATTCACCCTCACTTGTTGTTTTTGATAGAAAGAGCCTTTTTTGAACGTATTTTTTGAGGGATTAAAAAGGGGAGGGAAAAAACTCTTAACTCTAACCACAGAATAGTCTTATTTGGGTGATATTTTGAGTCTTACGTGATACAACAGATGCCAAAACAAGCAGCTTATCGGCATTGTTCACTTTTTTTTTCTTCCATCGGTCATATTCACAGTAATCACAGTATTTATCTTCCGCGCTACTTATCTGACTACCGTCTCCACATGTGAACGTCACGGTTTCGTAACAGTACATTCTCCGGCGTTAAGATCATTTGCAGTATGAGCACGAAATCCCACCGGAGCACCAGTTTCCCCCCGAACGCGTTAATGTGCTTTGGACACATGTGTCGTGTTTGGGAATCA
Organism: Malacoctenus gilli; assembly: GCA_032164315.1. NCBI lineage: Eukaryota > Metazoa > Chordata > Actinopteri > Blenniiformes > Labrisomidae > Malacoctenus > Malacoctenus gilli. Next base: position 10,108,942 of record JASSRZ010000086.1, on the reverse strand, counting down.
AATCTGTGTGCATCCAATTGTGCTCATGCATATGTTGGGGCATCGCATGCCTTGGCAGCAGCTGAAGGTGAACTATATGGAACGAGCCTAATTCTCTTTTGTAAAGGTTAATTGGCGAGCATCTGGCACCACTTAGCTATTGGAAATATTTGCTGGTGTCAGAGAGGACGCCGACGCCGGCCGTGTTGGGGCTCTGCTTCGCCTCCTCTGTCGCGGCTGCACAAAGGCTCCGCAGCAAAGAATGCACCATCAAGCCTAGTAATTAATCACCGCTTCACTAATAATTGCCGAGCTTTGAGCAGCGACATAAACACAGACAGGACCGGCGTACCAGAATAACTCCTCGCGCCCGTTCTGACACATCGGCGACCTTCCTCTCCGACTGCGTTGTCAGCGCTGATCTCGCTGCATTCGTTTGTGGCGTTTTTCCCTCCGTCACTGCTTCGCTTGACCCTCCAGCTGGTCCGGGAGGGAAAATTAGAGCTGCCTTTTGTGCCCGCGCCTCCCGTTCTGTCGCTTCAAAGCCCCAAGACGGCCATCGCTTTTAGTGGCCAAGATGTCTGCAGCTGCTGGACTCGGAGAGCCGCTCGGGGGCGCCGGCGCCGTCGACCGAGGCCTTTCCAGTCACTTCGGCCAGCGTTCAACATATGGAACCTCTAACGAACAGCCAGGATGATGGATGACACCTGTCAGCGGGGAGAGGGAAGGAGATGCATCGGGTGGGGGGTGGGGGGCTCGTGTGTTTGCATGTGTGCGTGCATGTTTGTACGCCTGGATGGATATGAACGAGCGTATTACAATCCCCATGCTTGATTAATGTCTGGTAAATATGCGGGCCGTGTAAACCTGCCGTGGAGGATCTGGGGATTGGACACAGCCCTTTGAAAGGCGTTGATAGAAAAAGGTTGAATGGGCATGAAATGATTTATTAATGTTTTATTTTTTTTCCCGAGCTCCCTTTTGAGTGGAGGAATACTTCCATTAGCTCCGATCAATTGTGTAATTTCACAGGAGAAGGAGAGAGAAGAAAGGACGCCGTTCCACTTTTCACACAAACGTACAAAAATGAGTCATTGGTGGCGTAATTACGAACAAGTGAGCATTATGTCACACTGTTTAGCCTGGTTGGGCACTAAAACTGTCACGGCTGCAGCCTTCCACCATGACTATTACTCGTCATTGCCAGCAGTCATTTGGAAAATCTGCCTTTTAGCACATTTTGCCCGAAAGAAAGACGATTTAGGTGCACCTCTGCTTTGTGAGCCTTATGCTGGCGACTCACTCAGAAGTACAGCGTGACTGACAGAAATTATTTCAAATCATTTGAATGATGGTTTGTCCTTTTGTTCGTGTCCGTGTGAGCGACAGACAGAACGGACGGCGAGCTGAGTGCTCGCAGAAAGTAAAGGATTTGTGACGAGATGGAGGGTTGGTGGAGGAAGTTCTCGAGCTCTGCGGTAATAAATTCACTCAGCTTGACTTTGACGCAACTCCGTGCCCGTCTTGGATTCTCCTCTTCGCCTTGACATCTGTGCTCGACATGCAGACCTTCGTCGTTGGCCGTTTGGACGAGCTGCAGCCGCGGTGCTCCTCACACATGTACAGTCTGCCAATCACTAAAAATAAAGATGGGTAAATGAATTAGCTCCATTGCACTAATGTGCTTTGTATTCTATAGTTATTCATCAGCAGAAATTGCCCTAATGGTTGTGGGATGGGGAGCAATCTCGTTTCCTCGTGTATATCAGCGCTCGGTCGAATACGTTCCTTGCCGTCATGACAGGGTCATGTGCACGTGCACATGCATGAGAATGTTGCGGGCCAATTTGGTTGTGTAACAAAGCATGTGAGCAGCCCGGATGCCTATAGGACAGATGTTGGCCGTGTGTCGTTTTAACAGATTTATACAAGCTTGTTTTCCTTCCTCCTGTTTACACGCGAGGCTGATAAGAGTCCAGGCCGATTTCCGCGCGTGAGATTGGCTCTCGCTGCTGGTTTGAGGCGTCGGGAACTTGATTTGAGGCTTCCAGGACACTGGAGGCGAGCTGGATGGAGCCCAGCTCGCTCCGACAGGAGACACGCGCCGCATCTGAAGTAGCTTTAAAGCTTTTAATGAAACCTTTAATCACAGGAAAGGTGTTCAGACTGAGTAATGTGTGAACGCGCTGAGTTTTCCGAGCGTCAGTGATTAAGAATCCCCCAAAAAGTTGTGTCCGTCGCTTTTAATGTACCTTCTATTTGTACTTTTGTCTTTGGACGACTCGCTCACTTTTTCCATTTCCATTTCTCCCTTTTTTTTATCTTCACCTTTGTCCTGCTCTCCTTTCTCCCAATTTCTCTGTCTCTCTGTATTAGTTCCAGCTGATTAGTAGAACAGACAATTGGAGAACAACTTGGGCCGACGTTGACAGCGTTCATAACCTCTGCAAATTATTGGAGTTGTGCTGCCGTGACTCAACATTGGAAAAAGAACAAATAGTCAAAATTCAGGCGCCCAAAGTGGGGCCGTATTAGTTCATGAAATGACACAGAATTGATGAGACACTGATTCCTCGGTGGGGTGGAGGAGTTGAGTGACTGTGAGCGGCCACATTTCCATCTTTTTATCAGCTTCACTGGAAGGTTCCTTGATCTGGTTTCAGGGTATTATTATATTGGTTTAATGGCACCTGAATGTCTTTTTTTTTTTTTTACCATTTCAGTGACTCGTACTGAAACGTCTGTTGCAGTTTTTTCTGTAAAACTAAAAGCCCATCGTGTATTTCTTTATATTTAGAAAGAGCAGCTGTCAGAGCAGCTTTCTCTGGCAGAACTCTTTTCATTCATACAATCATCTCATCATCAGAAAAGCTGCAACCTGTGTTTCCTGTTTGTGAACGGGCAGGAATTTAGGTCGCTTTTAGAAAAAAACAAGAAAAAATCATGATTCTTAAGCAGATTTTTTGGGTGCACCACAGGAGATGCATTCAGAGGTACGATTAAAAAAATAAACAAAAATCTTGGCCAAAGTCTCGTGACTTCTGGCTTTTCATCCACCTGAATGACGTCACGTTGGCTTCCTTTAAAACCAAGTTGCTCCCATAATCGCACCTGTAACATCTTAACTTTTCTCTCAAAGGGTTCTTATAGTTCTGACAACTTAGTGTATCAGTATATGTGATATGTTATTTTGTGAAATATCTCAATTGTTTCCTTTGACAAAAGAAGTGAAAGGAGCTTATATCCCTTTACGAGCTTAATCAGAGAAGTTATTCAGTGTTACAATAATGTGATTCAAACCAAACGCTCCATGAAGCTGAATGTACAATTGGCACAATTTTCCATATTCTTTCGACTATTTTTCTGACGGGATGTTGCAGCCAACACTGCTCCGCCCCCGCCCCCCCCACCCGCTTACCTCCACCTGTGGCCACACGCTGCACCCGCTCCTCCTGTGAAGTCAGGAATGGTGAAGTTCTTCTTTTTACCTCTTAACCACGTCGAATGGAGTTTAATTGGTTAGCACGGAAGTCGTGCCGCTCGAGTAGGAGAACACCTTCCGAAGTCGGACAGAAGTGAGCAGCCGGGAGTCACGTTGTGGAGTTGCGTCGTCGTGAGCTGTGGCATTTCAAATGGCAAACCTAATGAGCAGTTGTATGAGAAATTACGCCGCATGCGTCACGGTGGAGGGGGGGGGGGGGGCGCTGCACTCACATTTGACTAAAGGCCTCCAAGAGTGGGTGAAACAGTGCTGCAGCACATCAGCTTTTTACAGTGAAATGAAAAGAAATGAATCAGTCAAGCTGCGTCTGGAACAGGCTTCCTGCGTGGTTTGGAACCAGCGACGGTAAAGGAAAGAAAAAAGTTTATTCCTGCTAAATATTAAACATTAATATTTGAAATGATTTATAGTTCGGATTGCTGAGCTAAGAGAAAATATCTGATCAAGTTCTGATCTTTTTTTCTTGGCGACACAAAAGGAATCAATAGAAAAAATGAATTGTATCAAAACAAAATTAATGTCGAAGATGTGATTTAAATACGTTTATATTGGGAAATAAATAAGGAGACGCTGCTTTCATTCACTGGAAATTGTAATAGAATACACTGATTTCCAGATCTGTTTGATTTCCAGAAATGCAATAATTCAAGTGTTTCAATGAACCAAACGTGTAAAAACAGCAATATATTGGGGGTTTTTTCAACAATTTGTCTCAAGTTGTCTTGGGAAGGTCCATAGTTATAGAGTCGGTGGCTTTTTTTTTAAACAAACTAAATCATCAGCAGTGGTTGTTTTTTCTTAGCAGGTTGGAACGTGCAGCCCGTCCAGAGGTGCATGTTGAGACAACTGGCTGCATCTGACTCCTCATTCTCTCATGTTTTAATGCATGTAATTATGCAGCCAGCGTTTTCCAACCATTTTGCCACGGGTGCCTCTTTCATCTCCGTTTTAAATTCAGCCAGAGACGGAGAAAGAAGGGGGTGAAAAAAGAGAGAGAAAAAGCCGACTCTATTCAAACATGTTATTATTGCGCCATTTCTGTCGTCTCTCCCAAAACATGCTGTGAAACCCCTGTGACATTCATTATCGGGATGACATGTTTTTCACGCGTGAGACGAGCCGTTTCGGCCATTAAGTCTGAGGGGTGGTCGCGGCTTGGACACGTGGTCCGTCTGACAGAGACGCCAGGGTTTGCGCTGGCCGTCCAATCCCTCCGTCCTGCTGGTCTTCAGTGCAGGCTGACGGAAACGATGGCCGACCGGATGTGCCCCGACAAACTGGACAGAAAACACTGAATCAATCCAAAAACATCAAGATGAGCACGTTTCATGTATTTCGAGGTATTTCTTGAACTTTTTCATCACCTTCCATTTGTCCGTCTCTCACCAGGGCGCTCCGAAACCGGTGGCGATGGAGCCGTGCTCAGGAGGGAAGGCCGCCGTCCTCACCGTCCTCATGCGCCTGCCGTCGGGTCTGTCGGGTTTACCTCCGCCGGGACAGTCAGGTAACGGCACAGAGTGCACGGGAACAAGCCAAAAACACTCCTTTTTTAGCTCAGTTACCTAAAAAGTCATGACATTTATCAACACGCAGGTGCTCCCAAAAAAACACTGATTACAATGAAAGACCGTTTTTTTCCCCATACGTTGTTTTTTTTTTCCTGCTTTGCAAATCATCCTCAAGTAAACAAACTGACTACATCATCCAAACTACGGATACAAGGAAAACAAAACATACACTCGTCTGACACCTGAAGCCTCACGGCATGTAAAATCCAAACAGCATCACGACCTTCTTGCCCAACGATAACGTAGACGCGCCACATCATTTATTTCAAATATGCACAATGTTTTGCTCAAACTGCCTGTTTAAGCCCACCCCTAACTTTCAAATGCCCCCCCCCTCCCCTCCCCCCACCTTGTTCCTCCAGGACTCATCGTTGCCAGCGCGCTGATAGACATTTCCCAGCAGAAGCCGGCAGATTTTAAGGACAAGTCCCTGGCGCTCAAGAACCGGAAGGCGCTTCCTCCAACACACCAAGGGACCTGCGTCTGAGCCTGTGCCGCCCCCTCCGTTGCCCCCCCCCCTTCCTCCCCCCCTTTACAACACCATCTGAGGTTGTGTTGTCTGAACGTCCCACGGGTCCCAGCTGGAAGCCCCACCCCCCACCACCACCACTACCACCTTTTCTTCATTTCCTGTTTTTTTTCTCCCAGAGACACGACGTGACTGCGTGGAGAAGAATCCACTCGGCTGCTACCACTTGACTTTTCGCTCTCGCAGAGCGCGACCGCCCCGCTCCTTCATCCCCCCCCTCCCCCCCGCTCTGTTCCGTGTTTGCCAAAAAAAACGGCCACCGTTTCATCCCCGGCTTCTGCAGCAGCAGCAGCAGCAGCGTTCCGGGGGCCGAACCCTGGCGGAGGCAGAAGGTACCTGTCTGCATTCAGCGGAGGCTCAAAGTGACTCCAGAGGCAGATTAGGCGGGAGAGTCTCAAAGCGTGTGAAGCCTCGCTGGTAAATCCACCCGCTCAGCATGAAGGGAGACGCACCGGATGTCTGTATGTTAGGTGGTATCAACAAGTGATCTGTCAGTGTCTCTGGATACCCAGGACGTGCTGCCTCTCCAACTTCCTGAAGTTCTTTGTTTCTGCTTTGCCAACAAGTGATATTTTATGGTGCTAAAGCGTTTGATTTCTACAACAAGCCTGACTTCGCTCGGCCTTCGCCGGGTCGACCGTTTGCCTTTTTCTGCTCTGCCAGCACTTTTATTTAACACCGCATCGCGTTTCCTTTTTTCGTTACGAACCCAAAAGTGTTTTGTTGTCGTCGTTTTTGTTTACTCTTTCCCTGCCGCACACCTTCAATGCACACGATCTGATTTCGCATCTCCTGTACAATCGCGTCATCCAGCCAGCTGAAGCTAAAGTCTGTATTTTTCCGTGGGAAACGAAAACAAAAAAAACCCCGCAGACGCCATCGCCACCGCCGGCGGGATGCGGCTGAGGACGGCGAGGCGGGGGAGGCGCGAACAAAGCATCGGACGTTGAAGTAAAAGCATGGAAGTCTGCAAACCTTTCGGACAAAGTTACAACTATTTTATTAGAAAGAACTGGAACTCCATTTTGTTTTTGGGAAATCTTCCGTGTAGCTACTTTGGGAAGCGATGCAGAAAAACACTGATGAACACTGTCGTTTGTCACTCTTATCATTTTGCTGTGCAGCTCTTGAACTTGACGTGGCGGGTGGAGGAAAAAAAACAAAAAACAAACACTCCATGCATCGAGCCCGGGGGGACGGCGCGCTCCTCTGGCTGTTTACTCGTTGGTTTTTGTACCTTTTTCTTGTTTGCCCTCCGAAGCTTGGACTTTGTTTCGATCCTGGAGCGCAAGGAGTTGTGTTACCTTTTTAAACGACGCCTCGGCTTCTCCGTGGACTCTGGAGGCCGCGATGGGGAACGGGGGAGGGGGCGGCTCGGCGTCGACCTGCGGGATGGCTTTTCGACCGTTTTTAAGCCCCGCCTCCGCTCCGAGCTGTACAGTGTCTTGTTGGAAGAAATGTGAGTCTTTTTGTCACTCGTATCTCTGGAGGTTTGCGCGCGTCTTGTCAGGTTTTGATGACAAACACGCTGGAAGATGACCATTTATTTTGGGCCTTGTCACCTGATCCTATTCTATCTATGATGAAATGTCTTTTGCTACACTTGTGAAAAGAAGAGCGTTTTTCTGTTCATGATTTGTTTTGATATTTAACAGGTTCCTGTGTAATAGCGCATTTAACTTTTTATCGTTGACTTTGTTCAAACGTCGGCTCTTTTTCCAGTTGTGCATCTTTAAAAGGACTGTATGGGCATTGTCTTGCTTTCTTTCGGTTGCAACGTGGTCGTCAACGATGAAGTTCGACGAGGATGGCGCGTCGGCTAACGTGTTTTTTATTTTTGTGTTTGTAGAGTAATCCGATTACAGTGTCATTACACAGGAATCAGGGTCTCGCTGTACCGTGGAAAAGATGAGTCAAAAAGAAAAAAAAGCTGCATATCAGTAATCTTCAGTGTATTTTAAGGATGGACAACATGCCAGAAAAATAAAGGAGAAAAAAACCCACATCAGACCTGAGAATCTCTGGTTGCATTCGAGTCTTTCCATTACAGCACAGCAGCACCAAGGCTTTTTTCCCCTCTGCCTGTGAAGCTAAAACCTCCAATTTGTAATTACTTTCTGGTGGTCACTATTAAACACTGGCTGATTGCCTCTGCTAGAGATAATTATTCCCTTTGAAAGTGATGGAGAGAGAGGAAAAACAAATCTCAAACCTGAGCTGTGATGTATTTTCTGTCGGTGCAAGATAATTGCTATAAACACACCTAACTGATAGTGTATGGGGCGGGGGAAAAAAAAAAGAAGCCCTCCTCCACCGTTTGTACATTCACACATCGGCCGCTATATTACCTACGCCTGTTAAAGCACCTGCCACCGCTAATATCTCACCGGGAAATCACATGGCAGGTTGGTCTGGATTGCCAATCTGATAAAACAAACGTGGATAAGAAGATCAAATACAAGAGCAACATAAAAAGTATATTCTGAGTAGTGATGGAGTGAAGTCAATATGGAATTTATAGTGAAAAAATGTGAAAGAATCATGAAAACTAAAGACGATTTTCCGCTATTATTTCCTTTTTTGTGATTACACCAACAATTTGCTTTATACAATGCTGAGAAATTCATCATCTCCCTCAGCTGAATGGACGAGCCGGATGGGAAAGTGCTGAGTTTCACAAACGCTGCCGAATGTCAGTGCAGCGAAAGTTTCCTTTCAACACGACAAACGTCTTTCTCCTCCATCCTCGGTGTTTCTCCAAGCGCGTGGCAAAGGAGGGAAACGCTGCACTCGTCCTTCTTCAAAGTTCAGGCTGATATGAGGTGGTTTTGTCCTTCAGGGCGGAAACACCTTTCCGAGTGCTTGTGCTCCCTCTTCAATGTCAATGATGTGCATTTGAACAGTGATGTGAAGAGAGAGGGAGGGAAAAAACCAATGCAGGGTGCCAAAGTGCTCCTCTGGATAATCCTCATTTATGCTCTGCAGTGTTCTTAGTCGCAGCTGACGCTCTTGGAGAAAAGCCACCAGTCCCCTAAAAGGAGAGCGCAGAGATTAAAATGCTCTGGATGGTAAGAGGGGGAGTAACCAGGTTACAGTGATTGTGCAGTGTGTGTGTGTGTGTGTGTGTAGAAGGCGCACGCTGTACGTTTGTTCCCCTTTAGGACCAACCGCCGCCTCTCCATTGTGTGAAACACGTTACTTTTAACCCTCCCAGGCGTCAGAAATGCACTTTGGGCCAACGGCGCTCTGACCTGAGCTCCGTCTGCCTTTGGAAGTCCACTGAAAGTAAATCCACGTGTCGTGTGCGCGCCCAAAATAAGAATGAAAAAAAAAAAAAAAAGGTGACAGGTGATGTCGAGGCACCATTGTGTTTTCGCAATCTTGTGGCCACTTGTGGCTGCCAGTTGTACATGTGAAGTGGCGTGTGACTCCCAGCGAGACGCCTCCTGCCTTCTTTTTTTTTTTTTTTCTCCATTCGTCAGCGATGGCAAAAGTTGACATGATGAAAAGTCTTCAAAAAGAAGTGCGTCAAGGCCATTTTTTTTAGTTTTGAGCTGCTCGTGCTACAGCCAAGTCGCGTCAAGACTCTGAGTCTGAATGTGACGGAACATGAAAGGATGGACGAGTGAGGCTCAGCATGTCGGCATGCACATGTGCAGGGAACCCAAAGAGTCGAGCTTCATGACGGCGGGAGGAAAAGATTATCGAGCCCAAAATAAAGAGCCTGCACACGTTGTAAAACAAACAAAAACAAACCCCCCAAAAGTTTCAAGTGAATTTCATTTTTTCCTCCTCTTCTTGAATTCTCCGCACTTTCCTGCCAAATGTTTTGGGAACCAGGTTGCAGTTCAGACGACCTGAACCTTAAAAATCGGGAGTCGTGAGAGCGCATCAAAGAGACTCGCTGAGCGCTGGTTACTGATTCATGAAGGTCGAGTGAAGCCTGGTGGAGATGCGGAGAAGTTTCCACAAGACAGAGCTGCTTGGCTGGTTGTTCATCAGTGGCTGCGGCTTGTCAACAGCCTCGTTCCAGTTCAGCTTGTGGGACGGCGAACACGTGGAGGGACTCCTTTCATTGGCCTCAGCAGAGCCAGCCGAACTTTCTGACTGAACGGTCCTCTCAGCACTTTTCAGCTGTTCTGCCTGAGCTGACGAGGAGCCGCCGAAACCCAACACTCACGGTAGCAGCCCGCCGTGCACAGTGCACGTGTTGATTTACAGTCGCCTCGGTTCAGGCTTGATGGCTGGTACCTGAATTTACACATGGCGCACGTGTCCCTCGCAGACAACAAGACGCTGATGCTTTCCTGTGCTCGCCGGTCGTCTCACAGGAAGACATTTCCGACCAAGCAGGCTGTTTCCACGTGTTATTTTTCAAAATGACAGCGACTGGAGATTGAGGTCAATGTCCTGAACCTGCTCGGAGGGACTGAGCCAGAGTCGGTGTGCCTGCAGACCGACGTCCAGTCAAGTCCCCTGCTCATTATGTCTGGACTTCTTTTAGCCGCCTCACTCTGCAGTGTGTCTGTTCCCGTTTTCAAGCCATTCTTTGAGGAAATCTCATCATAACACACCTGTTTGGTTCAGGGCCGTTTGCCAGCTGGGACCCCTTCAGTGAAAACACGTCGCTTTTATCAATATGCCCCAAAACTAATGACTCAGAAATACACTGAGTACCTGAGTGACTGACAAACATCCCGTACAACACAAGAAAAATGGGAAATTCCAAGTCATTCCAAATTAAACCAAAAGAGAAGAAAAAAAAGGCGCAGCTGGTTTCCTCGTCATGATCAGCAGGTGCGTCAGAGAGGCTGCGCAGGACGAAAGACGGACAGACAGGGAGAGACAGATAAGTAGGACAACGGTCCCTGTTGTGTTGTCTCGACGGGAAGTTGGACCCGTTCCCATAAGAGTTTGGCTGAAACCATAAAGGGACGGAAACTCTCCGGTCAGAATTTTTTTTCCAGCTTTGACTCCGAGTTGAAAAGTTTCCGAGGCTCCTTTAAAGCAACGCAGGATGATTTAAGCGCAAAGTACGTTCAGCCTGCTTTGTTTTTCACTTTTGCGAGTCTTTATTTAATTTCCTGTTAATCCATAGAGGAGCATCTCCCGCCCGTTGGTGGCAGTTGTCTAGCTGCGGGCTACAAACTGCTATCAGGCCCCAAGTGTTTCTCTGCTAAGAGCGTCGAAGTCCTCCTGATCAAATCGGTATTTGATTCACTTGGGACGTATTTGGACCGGGACACATGGAGAGAGTCCACACTGAATGGACAGCATCGGCTGGACCAGGCTTTGTGTAAGCCCCGGAACTGGACTCCATATGGACGATTGAGATGAATCGGGAGGAACTTTTGGACTCCAAACTCAAGCTGGAAGCTGCTCCGATGTTTGGCCGCGCCACTTCCGGTCAGCCCCGCACGGACGTCAAGGACTCTGCTGCGTCTCCCCAGCAAAGGTAGGACTTTAAGGACTTTATGTGTTTTATTGTGGCTGGATTTGGTTGAACACACACACACACACACACACACACACACACACACACACACACACACACACACACACACAGATGGACAGGC
>JASSRZ010000086.1:10080916-10097574 GCA_032164315.1 Malacoctenus gilli | reverse complement strand
CACACACACACACACACACACACACACACACACACACACACACACACACACACACACACACACACACAGATGGACAGGCAGGCACACACAGACTGAGACACACATGCTGGTTTGCTTGTTTGCTCCCGCTGTGGGGTCTTGCTGCTGCTTTGAGGTGACCCCTGCTCAGGTCTACCTTCACCATGCTTGATGTCTATTCTCGTGCTGTATTTACATGCTGTCCTGTGCTGCTCTAAATGGAGGCTCTGTCCATTGCTCTTTCTCTTTGGTGTCAAGGCGTATTTGGGGAAGACATCGGTCCTCAGATTGCTCCCTGTGGAGTGCTTGTGCGCTGTGCCGGTCCTCCCCATTAGACTGTGAGTGAACGTGGCCGATCATGTGAACCACATTGAGAGAGCTGAAGTGCTAAAGAGGCTCCATATAGGTACACTTTATTCACTCTTTGTCCTTCACGCTCCATTGGTTCATCAAGGTGTTTGGAACATTTATCAGTAATTTCATTCCTGATTACGGTCGTACCGCTGAGCTGACTGCAGAACTGTGGCTGATGCGGCCTCACAGAGGGGGGGGGCTTCATGTTGGAACCTGCTGGCAGTGGAAGTCTCTCTACGCTGTGTTTGCATGTTCTGCCTGTGCCCTGTGGACTCTTTTTACTGGTCCAGTGACGCAAAATTGTTCATTGTTGTCGGTGCGTTCGAAGAGAATGATTGTCGGTTTGTCCTGTGATGGATGAGCCATCCTGCCGCTCACTTGGAGTCGGCGAGGAAAGGCTCCAGCCCGCCGTGGCCCCGGCTCGGATGAAGCGGGAATGGATGATGGATGGAAGCTTCCCTGGACTGAGATCAGCTGATTGCGGGGACTTTTGGAGTGCAGCGAGTCTGAGATCATTGGGATTGTTCCGCTTTGTGACACGGCACATTATCTGGCAGTGCTCTTGTAGGTTGTGGCATTTAAATCATGCTGAAACGGTATTAAGGGGCACGAAATGTGCCAAGCAAATATCCCCCCAACTGTTCCACCAGTAGCCGCGGCAGCCTGGATCCTGTGGACGGCTGGATCCTCTCACTGCGCGTTTGCCAAATTCGGATCCTTCTGTCTGAATGTGGTGGCTGAAACTAATTAGGCAAGACAACATATTATTATTTGTCTCTGTCCAGTTTCGCTGAGCTTGAGGCCACTGCGGCTTCAGTTTTCACCTGATGGGACATTCTGCTGTTATTGCCCATTTGCTTCGAGGTGTTGTGCGACCAAATCCACGCTGTGGCTTCTCGTTTCGTTTATTTCCTCTCTTTCCTCACACGCAAAGAACTCCTGCTCAGTTTGTAATGAGTCCAGTTAGACTCGACCACTTTGCACCGTGGCAGTACAATAAATAAGCAGTTGTGTCGCGTAAACTCTCTTTAAACTCTCCCTCCTGATAAACGCAGTGCTGAAAACACACTTCCCCCCCTTCCAGTCATTTAAGGTTTCGCGTTACTCTGACGGTTAACCGCCGGCCGCCTGTACGCTCACTGTCATGAAGGACACTGCCACTTTAAAGGCAGGCTGGAGTATCACGGTTACATCTGAGACCTTGACAAGGTAAAATAAAGTCTCTGCCCTCCTGGAAACCCAAACAGTAATTAAAGTTGGGACCGAACCTTTGGACAACGCCTGCCCTCCTCCAGCCTGACAGACCCTGCTGCACCACATCTTGTCTCCTGGATTTACTCTACCCCCCCTGAAAAAACCTTAAGTTGCATCCTCTGAGTGTTTTTTGTATATGTTGTGTTAATAGTTACTGTAATTCATAATGCAAAGAAAGGGAAGGACTCTGTTTTGTGATTCTGTGAAGTGAATGTAGTGCAAAAGGTAAAGATTCAAGAACACAAACTTGGTCTCAGAGGACACAGTTGTCTCAGATTGCAGGTTGGTCAAACAGGTTTGTTGGAACCTCTGTTGATCTGAAGGCTGAGGCAGGTTCTCGTATGGGGGGGAGGCTTTACATTGATGGAGAACAGCAGCTGCGGTTCTCCTGCTTCACTGCCTGAATGGCGCTCTCCATGGTGCTGAACTTCTCATTCACTGCACAGAGTACAGCGTTCCACTTCATCCACATTTCTTTACAAAGACATCTTTTGCATCGTGTTGGTCTTATCTTGACATAGAAGTTTGCTGTGGAAGCTTGTTTTCACTGAGCTTGACATTAAATCATTAGTAATGACCGTTAATCATTTCCTTGGTTTATTACACACGAGTTTCTGCCCGTTATTAACACCCTCCCCCTTTCCAATTGTTCTGTTGCTGTTCCTCTGCATCGTGTTGTTGCCACGAGGAACATGTGATTATGTTATGACTTAAGTGATCAATTCGTGCCAAGGTTGAGGCAGGCGGCTCCATAAGGTCACTGCTCGCTGTGCATTACGATCTCATATCTGCTTTCTTCATCCAACCAGGAATTAAAAGCGTTGTCTGTGTGTTATGCCTCCATAAAAACATAAGTGGGGCTTATGGCTTCGGCTCAAGCATGTAATCAAAAACCTGTGTTATTATCTCTTATCTCTGCCGCCCGTGCTGCTCTTGAAAAGAGGTGAGGAGAGGCGCCTCAAAATAACCGATGCCATGAAGTGTTTACTGTGAAAAGTCAGGCACACGCTGACATTTGGGCACAACGACAACAACAAAAAAACAAGGTAATAAAGTGAAATTGCCGCCGCTCGCGTGGTTAATGGAAAAGGTGAAATCCAAAGAGCAGTTTTAAGGCGCCGAAACAATGTCGCTGCAGAGGTCAAAGTTGCAGTAATTAGATGTGATCCCTGGCAGGCAGAGGCAGAGCTGCTCAGATTGAGCCGTTTTATCAGTATCGGCTTTAATCTATGCCAGGAGTGAACATTGGGATTGAGTGGAGCTGCAGTGGTTTTATGGTTCTGCAGGAGGGCTCGATGGGGCGGGGGGCGAACCCCATCGCCCAGGTCCTTTGGGGCTTTACGGCAAGAGAACAGTAAAGTTGGAGAGTAATAATATTTATCATGGCTTTAATGACAGCTATATGTCTCAAGGGCTCGGCTCACTACCATGCGTGTGTTGCTTGCAGCTTCGGCAGTAAACCTGCAATTTTATTCACTACTCAGGCTGTGATCAGACTTCCACCGCACCAGGTATGGAACAGCAAAACACGCTTGCATGGAAAGTACTTTAATAACATTTAAACACAGTTTGTAAAGACGTTTCACCAAAGATCCAGTTAAACAACTTTAGAGTCTAAGAATGACAGAAATATCGTTGATTTATTCTTTCAAACAACAAAGCTTGATATGAAGTATATTTGTTACTTTTGGCCTCAGTACTGAGTTTCTCTTCTGCCTCTTCTGACATTTTGTTTGAATGCCTGTTGTTTGTTTTTTTTTAACCACAAATGTGGGTGAAAGCTTTGGTGAAGTGTGTTTACGAGATCTTGCCCCAGACGAGTGTGAAGGCAGTGTTTACTGTGAACAGTGTTCATCTGAAACAAACCTGCTTCTGTTGCACAAGTGAGCCTAAACTAGTTTTCACCTGGTTGTCTCTCTAAAAATAAAAAAGCCTGTGGGCCTCACTTTAATCTTTATTTGCTGAAGCATTGTAGTGAAGCCAAACATGAGCAGACGCACACACACACACACACACACGCTCACGCTGTTTTCTGGGTCGATTGTTCTTGAAAGTGTCGCCTGTAACATCCAGTGTCATGGACCTAAAATATGCCTGTACGCTGCACAGATCCAGAGTGGTTGACATGTTTGAGCCCCTCCCCCCTCTGTTCCGTCCCGTGCATCAATCCGGACGGATTTCCATCTCATGCATAACACGAGGACGAGATTTTGGCCGCTTTGGTTCTGTGACATGTCTAATAAATCTTTGGCTCTCTGTCTAGGTCAAGTATTCAATCACTGTGCCAGAACAGGTGGGCCGTGTTCGTGGCGATAGACCCCCCTCCCACCCCCCACCCCCCCCTTCCTGTCCACCAACGACTCCGTCCTCTATAGGCTGCGTCCTTGTCCGCCCGCATGTGTGTCACTCGGCTGCGGGACTGATGTGACCTGACTGACAATAGCAGGCTGCCTGCCAGGTGCTATCTTCTAATCCTGCTTTACAGGAGTCCCTCCTAGTTGCTTATGGACGAGATAAACGAGCACAGGGGGAAAACGGGATGATATGAGCCCGGACGCGTTATCAGCCGTGGATTGGAGAAACCAGCGTGGGCCGCCGTTCACCAGTTTTATTTTCAGTTCAACAGTGGACACTGAACAGATGCTTTTTTTTTCTTTTTCTCATTGTTACTTTTACATTAAAGTGTCATCCCGTTTGTGATGCCTTCAGGGTCCCGCCGGTCATATCTCTCGATCGACACGAATGCTTCGTTTTTGTTCCAAACAACATAACAAAACGCACAATTTATGAGTCAGTGCATCTTTACAGACTTCAGTTAGGATGTCAACAGGGATCATACAGAAAGGTAATCATAATAATAGTCACACTTTATACAGTTTTAGAAACGGTCCGGCTGCCTAAAAACAAGCCTTCATTAAATACTACATTCCCGGGTTGTCTTTGATAATTACTGGGTCATGAAGTACATAATAACTATCTAAGTGTTTTCATCTTTTCCTCAATTTGCATCAGCTGTAATTGTTAGCAATTAATGTCTATTGCCTTTTATCTGGTGGCATTTGCTCTGCTTATGGGTATGTACACATTCTTTATTCATCAAACCGCCGTCTTTGTCCTCCAGACCGAGATTTAATGACGTATAAAAAATAGGTTGTTGTCAGCCTGAGAGAACTGGGATCAAACCAACAAAGCGTATTTGAGTTTTCAGCCATTAAGACACTTTTTTTCTCTTCTGATATTCTTCTTGTGACAGATAGTTTGGTACTCACTCAAAAAAATACTGTTTCCGAGAACATGATGCACCTCAAAAGATAAGCACACGATAAAGTCATACCTGCGAACAACTTCACCTCATCACATTTCATAACTCACAGCTAAAGCTGGATGAAGCTGAGAGGACTCAGCCTCCAGATCTTAACAGCAACTCTCCAAATATTACAGACAATATGTTACACGTTAACAGCAGCGTACTTTAATTGAGTGTGCACTCATGTTTCATATGTACAAAATGGTCCTTTTAGAGTCGACGCGATAAAGCCACAAACCACCATGGAACTACAAAAACTCTTCTACAGCTACTACCGGACATGAAGAGAAGAGACGGTCGCTCTCTTCTGGCAGAAGGTAGTCCCATAGTCTCAGATGAGGTTTCATCTTTCAGAGTCCGCCTTGTTTTGCCGTCGTCTTGCTGATTTCCTCGTTTTCCCTCGGTTGGGCCACAGAAACCTCGCTGTTGCTGGCAGATTGCAGGAGTTCAGCAGGGACGATTCTCCAAACGCTGGTGAGCAGTCTGTTCGGCCCCACGTGCAACGATTGCACACGTTCCAAACAAACAAAACAAATGTATTCACATGGAATCACAGAGTTTACCCCCCCACCCCTCCACCCCCCCCCCCCAAAAAAAAGAGAGAGAAAAAAACCCAAACAGCGTCTCTAAGTGTGGCTCTGGTTTTTCACCAAATTGCCCCTGTGAGGCATGGAAGGCAAATGAGCTGATATCTCAGTCTGTTCCCCACACAGCAGCAGTCAACATGTAATCCTCAGATACAATCCTCCGTCTCCTCACCGTCGCTCCTTTTTCCATTTAAACGAGAAATGCGGGTGCCGCACTTTGGCGAATGCCTAATTCAGAATTAGAGGTTCACTGGAGATAAGAGCGCTGATCCCTCGTCTCCGGTTCCCTACAAGCGCTGGAATCCCTGGAGCTGCAACGCGGACGCCACGAAAGCGAAGGCGATGGCCAGCAGCAGGGTGGAGAGGCGCAAGCTGGCGGGCTCCGCCGGCGAGCTCCTCGCGATGGCGTTGGAGTCGCTCGACTCGTCCAGTTGATGGTTCTAGAGGAAAAGGACCACAGAGTTGGTGGTAGTCGGACTCAAACCATTTTTGAAACCCTGCCAGTAGAATATGTTCCGTAAAGTTGCGTTTTTTTCGTCAAGAAAACCTACTTTTGCTCAAAGAAACTCTTGGACTTGAGAGCACGGAAAAAAACCCCAAAGCTTACCACACAGAGAGCCGTATCCACCATCTGATTTGACACCAGTTTTTGTGCCTGGAAGGAAAAAAGAAGGCAGACAGACATTAATTTGGACTCTCTTCGATTAGTCTTGCTTGTCTTTAAGGATCAGCGAGTGGCTGAGAGTGGTGGGGAAAAAAGAGAAAAGGCGATACGAGATAAACAACACGCGGCTTCTTTTTGCTTTATACTCGGAGGTCTAACGGAGAACGCTTTGTTTATCGCTCCTCCTTGAGCAAGATTGGTAAGAACCAAGTGTGTGTTTGTGCAAAAGTTTCCAACACCGTCCGTTTTTTGCTCAAGGTTAAATACAATACAACTTTTCCCCCGCCTGCTCCACGCTCTCCTTCCCAGGCACACATAAAAATACCCACATGCATTTGCACAGTTGCACTCGCAAACAGACTCCCAGATACAGAGATGGCGTATGGGAAATGATAAAGCGACTGTGTGGTGGTTTGGGAACAGAATAAACAGCTCAGGTGTTGGTTCTTAAGTAGAAAGAATTCTATGAAGCAGGAATCTGGAGAAGAATGATTAATTGCTCCATCGGCGGTCTTTTCTCCTCGAGGATGTTTTACCGGTGATAAATCATATTATCGCTATTAAAAGCCAATATGATAGATTGTCCAGCTTAAGCTCTGTGATATCATCTCATTTAAAAATATAGTCCCGCAGTATTTATCAGAGGATTCTCGCAGAGATCTGAAGTGTTTGGTAAAGCCCAAAAAGCAGAGGGGGGAAAAAACAACAAAGTAGCTGGAGTAGCTATAAGCACAATTAAGGAAAACATGCAATTTCTGGTGTTAAATGTCAGAATCAGCACATTGAATTGATTTCCTACAACTGCATTTGGTATTTGAAATATCCATTTGCATGTCATTATCTTTGGCGTTTCCGCAGGCCCTTTTTAAAGTCAGACAGACGTTTTTGCAAATTAGGTGTTTGCCAGGCGTGTACATGTGCACGTGACTGAGTACCTGTTGACTTTAATGAGTTTGAGCTGCTCGAACTATTGCGACGGAAGAGAAACGGCGTTGTCACCGCGAGATCGCTCGGCTTGCTGGTTTTGAGTGTTCAGTCATGTCACGAGCTTCTTTTGCGGATCTATTTTCTCCTGTCGGATGTCGATGGATTTCATGAGCAAAAGTCTCTTTGTTACGGAAGATGAAGGCTGAAGATCAGAGGACACACTGACATTGTTGGATAAGCACAATATGTAAGAGTGAGTAATCTCGCGAGCAGCTTGTAGACACAAACTAATCAGTCGTACGAGTAAACACAACAGAGCCGCGTTCGCCTTCTCGCCGTGTAGTTTGTGGGAGGGAAAAAATGGTGGTTAATCTTCTCAGTGAAGCTTTGTTGCCGGCCGGCGCACACAGTGACATCCACACTGCGCCTGTGGGCCATTTCTGATGTTACAGTGGCAACCAATTAGCTTTGACATGACAGCTTAGGAAACTCTGACTCTGCTCTGACGTCTCATCTTTCTGCCCAGGAGGGGGGATTCTGCGCATGCCATCATAAACTCGTCCCCGATTCATCAAGGTGACAGAGCCCAGACGTCTGACTCTCCGACGGAGGCTGGGAATAGATCTCCACCTGATGTTTATGTCTCAATTTGGATGCGGCCGTTTATTTCCGCAAGTTTGAGAGATTTCCTGAAGCCTTCAGCTGCATCGGAAAACAAAAAAGCCGCGACATCTATCAGCAGATGCGTTATCACGGAAGGACTTTGGAGTTTGCCCTTTATTTCCTTTAAAAACAAAAGCAAAAGGCAGCAGAGGTGTTTCTCTCTTATTGCGGACTGGAGACACAGCCACGAGCTGCAAATAAACTCCTGCATTTAGATAAGTACTTATTGTGAAAATGGAAACTAATTACTTTGCGATGTTGTGGTGCCCTTTTGTTTTCGTGAAGAACTCCTTTGGAAGGCCAATAAACCTTCCAGGTTAATGAGATCAGCGGCGGTATAAACTGTCTGACAGTCATCCCTCTCCGTCGGAGAGAATTTAATTGGGTGGCTCCATTATTGGGAGATTTATAATGCTGAAAGCTCCATATTGGCTCTTAGGTTACGTATATATCGATGGAGTTAAACAACATGTATACAGGTCCAAATGGGATCTGAATGATTGTTTTCTTTTAGGTGTCTGGCAATATTTTGGGCAGTTAAACAGTAAACATTCAGCTAAAAGAGCCGACCAAGGCTGGCAAGCTGGGTTGCGGTTTCCAACCCCCAGAGCTCACCTGTAGGGTCCCACACATATGATAGAGGGAGTTGCCGTCGGCGCCCAGCCGGCTCATGTTGGTGAGCGCGTCCAGCGCGTTGCTGCTCTGCTCTTTCCCCAGCCGAGTGAGGCTGGGCTCGGCAGTCAGCTGAATCGGGGGCTGAGGCTGCCAAACTCCAACATCAGTGCCGTTGCCAAATGCCTGGATAGCGTTGCCTGCGAGAGAAGATCACAACGATGGTATAAATACGCTGGATTTCGGCGCGGTCAGATGGCGCTGGAGGGATGAAAGGCAGAGAATACACTGTACTGATCCGGCAAAATATGCACCAGTGATTCAGCTTCTGCATGTTAATTCATGTAATAAGCATTCATTCAACAAAATGACCTCTGAGGCCCCGTTTTTCTGAAAGTATAGTCCGCAAACCTCATACGTAAGCGGGCCGTCTTCTGACTTTGCCTTGGAATTAAGTGCAGGTGGCATGACCTGAACCATTTTGCCAGTGTCCTGCTAAAAGCTGCTTATAATTGATACTTTAAATAATTGGGAAGGAAAAGAAATGACTTTGGCCTTTCTCAGTAGGTTCTTTAAAAGCCGCGGCTGCATTTAATATCTGTGATTTACAGAACTGCCAGAAGTTAACTTTGTTCTGGAAGACTTGAAACATCATTCAGTTCGTCTCTGTCGATCGGGGAGGTTTCCTCAGACGCTTTCTGTCAGCAGAGCAGAAAATTCAACTTGTTGTCCAGCGAGCTCACAGAGCTCCTTTAAACCAAGCTGGCAAGAAATGCTAAAGATTTCACACCTGCAATTGGTTTGGTTGGGTTTCAGAAAGAGACAACTATGTGTCGCCGTGGTTACACAGACGTGACGTGATCCTGTCTTGTGAACCCAGATTCCCCTTTTCCTTCACACGATCAAAATAATAACAATCCTGGTCCATTTGAAGTGGGCCAAAGAGCTCTGGTGTGAACGTGCCTTCAATCACTCAATAAACTTGTTTAGAAATTGCTGTTAAATCATTTATTGACCCTTCAAACCACAAAAAAAAAACTTGTAATGCTTTGATGAAGCTAAAAAGCGACGATGTCTTTGAATGCCACTTACGCTCGCATCCAAGTAAAAAACAAATGTTCAGACGTCCGTCGCTTACACAACAGTCAAATTACACAAAGAGAAGGCGGGGGGGCATGTCAAACTCATAATAGACTATCACATCCTGTTTCGAGCCATTATGTCTCAGCCTGCAATTTAAAAAGCCAATTTAAGTCTAGACAATACAACTCGTCAATCTGACCTTATGCAGGGGAAAAATAATGCGAGGTTAGACGGGAAATTTATTTCCACTCGATGGCTGGAAAAGAAGGGGGAAAAAAAAAGAAGCGGGAACTCACGCAGACATCGATTGTTGGTGAAAAACTCTGCGAATTTTTCACAGTCGGGCTTGCTGTTCCCGCTGCTGCTGCAGTCGCACCACGGTGACAGGCTAATACCCGACGACCGCTCGTAGTTGGGTGTCACCACCGTACCTGCAGCACGGAAAGAGAAGATCGCTGTTGGTCCAAGTCGCTGTCGTGTCATCTGTGCTGAGATCTTCTGAGGGGACGATTATTGGTGGTTATCGGGGGATTTTTCGAGGTGTTGTGCACCAGAAATCGTTCACTCCAGACTGAGTGATGAGCTCATCTTTCATCATCTTCCTCATGCACAACATTTGATAAACTGACTTCCAAATACCAGATATTTACACGGTTATCACGACTTTTAATGACCGGTTCAGGGTTTTATCGCGATTCAGGAGCATTAAACGGATGAAGCACTCTGACTCTCCTCTTGGTCTTGACACTGACATTGACAACCTGCTGCATCATGATTATAAGCCTCATTGACTGGTACAGTGTCCCCCCGATCATGTGGCATGGTGAGCGGTCTCGCCTTTACACCGTCGACAAGTGCTGATGTCAACAAAGGAGGCGAAGCGCAGCTCTGCGCGGGGGGGGATCGAGGGGAGTGTTAGCAGGGCCGCTCGCGCTTAACGCCCCCTGCAAGTCGACACTGATGGTCCAACTGGGGCTTCTTGTGCTTCTTGGGCCAAAAAAAAGTTGAGGCAGTGCTGGCTCTTGTGTCAGCTCGATTAGTGAACGTAAGGGTTTGTGTGGAGAGGACAGGGCGGAATATGTTTGCAGGTTTTAGGCGTGAAAGCTTTTTATGTTTTGGCAAAATTGTGAATGCAAATTGAACTTGCAATTACAGCGGGGAGATTTCGAAGGCTGCGATCGGTCACTGCTTTCAAACTTCACAATGTGAAGTCAAAGTAGGACAGTTTCTACTCACTCTTTTTTGTGTGCTGCCAATAAAGAGGGGGAAAAAAGCCACAAAAACAAGTTTGACAGCTTTGCCTGACATCAAATATTATCGTCTCTTGTTTGTTTTTTCCTCCTCTGCGAAGTTGAACAGCGGAATCCGAAACAATCAAAAACCATCAAGAGTTTGCGGTAACTCACCTATAAGACCGGAGTAGGACAGTAAACAGTCAGCATAGTTCTCCCTCAGACAGCCAGAGATGGAGTGAGCTTCAGGCTGACAGTTGCTGATAAAGTCTGCCAGCCTGGACCTGCAGACACGACGGAAACAAGGGGGAAGATTTGGTTTAGTGCTTTGTCTTGAGTCGTTCTTCAAGATTTCACGCTTCAGAAAATATTCAGCTGTGTTCCTGTTTATTTTTTTGTCCTTGGCACTGAATATCTAAACAAACATGAAATAACCCGGAGTGCGGATAAAAACCTGATTACATTCCAGAAGCCTCCAGAGGCTCCCGCTCACCTGCAGATGTAGTTGGTCTTGCAGGAGCTCTGCAGGGACAGACAGTTGGCTTTCTCCTTATCCTCGTAGGAGCAGACCGGGACGATGGTTTGCCGTCTGCGTTCGGCGCACGCTGTCTGATCCCCCGACGGACAGGAGCAAAACAGCATCCCGTAGCTGTATTTAGCCGGCACCTTGAGTTTTAGACAGAAAACCACAGGCAGTGAAGGCGGCGCCGCTGTGAACCGGCACGATGGCGCCGATTGAACATCTCTCAGGTCGTCCGTGAACCTCTGTACAAATGGCTCCTTTCTCTTTGAACAAGAAATGTGGCTTCACAGAGGTTTTCCTGCACACTGATGCCAAAAAGTGACAAAAATGACCATAGAGACTTTCTATGCACAATGGATGAAACCCACAGTGAATAATGGCTTTTTAATGGCCAGCACTTTAATGTGAATTCATGCTGAAAATGCTTTTCCTTTATGACATCTGACACGACGCATGCATGTGTTTTTTTCTTTCTTTCTCGTATCAACACTGAAACCTTACTTGCTGCTCAATTACCTTGTCAAAGAATTGTCTCAGGGCCTTGTGACACTTGCGCTTGTTGCAGACTTCAGAGACCGACACCCTGCTAGTGCAGGGGTTGATGTAAGCCGAGCGATATTTCTTACATGTGTCATTCAGGTTACAGGCTTTGGCAGCGTTCAGGCAGCTGTTCTCCTTGGCAGGCTCAGCTGAGGCAGAGGAGACAAACAGAGGAATATTTACTGCTGCAACGTGTTGAATTGTGTCTTTACAATACATCACAAAACCACATAAATATCACATTCACGTTCCTCATTTTCTTTTGTATTATTTAAAGCAACACATCGCCCTGACCTCTGAACGAACTTCTCTTTACTCTCTTCTTTCTTGAAACAATTTCTCTCCAAACACGCCTGCGAACGCCTCTTTTCTCTGTCTTTTTGGAGAAAATATGATCCAATGTGATCCAGGGGGAAAAAAAATTAAAGCTTTTATGTCATTATTGATTGGGGCTGTTTTATCCAAATGATGGGAAGCGAGAATTTATCCGTGAGTCATCACCACAACAAAGCTTCAACCGGTGTTCAAAAATTGGTCCCCAGGCGTCTTTTATGTGTTTAAACACATTCATACTGGAGTCGCCTCGTTTGCCATGCAGTTGTTTGGAGCAGCGGAGCGGCATTTGCATGAAAGCTTGTGCAAATCAATCACGGCGGCATTTGCAAATCGCTCGTTTAAAAAAACAAAAAACGTCGTCTTTCAGGGCAAATTCATTGTGAACGATTCTCCAGTTTGCAGCTTTCAGTGGAATTGTGTTGTCACATTTTTTAAACTTGACATTCTTTGGATTCTTCATGGACTTGTGCTTGGTATCAGACCCACCCCCCTTCAGCTTGACCTTTACGATTAAGAGCCCCCCCCCGTACAGTCCTGGCTGCAGAAAGCCATGATGAGATCTCCTTGCACACCCACTTCAAGGTGACCTTTTCTTCTTCTGCACCAGATAAAGGCTTGAAAGATAGATTTTCTCCACAGTGTGAGCGTTTGTGTTGTCCTCGGGCCTACATTCTCTGCATCTTGGAAATACAAACTGCGGGTCGCGGCGTATGTTCTCTCGCGCTGCCCGCTCTCACGCAAAGCTTCCGTCCCGTCACAGCGAGCGCGCTCTATGGGCCACATAACGCGTCTCACTTCTCGTTTCTTCTCATTTGTTGTAGTTAAAGCGCCTCCCTGCTCCACTGACTCCCGTGCGGTAACACAAACTGTATCCTCGGCCTCGACATGGAAGAGTGAATTCTGTAATTTTCGCCTTTTGAGCTGGAATGGAAGCTCACTGCGCTGCACTCCTTTCATGCACCGCAGAATGTGCTGTGATTAAATCTGAATACGTTCTTGAACCTTGGGTTAATCACACATTACAAAACCCATTACTTACATCTGACAAGTGCCTGGAGATGTGGCTTGTGATCCTTCAGTGGCCGCGTGTCGCTTTGGGCCATAGGTGTGACAGTTTTACCTCAATTACTGTTAGCTTGAAGTAAAGTGTGACCGAAGTTGCATTGTAAACACGGTTTTTGCAGAACTTGTGTGGTGAAGGGGGTCGGAGTGCGACCCCGAATGAACACAACTCTGCAAAGGAAAGTTTCGGAGGCTTTTTTGCAGTTATTACGGTAGTTTTAGAATCTCATCGTAACAGAAACCACAATTAACTGGAATAAAACTCCCATAATTCAACAGCACACTGTTCATCTGTTCTTAAGTTTCGTATTATCTGCACTTTCTGATCAGTTGGAATTTGTTTGCTGTGTTTTCTTTCTCACTTTCCTAAAAAAAAGAAAAAAGAGCGACCGACACCAAGCTGCTACCTGGGTAACAATAGACGCCACATCCCGCCGTCATATCTTGTTAAAAGGCCGACTCATAAGGTGAAACAAATCTTGCGCGGCCTTCTCGGGTTGCTCCCCCACAGCGAGGCCACCAGAGCAGAAAACACGGAAATCTGACCCTGTGACCTCTGGGAAGGCGGAACAAAAGGCGTCTGGAGAGTGAGGGAGGGGGTTAAATACACATCTGCAAGGGGAGTTAATGTGGTGTCCTGGAGGGACTTTATCCATCCACACAGGATCTAAACACGATGCAACACCTGTAATTATCCCCAAATACAATGCAGAGAAAAGAGTTGGGTGAGCAGATTTGTTACATTTGATGTTTTTACAGGTTATTTACAAGTAAAGTCACCTGGATTGTTTAATTTCACCCATTAAAATACAGGTACAGGTGACGGTTTTGTCCTTTAGGCACGTTCTTGTCGAAATATTTTGAAATAGTTGGCACGTGCTGCTCTAATGTACTTTTCTGTGAGTTTGTATTGATCGTTAAATAATGTCGAGTAATTAATAATTCAAAAGCCAAACTAGCTAATTATTGGGTTGTTATAAATGGAACAACTGGTTTCTGATTACTCAGTATTCGAAAAATATAGTTGTTACTCTTGCAAAAGACAAATAGATGGAGAATCAATAGCACCCAGTTCCCCTTTAAAAAGAACCACAAAGCCGCCTTCGTCTCTGCTGCCCCCTTTTTTTACTCAGGCACATATTTATAGATCCAGGCTTAAACCAATTTGTCATCTTCATGCACAGCACACATGAAAAGGGGGGAAAAATGCAGTGAAAATTCCCAAACTGATGCTACCATCAAACAGCAGTCAGCCGGTTCTTGAACCTTGGAGCTGTAGCTATAAACTCCCTCCTCTGTAGGGTCTAATTTCTGTGTAGCAGATCTGAACGACCATGTTCTGCCAAGAAATCACTTAAGCCGCACTTTTTTCTCCCACTCAATGTAATTCAGGAACATTAATAGGAACATGTGGTCACAGACTTGCCCTTTTTATCTGTGTATGACATGAAAATCCTCTCTTGTCCGAGAAACACAGATTATAGTAATACACAGTATTAGAGTGACCCCAAACCTCCCCCCAAACGCAGCTTGAAGAGCCAGCTGTGTGGCCGCAGATCCTCTCGGCAGGACTCAACAAGTCTGGATTATTATGAAGCTCACGAGACAAGATGAATATTTCAGGTTAATGACTGCGAGGCCCATTATTATTCATTATTTAATGAAATGTAAAACAGGGTGTTGAATCATGATGTTCACATTATGACCTAATCATGCAGTTTATGCTTTCTTGATGTTTATTTTGATAGAAAATCTGTATGTTTCGAATGAAGTGCAAACTTTAGGTTGGTTTTGCTTCAGCTCAGTTTAGGACACAAATCATCTTTTATGCAGATGACACTTTTTTGTAAATTTTTAAAATTTTTCTCTGTTATTTTAAGTTAGACAGGTCTATATGTCCTGTTTTAACCATAATATGCTCTCAGTGCATCTACGAAAGCATCAAATCCTTTTTTATTGTAACGTTGGTTTGAAATCGGTCAGTGCTGAATGTGAGCCTCCACTGTTCGGTTTGAGTTAAACAAAATATACAACAAAGTAACAAGCGCTGCTAAAAATCCAAGTGCTTTCTTCATCGCCTGTTTCTTTCGTCTCCTTTTTTTCCCGTCTGCAGCTACACAAAGGTGACACTCCCCATGTCGTCATGGCAACATGAAGCTGTGCTGCATCATTGCAGCTCAGTCCATTGAGAGACAAAAGTTGATGTAAAAGTGGACCACACTGAGGGAGGCGTCTCATTTATAAAGTGCACTAACTGGCATGAAAGCCCCCCTGATGGAGGTTGGAGCCTCTCCCTCCATGATCGTCCAAGTCGAGAGATTTATTGTCTGGACGATGATGAAAAGTGGTGTGCTTCAAAATGCATCATTGGTAAACTTGATCTTTCTGAACTTTTTTTTTATCTCGTTCACTTTCTTGCATCCCATAGAAAGAAACAATAGTCGTCTCCTTAATGGCTCGCTGTCCTCCGTCAGGCATCCTGCCAGCGTCGCTAAATCCACTCAGCGGTCCTCATATTTATAACCAGACCTGAGACCCATTTATTAAGTGCGCCCATGTAATTAGCTAAATCTCACTCACATCCCGTTCCTCGGGTCTGTTCGACCTACTCGGTGATTTATCTTGCATTGATTTAGAAAGCAGCAGTTCAGCCGCACGTACATTGTGCGGAGAATAAAAGTCCCTTCAGACAGGACTGTGATAATTGTGCCCGCAGTATTTACTGAGGCTGGTCTTGGTACAAATCTCAAATGGTCCATTTTTTCATAGGCCGTTAACCCACAAGGTGACAAAAACCTCAGTCCCTCTGGAAGCTAAACTACCCCCGAGTTAGTTCTGGTGCTGTGAAACACTCGGTGCAAGTCAGTGACTGCACTCGGAGCGAGCAGACAGCAGCTCCTCCTTCAGATTTGACTCACGAGTTAGCGAGAGAAGGTAGTTTAAGTTCAACTTGACGTATGGTGCTCCGTCACTGGCGACGATCAGCGAGAGGAAGAAGTGTGAACACTGACTGCTGTGAGTCAGACGTGAGCCATCGCGCTTTCTTTTTTTCTGACCAGGCTGCTATTCACTCGGTTAAACTCCAATAAAAAAAATTTAAAAAACGGCTTTCTAGTTCAGGAACAAATAACTCTGCTATACTATCGGATACTAAATCGCGGGTGCCGTTCAGGCGGGTCCCAGGCCTCAGATGGGAACCACTGATCGACATGACAGTCGCTATCTGCTGATTTGTTGATCGACTCATTGATTCGGCTAATTGTCGCAGAGTGAACCTGCAGGATGTGGAGGCACTTTTGATTTTTCAGTAAACGTATGTCACTGTCGGCGCACCGGAATGTGCGCGCAGCGATTTGCATGCAGACGAGCGTTCCTCTGAGTAATGCAGAAATGCACTCAGCGCCAGTGAAAACTGCCTGCCTGTGTGCGTGTGTGTGTGTGTGTGTGTGTGTGTGTGTGTGTGTGTGTGTGTGTGTGTGTGTGTGTGTGTGTGTGT
>JASSRZ010000086.1:10059754-10079782 GCA_032164315.1 Malacoctenus gilli | reverse complement strand
TGTGTGTGTGTGTGTGTGTGTGTGTGTGTGTGTGTGTGTGTGTGTGTGTGTGTGTGTGTGTGTGTGTGTGAGTGAAGGGTGTGGTTGGCGCGCATAAAATAATTACATGCTTGTCTGGAAGCGTTATCCCATTTCACCTGCAGCCTACAGCACTTTTTCTTATCTCAAAGCCATGATTAGCCGTTGCTTGCATCATTTACGGTTGCATCCCCGCGCACATGACCTGTCACGTCTGAGGCATCAGGTGAACTCATCTCGCTGAGGAACTTTTGCTTTTAGAGCCTTTTCTTTTTTTTAACCCTGCCTTCATCTTCCAGTAACATTGATTTGTGTCACAGTGGCAGGAAGTGGATTAGTCAGCACGGGAATTACCGAATCTGTACTGGGGTTGAGCAGGAAGTGTTGCAAGGACATTCGAGCTTCGTAACATTGAATGTTTTTGCTTCGACATGCATCCTAAGCCTATTTTAATCACCAGCATAATATCAAAATTAAGCAAAACAAACATGCCGTCCACTAACTTTATGGAGTATTTTTGTTTTCAAAGTGAATACGGAGAAAAATGCAACATAGATTGTTCGTGCTCACGAGATCATCGCTTAGTTTGTTTCCCTTCTTGTTCCCAAATGCTAAAGTTCTGCTATTTGATCTTGTCGTGAGTTAATGAATTTCAAGCTTGTTCTCTACAGCTTCAATCAGTCGGAAGAGATCGAGTTATTCTGCGGTCACAGATTCACAGGATGGAGAACGCAGAAGAAGTGCATGATTTGCTGATACGGCAAAAAAAAGTGGATGCAAGAATCAGCAGATTTAAGGTAGTTTTTCTTTCTGTAGCCAGAGTGATGCTCCACTGGAGGAGTTTACTTTTAACCTCCACAGGCTCGCTGAACCAGGTGCAAGATACAAGTATCTGTTGCTCTCCACAGCTTGAAATCCCTGCAAAGAAACTAAACATTTCACGGTTTGTGCCTTGTTCACTGAGTGGGTTTTTTTCCACGAGGTTGTGTAACTTCAAGCTTATTGTAATAACTTGCTTTCTCCAATACAGATATGGAAGTTCATCATCTGCATAAAAAATACACACTATAAATTATTGATGTATTTGCTGTACTGGTACTTTTTAGTCCATCATTTTCAGAGACACAAACCAACTCTCCAAGTAGGAACTTCACAAAATGCAAAATCTGCTTTGTTCAAACCTTGTCTATTTTTTGTTACTACTCTAAATACACTCTGTCACAAGTATAATGAAACACTTAGTCTGACAGTACGTGTTCTACTCCCCTGAGAGCAGAATCTGTGCTGCACAGGTGTCTGACTTGTTGAGAATGTTTAATTGTCCCTTCTTGACTGAAATGCACTAAAGAGGTGAGAATGGGATGAGACCCTCCAAGCTTCTTCCTTGGCTCTCGCTAATTGTTGCTAAAAGCATAATCAAGAACTTGTTGGTACATCTGGAGTCACTTTGACTTGCCAATGTTGACTTTTGACACCCACATGTAACTTTGTGTATTTTGTATTAACAGGAACAGTGTGTCTAAAGGGCAGGCCTGTAATCCCATCCCTTCTTCAGCGTGCACCACAGCATTAGGTTACATCCCTGAAAGCGGCTTTCACTGATTAATCACATTTATCGATTTACAACCGTCGTAACGTTTCATTTCAGACGTTTATGAACACTATAATTTAGTTCTGAGTGGCGAGAAGGTCACGCCTCACCGTCGGATTTAATGCGAGGAACACAATGTTAGTTTTCTGCATAGAAAAAGGTCAAACATAATACTCAAAACAGAGCCAGAGAGAGACTGTGTCAGGGGTGGAAGAACATATACTCTGTCTACAGCGTGTTGTATTTAAACAGCAGTATTTGAATTTTGGGTGCAAGGTCTCCAGAGGATGAACCCTGCTTACACTGATGATTGCTTCACTCTGCCCTGCAGCACCAGCACCGCATTAGCATAGCCTTGCTTGAAATTGTTCAACTTAACTTGTGAATACATTAGAATAAAATACATTTCGGCACGTGTTCAGTGATGGTCCGCTTCAGCTTCGCTGGAATTTAGTTGGCGAAAAGTTGTCTTTTTTATTAGGACGCTCAAATCTGCTTATGACTCTTCGTCGATTGTTGTTGGTGAAATCGTTTGCGTTTTCGTGTTCATTAAAGTGTTCCTAACGAGATAAAAAGTGCAATCTCATTCCAGGGCATTCCACAATGTTTTTTGAAGCCGATTCCGTTTTTTTGGAGCAAAGGCGCCGTAAAGTTTCACCGCAGGCTGAATATCAGCGAGTCCTCCATAACAAGCGCTGCTCTTTGCACACTTCGAATGGTGAGCATCATGAATGTAACAATTGAACCACGTAACACAGTATGGGTCATTCGATCCCGGCTCACATGTGCCGTATTTCACACCGCGCTTCGCTTCGCTTCGCCCCGGGCCGGGCTTAGCTGCAGACAGGAATGAGGTCACTTATGGCGAATGGATTCCTGATATCTAACCCATTAAGTGATTCCTTCTTTTCTCGGAGGGCCCCGCGGCTGTTTACACACGGCTCGGCGTTAAGTCGGCTCCTCGGCCAGAGTCCCACCTCGCCGTTTATCCCGCTCACGTAATTCAGGTAATCGAGGCGATTCCTTATGATAATAACGGCACCTAATAATGATAAGTCATCCTGCCGGGTCTGCATTTACTCAGTCAGTGACTTTGATAGAGGAGCACATTAATGATGGATCCGTTTGTTCACTTCATCAAGTGTTTCTCATTTGTTCGGAGTTAATCTCGGGATTTTTCGGGGGCACAGGCGGCCTCATGGAGGCGACATCAAGCGCATGACTTTGCAGTTGGAGAAGAGCCAGAACCCTCGGAGATGCTTTCTCTTCTTGGCCCTTTAAATAATCACTACTTAGTTTTACTGGCGCTTCAATTATTCGGAGGTCTTGTGAACGCTTAATCACTTTTACAATTTTAATTTTCCCGAAACTCTCCAAAGTCTCTCATTGCCAGACGCAGCCTGCCAATCTGTCTGCATCATTTCAGTGCCGGGGAGGAATGTGACTCTTAATAATGTTGTTTTTACTCTGCGTTTGAAATACAGTTAGCCATTATGTCATCGCATGTGGAGCGGAGCCACAGTGATACGCTAAGTGGATTCAATCACAGTGAGAGCCAGGGAGGGAGGGAGGGAGGGAGGGAGGGAGGAGGAGGAGGAGGAGGGGAGACAGGGGAATCAAATGACCATTTTTCTTTTTTTCCCCCCCCTACTGAAATAGTCGCTGGCCAGTGCGGCAGACGCCCTCCTCCAGCCAGAAAAAGCCGACGCTGAGGACTGCCAGAGAGTCCCGCACGTGTCGCACACACGGCTCCTGTCCTATCAGTGCCATTGAGCGCAGACAGATGGTTAATTGCTCCTCTGTGAATGCGTCTGTGTGTGATCTCAGCAGATCTAAATATGGGCCCGCCTAGGTGTGCGGCTCCCGGGCCTGTCTGTGCCGCTCTGACATTTGAGGACATGTGAGGCGTTTATTTTTTTCCACAACAGCGAGTCACTCGTGGTTCTTTTCTTCTTCTTCCTTTCTTTCCGTCTAATCCACACGTAGGACTCCAGCGACTTCCTGGAACTCGGACAAAACGGGTCCTTCGCTAAAAGGGTCGATTCATTGGGAAAAGTAGCACGTAAACGCTACCTGCAGCATTAGCACAGTGACGGTGGAAAAACATGCAGACCTCTCATCATTGCTTTGAGGGTTGAAAGTGAAACATGCTAAATGACTCTGTTTTGTGTACGGCGGGTCACCGTGGCAGATAAAAGCTTTTGTGATGGATAATGGGCGTTGAAAGCTGCAGCCTGAAACCAGACAGCAATAGAAAAGAGCGGTTGTCAAACAGTGACAGATTTGCTGCTGTGATGTGGGGACTTAAGGTGGGTTTAAAGCGCCACTGAGGAATAATGGCCACGGGTACGGTGACTTAACGTTGAACAAAGTCCAAAGTCAAACCTTGGGAATTGTACAAACACACACAAGCACACACAGAATAGAACGCTTCTTACCAGCGATGATGGGAGCCAAGTGGAAGATATCTGACATCCGGCTGTTGGCTGGTTCATATGGAGAGTATTCCATCAAATCATTACCTGTGCATGCCGAAAGCAGAGTCAGTGATGTGGGCCTTCACTCATGTATGTACACATTACCTCATACCAGTGTTTTGTGTTTCACACTCGTTCTTTCAATGTCATTTTCACTCCTTGAAGTGTTTACACCAGGCTTACTTTTTTTTCTCCTCTGACTCATGTGTTCTTGTCTCTCTGGACTGAACACAGCTCGAGATGACCTGATGTGCAGTCTGCTTGAACATACACGTCAAGGTGGCCAAAAGCTTGCTTTGAGAGTGACTCGGAGTGACAGTAACAGTGGGCTGAGTCCATGTTTAGACAGCACCAAGTACTCATGTAATCCTGTCTTAATGACAGGTTCGAGGTGGAGCTTTAACTCCCATTTAATGCCACTTTAGACTGACATTCCACCACAGTGATGACTTTGCTACTGTACTGCCTTCATGCGACTCATAGAAGGTACAAAGTGAGCAGAGGAAACCATACATTAGTAGAAAAAAAGTTGAGAAACAGCCACTTTTGTACAAATCAATGTTTCAGTTGGGACAATGTAGCACACAAGTCTATTTATCACAAACTCGTTTGATTTTTGACACTTTCAACCTTTTTGTTGATGATACAAAGATCACACTGGATGATCGTTTTTTCTCCCAGTTTCGGAGTTGTTTCCTCTGAGCTGGTGAATACCTTGCAGACTCTCGTATATGCTCCAAAAGATCCGCAGACAGTTCTTCTCCTTCTTCATGCCTCTTCTACACCTGCAGTTGTAAAGCGGGCTCTGCTTCATGGCGTCTATGGCGCTGCGGCACTCGCCCTGCGCCTCGGTCCCGGTGACCGCGCTGAAGTTGCTCTCGCGCCCCGCCACGCACTGCCTCATCGTGCGGTACTTGGTGCTGCACGAGTACTCCTTCAGACACTGCTCGCTGGCCTTCACGCAGTCCAGCCGGACGGGCCGGGAGCTGCCGTCACCCTTCAAGGTGAACGCGGAATCTGAGGGGTGAGCGACAAGGGGTTGGCTGCGGGCGCGCGTAAAGTCTTTACGCACGCCCGCAACTTCGTCCAGCCTGAGCGGAGGCTACTTGGAGGCGTTATTGTCATTAAACACACACAAATGCGTCGTATGAACTTTAGGAAGAATACATGTTTAGCAAACGCAATATGTGAATTGAAGCAACACGTTTGTGTCAAGAATGCGTCCCGTTCAACAGTTCCACAGTTAAAAACTCCAATGAAACGTGTATTACGCATGAATGTTTTGACTACAGCCTGGTCAATACACACATTTCAACAGACGAGAGTGTCACTTACCTACAGAGGACAAAATAATGAGAAAAGTTGGTAAAATCATCGTGCTTTGGAGTGGAAGGTTTCAGACGGCGCTTACAAATACATGTGAGGAGAACTTGTCAGACTAATCCACTTTCCCTCGGGTTGCACATGACGAGGGGACAAACGTCGGTGATGCATCGTGTAGATCCAACAGGGACAATCCCAGTTACAGACCCAGTCCCGCAGCCACGCTCGCACCGCGCGGCGGACTTTTTCCAAAAAACGCGAGCGAGACGCAAAGATGCGCTCCGACGCCCGCATCAACTCCTGTTTGACGGACAGCGCGGCTGTTTGATCCGACACAGTCTGTAGGACAGAAGGAAGAAAAAACCAAAAAACTTTACAAGCAAGGCTGACAGAGAGAGAGAGAGAGAGTGACTGCGCAAGGAGACGGCTCAACTTTCACTGTCCGTCACAGAATGGAGAGAAAGCGGATTGAAAGGATTCATCCCCCTCAAAAGCGGCGGAAAAAGCAAACGTGACTCCGTGCGGCAGGTGGAAGGAGCAGGTAGCCCCGTTTGATCCGGACAAGTCCTCCGCTCACTCTGACGGCAAACTGAGACGCGTCGGGACGCAACGTGTGAGGCTGTGACGTCATGCGGCTCTGCGCACAATAACCCCGATAAAGCCATTAAGGAGCGCCCGCGTTCATCCTCAGACAGTCAAACAAATGGAACGGCCAGCGGCGAGCATCGCACGTGGCGGGACACTGAAGCTGGATGAAGTCGACTTATTAACTCTGCGCAAAATCAGCTCATTATGCATTTATAGAGTTAACCTGCAGGCCTGCACAACAAATCACCAGCAACTCAACTGCGAAATTGAACACATTTGTTTTTCTTTTTTTTAAAACTGTTAGCAGTTTTTAAAGAGAAAAGTTTCTATCTATTTACATATGAGGTCAAGTGTTCTCAGCCTGTCGACCTTTTTCTAGATGGAAAACGCCTAAAAGTGCCACAGAGCTTCGGTCCTTCAAACAGCAGCGCACACATTGGAGATGGAATTGAAAGAGAGAAAAAAAATCATATAGTTTCTTTATCTGAAATTGCAGTTATCATATAAATTGTGATAACTGCTGACAGAACTTTTTCTATCAAAGTTTGTTTTTTGGGGAAACCGCAGTCAGATTTAGAGAAAAGGTAGAAAATTGGCAAGTAGCGCTCTTGACTTTATTTTTCTCGAAGGAATCTTACAAATTCAGCCTCATGCACACACGCGCGCACAGACACAGTTATTGACAACTTTAGGGACTCCAATTTAGCCTCGTATGTATTTTCTGGGACGACTGGAGAAGTCGTTACTGAAGAGCCTGAAGAAAAATGGGTAGAAAACAGCGAGAATATGCAAACCTGAGTCCAGGAAACACCCAGCCAAGCATGAAGCTTGTTGCTGTGAGGCACAGCTCTCACCACCACACCAGCATGGGACCTGCTGGTAACTAGTTGGAATAAGGATGAGGGTCCTGTCCATGACTATTCATACTCATTCGCACTCCAGCACAGTATCATAGCACCTGTAGTATGTTTCACTGACACAGAGCGTTTAAAACAAGGTGAGTGTGATGGCGTCTCTGCAGGGCTTCATGGGATAATCAAAAGCAGAAGTGAGCAGCATCACCTTTATGGGGGAAAAAAGAAACCTGACCACCTTTGCAAACATCAGAAGAAATAAAACATTGAGCTGAGGGATAAAAGAGACTCGAGGCCCACTCGACACAGCAAACTGCATTTCCTACACGCTGGACTGATCAAAAGACGAGATGCGCCGTGGCCCGATGAATAGTTGATTCAACAAGTCATGCTCGTTGTCTGAGTTTTTTCCGAACAAAGTCTTCTGCGCACCGAACCGCTTCTCATTTATTTATCGTCCTCTTTATTCTGTTTTAAGTGCCTGCGGCCATCCTGCTGCCCCACAGCGCATTGGCATGAAATGCTTCATGTGCATGCGCGAACCAAGGAGTAAAGAGCAGAGCAGTTAAACTAAGATGAAGCACAGAATGGTTAATTTAGGTGAAGCAGGCAAAGCGTTGCAGCAGAAAGGCCTAATTGTCTTTGAATATGAAAGAAAAATATACATAAAATATGCAGTGCAGATAGAAATCATTCTCGGGTATAAAGATCAGTTCAGAGACGTTTCCCCAAAAAGACATTTGTTTTATCAAAGGCTGATTGTTTAATTTGACTAATTCTAAGATGTATGAGTGCATTTTCAATGAAAAATATCTAAAAAGAAATGTTGCATTCATTTACATTCCAGACAGTTTTTTACTGTCTGAGACAGTATTGGATCAGATCTTATAGTGGGTGAAGGCAGGTGAGATGACCACAGAGTCACAAACTGTCCATATATTGCTGTTATTGGACCAAAGGCAGAACATCCTCACATACACAGGGAGAACATGCAGCCTGCAGAGAGTGGCCACACCCCATATTGCCTTGGATTCACACCAGGGTTACTTTTCATTGGGGTCCTTTACATCACCAGGATTTCTTGGTCTCAATAGACTCAGTTCACACTTTTTTGATATTTGCCTACTTTCACACAGCACTAAACTGCTATTTTTCCAAATGTCATTGTGTGAATGTGTTGTGAAAGCACCTGCAGCCACTCCTGCGCGACTTTTGCAATATAAATGAAGGCAGACATCCATCAGAGTGCCGGCTTCAAGTTTGAAGGTAGATTCCAGTGTGTGTGTGTGTGTGTGTGTGTGTGTGTGTGTGTGCGCGCGTGCGTGCGTGATAGACTGCATGAAAACAATGAGGCCAAATGACGGAGTTTGCCAGTAAACTTCATCGATCGGCGCATGACTGATTAATCAATCGCAAGTGCTGGAGAATTACATTAGCATCTTAATAAAAAGTCGTCGGAGTTGATGTAAGTCATGCCACATTTCCTTGCCTCAGTAAAAAGCACACATCAAGGCCATTGATCGGTGTGTTTGTTGGCTACAGCCTGATGCAGAGACGAAAGGACTGGTGCAAATCAAAACATTTCACCATTCTTCAGCTGAGGAGACGCTCCGTGGACGTTTCTTCCTCGGTCCGACTGTTAACCACATGGCAATTTCTCATCCCCCACAAAGTGTTTGCACATTATTGGATGGCCTCTTGTAAATGCACCAGACTATTAGACCAATAAGTCAATATCTCTCTGTAGAGCTGGAGCTGCTTGAGTGCTCGTGCTCGTAGACGGCGCTAATCATTAAGTATTAGCCGCCCGGAGCATTGTGCCTTTTAAAGTGGATATCAGATGTCAATGAAATCTTTGTTCACATTTTAAGAGGCGGAGGATTTATCACGGGGAAACAAAACATAATTACATGATGCAAATCTATTCATTATCCTCATGCTGGTATTTCTCCATTCAAGCATATTTATTACTTATTTAAATAACCACACAGTGAAAGGGGGGTTGGGGGGGGGGGGTTGTGATGTTCCAGCGTGATCGATTCCTTTTCATTAAATCACCAGAGCAGAAGAAGGAGCTGTCTGACGCAAAGTTTCCGGTGACAGTGGCTATTGTTGAACTTCCTGCTTATGATATGTCGTACTCAAACGAATGGAAAATCTATACGGACTCCGCAGCAGGACGACGTCCCTGCCGTCCATAGGAGAACTCTTCATTACCCGCCGAGCGTCCTCCATCATCCATCTCCTTCCCCCCCTTTGGTGGGGATCGTTCATTTGATGCGTCCCCCAAGAACACTGAAGCCCCCGCCGCCTTCTTGCAGGGTGAGATTTATTAGGGAGCAATCGATAGCATTGTTTCATGTATATCACCAGATCAACACTAACCAATTACCGGGCCCCGGGGCCAGTCCCTGCACTCCTGACAGGATGCTATAACTCACCGTGTGTTAAAAGGATTAATTCCTTGTTAAAGGTGCAGTCCGCTGTTTTGATGATCGTCTGAATTTCAGAGAATGTTGAAGGATTTTTACTTGCAGGGAAGCAGGAGCTGTTTGCATGTTTCTCTACTGATCACCTTTAACAGCATTTTCAAAAGAAATATTTGTGCAGCACTGAAAAGCATGAGGACAACAAAAAACCCAAGATTTGGTTTAAAAAACCATATTGTTAAAAATGTCAATCCTTAAACTACAGATAGGCAGAAAGTTTTTGCTTTTGTTACAAAAAGTTTTTGGTGATTTTTTTCCCCAAGAAGTTTTCCATTATACAGCCAATTAAAAGTCCATTTTTTGTCTCTGTTAAAACTAACCTATGATTTATTTATCACGACTTATCTCAAGTCAGATTTGTTTGTAGTTTGTTAATGATTCATGCTCTTTTCTAAACTGATGAAAAATATCTTTGAAGTTAAAAGCAAGTCATCTTGTAATCTTTTTAAGAATGAAGTTCAGTCTCCAAGTGTTCTTCCTGCTCCATTTCAGTTCATTTCCTATAATCCAAAACGCAAAACAAGATAAAGATACAAACACTCATTATGTTTTCTCAGCTCTCACTTGAACTCCTGCCAGGTGAAACAGTTTGTATCTACTTAAAACTCCTGCAGACTTTCAAGGAGCTCATGGAGCACTTAGCCGGCAGCGCATTAATTGTGTATTAAATAGAGACTACAGCACCATCTAGTGACAGGTTTAGGTATACACAGGCCTCTGAGCCACTGAATCACACTCAATCACTCATCTTCTCACTGATTGATTGAAATCATGCAACGTTATTTGCAGAATCAAGTCTGAAAAGACAAATGAGGTCCCTGAACTTACTAAACCTGAGAACTTTACCAGATAATTCAAATTGCTTGGAGTTTTCATGCTTGTGTTGCACTGTGGGTATTGCAGATGTTGGAAGGTGTTTTTACTGGAATGTGAGAATATAAATGGATGCAGGTCTTCACTAGTGTTACAATACACTTTTATTTGTCTTGTCTTTTTATAGTTTCTGTTCACGCGGCGTCGTGTTTTCTCTCGTTCTTCATGTTGTCACATTTCTGCAGTTGAACAAGAGAAGCAAATTATCCTTTTTTTCTGTCCTGAGATGTAATTTGAGGAACAAAGAAACTGAAGTGTTTAAGAGGGGAAAAGAGGAGACGGGAAAAAATAAATTATGTTTTGTATTTTAGCCCCCCCCTCCTCCTCTTCTCTCTCGCTCTCTCTGTTTGTAGTCACTCTCTTGAACAGAGTCACTCAGGTCTAATTGAAAACAGAAGCCCCATACTGTTTGACCACAGGTTTCCCCCGAGAAAACTGATGAACTGAGGAGATTGGACCACCTTGTGCGTTAATTTTACATAACAAAGACTCGTGTGAGGGGAAAAGAAGCGATCATTAGGCAGCTCGGGTTGAATTCTCAACCCTCGCACTCGCAGCAGCCACGAACAGGGCCAGTTAGATTGCAGTTCGCTTCGTATGAGGCTTACTTTAAATAAAGTATACTGTGATTGCATCTGTGTGGACAGAACAAGTTGGAATGCGTTTCCTCGAGCTTTAAAAAAAAGTCCCTCTCTCTCTCTCTCTCTCTCTCTCTCTCTTCTGTGACCCAGAAAAAGCTGTTTGTGCTGCCATGTTTTCATGCTGTAGTTGTAATGGTGGAGATGCAGGAAGATGCACTTGTCTCACTTTATCTGGGACTAAAGAGAGAAGATGACATGATAAAACAAGCAGGCGCTCTTCAGCTCGTGACTGAAAATATCGAACTACGGCGGCCTCCTTTTTTTCAGGTTAATGCTGCTCTACTCTGAGCTCAGTTGAAGGACTCGTGTCAGTTCTCGCACATCTCCTGATCTGCAGATATGCACTTTTGATGAGATAGCAGATACTCTTCTGCCTTCGGCGCTTTACCTGATACGAACAGGCGAGGAGGCGGTATTGGAGGTAGCAGTAAGAAGTGAAGAACCATTTGGCTGCAGCCAAAATCTTTCATTCATGTCACGTGTTTATGTTCTCCTAACGAGTGATGACTGATGACGTGAGGTGGCCGGCATCCCGTTTCCTGCCTGCTTGAAATACATGTGAAAAATCAATGATGTTTGCAGGCTCCTCTCGCGCAAATGTGTTTATGAGTTTGTTTTTCTCACTTTGTGTTTTTCCAGCATGCTGACTGGAGGACCGTGTAACCTTACGAATGCAAATGCCATTAAGAAACCTGTCAAACCATGTACAATTGATTACATGCAATTTAGCTGCATGTGGTTAAGCTGCTTTTTCTGTTTTGATCTGAGAAGTGTTGAAAAATGATGTGTTGCACAATGCAGAGTGGCTGCTCGACACACACAGACGGGCACGGGCGCACACACACAGAGGAAATGGACTGACTCCATTTAACAATGTGAGGAACCCAAATTCTTTGTTTTCATTTCTTTGGAGAAAAATTGGGCAATTTTTGGCCTGGAGGCTTTATGTTCGACACCCCTGCGTGCCTGCGCGCGCCTGTGTGTGTGTGTGTGTGTGTGTGATTGTGTGTGTATGTGTATATATGTGTGTGTAGAGCTATTTAGCACCCCACTTAGAAGACACTCCCTCTCTAAACCCATCGTGTGTGTGTGATGGCTCTACGGTGCAGCTCTGCATTCCTTTTGTCCGCGCTGCTTTCTGCCTTTCAGTCCCTTCCTGTGATGAAGCGATGCTTCCCCGCTGTGAGCTGCAGGACCGCCGCTGATTGCGAGCTGCTCTGCCGGGCAAAATCAGCAGGGGGCAGTGTTGCTACATCGCTCAGATGGAGCGGCGGACTGGAAGGGAGGAGAGCTTCATTTCATAACCGCACAGAGGAGATAATCTTAAAAATAGTGCTGAGTATTGCACCGCCATTGTCTCATCGCCTCAAATGCTCTGGGAGAATGTAGCCATCGTACAACGATCTTCCGAGCTGGAGTCTGAAGCTTTTTCTCACTCCGTAGTTACAGTGAACCAAACTGACAGTCCAGGTGTCGGAGCCACTTATGTGGAACAGTTAATTCCTGCTCCGGTCCCATAGGCTCAGTATTTATGGGTCCCTTTTAACCCACACGTATACGCATGGATTGCGTGCGAGTCAGAGTCCTGGAGGAGCATGACTACTCCACTGCCTCCCCTGGCCCTTCACGCTTTTGTCATCGCCTATATGTTAATTTTAGATGGTGCAGTTCCAGAGTGCCGCTCCAACACGGCGATGCTGCTATTGTTTTAGCGGTCCACCATTATCCCGCGCTGTTATCTGCGTGGCGGGAGGCTCTGCGTGCACAATGCGCGGCTTTGGACGGGGGCGTCCGGCATCGCTCTACCTCGCCGTTTTCCGATGTCTGGGATGTTTTGGCCTCTGGTCGGTTTTCAGGGAGCCAGACGTATTTGGGCTTGTTATAAAGTTGCTCCAGTCTTGTAGAGCAATTATAACAAGCTGCTCGCAGTTGCTCCCGTTTTTGGGTGGTTATATAAGATGGTATTTTTCTGGCGATTGCATGCGACACGACGGGGATGGTGCAATATTTGAGGAATCTGTTCGCCTCGTTTGAACAAGGATCCAGGTAGAACCATGCTATGGGGCCACCTGGAGCACAGAGCAGCGAGGTGCAGCGAGTACTTGTGAACGCACTCTAATTGCATTCATGGGGACTGACAGCGCGCAGCCAAGAGACGGAACAACCGGCAGGCCAACTTTTAAATATTCAAACTTGCTGTCAGCACTTTATAAGTTCAGCTTGACAATAACCAGAGATCAGACACACATCATCTTGTCATTTTGACATTCATAATTGTCTAATTTATCACAAGCTCCCCACCTGCTGCCGGATTCCCGGCGACAATACTAATGCACTGCATGAAATATAGATGGAGCAAGAATACAGTGGCAGCAAATAACTAATGCAGCGTGTCTTACAGTGACTTTCAGGATGACGTGATGACAAAAACCGAGATTTTTCATGCAACCCACACCTGCCTCCTTCACTGCCGGATAAAGGCGGCATCTTGATTCTAATGCACTCTCAAGGATTTATTAAGTCCACACATTCTGTGTTGTGTCAGTACTTAACATTGTGATCATGTCGTGCATTGTATCGCTCCTCTGCAGGCTGCTCGAATATTGTTCCCGGCTTCCACTGTTTTCTTTCGCCATCATTGTGTCCTCAGTATCCGCGCTTGGTATTCCCTCCCACACTTCCAATTATCCTTGACGTGATAACACGCTATAATGTGACACGCAAGGGCAAACGACTACTGTGTTGGGAAACAGATCTCCACTGAATCGCCATTTATGCCTTCCACACTTTGGTCGAGACTTTCTCGTCACCCAGAATCACTATTAAATGAAAGCGGCCTCGTTACCGACTCGGAACTGTCCCTCCGATCCATTTTTAATGAGATGCAAGAAAAAGGGCCGCTTCTGCTAATCGATAACTGATCTTTAAACAAGTATCTGGGCGGGTGTTGAACCAATAGCTTGTGGGTCGAGAGATTGACCTGGCGACATTTATCTGATTGCAGGTTAAGGAAGGAAAGTCACACTTGCACACGAGCTGAACCTGCAGCAGCAGCTACACAGATATATGTTTTTATAAAGCGCACTGTTTGAGCACAATAAAAAGCCTCATAAAGAGGCGAGTGAGACATTTGGAGGCAATAAAAGCCTTCCAAAAGTGCATTTCCTGCTGTCGTTTTTACCTTGACATCCATGATAGTCGTCTTAATGTTTGGTGTTTGTCGATAGCTGAAATGTAGCATTCGGCCAACAACTACTTCGATAATACGTCCTGGTCAATGTCTCCCTCACCTTTATGGCCACGTTTAGCCAGTTTGATCGTTTGGTACAAAGCGGCTCAGCGTGGACCGGAGATGCTGCTGTTACTATGCTGAGATATTTCCTCTGATCAGTTTTCCACCAGTTTTGTCAGTAAAATATTTCATTGTCTAGTATTTAGAGAGGTAGTGTTCTGAATTCCTTGTGTTGTTTTTCTTCCTCTTCCACAAACACCTTTGTTTGTATCCAAATTAATGCACATTCTAAAGGGTTAGAGCTAGAGATGAGACGGTAAAGGATAAAAATAATGTTCGACAACGAGTACATTACAAAAATGGCAACATTCTGTTTTGCAAAATCGGTACCATTCACAGCTCACTTCCTCGAACACACACAAACCGTTGCTTGCTGTGTCCATAAATGAACAAACACATTGATTCTCCCCCATAGAGTTTACCTTGGATTTGCCGGCCGCCTCAACATCCAATTTCCACAGCACGCTCAATCTTGTACAGCTCTACTGTACCTCATGCTGCTCTGACGTGGTCGGAGCGGTTTCATCTCAACAACACTTTGGCTTCCCCCCAAAAAAACAGAAGGAAGAAAATAATATTTTGTTACTTTCTATCCAAAAACAAAGAAAATTTGCACCTCAAAGTCAAACTATTAACAATACAAGACCTTGACTGAGGGGCAATAAGAGCTTTTCTAATTAAGTGGAGGTAAACCTGCCAGCCAGACAGCGATTCCTGGTGGGAACGTCAGTTTAAATCCCACCCAAAAAACCAACAAAGACCTTCCCCGAAACTCATTGACTGAGTTAAATTGAGCTCAACCTTTCGAATAACATGTACAATTTCATTATATAATTTTGATTGTCTTAAACAACGCAGCGAGAAGATTAAAGGGGGGCGATTGAAAGATTGAACCCATTCTGTCTTTTGGAGGGCAGAATCAGCGGAATTCGCCGTTGTTCCACATGGAGATGCTTCCTGCAACGCATCCCTGCGCAGCCTCCGAAATCAGCGACGTTCACGGGACCTTTGTTTATGATTTGTGGTTTTATTTCTTGTTTGTTGAACGAGCGCTTACACGAGGCGATGTTCAGTGACCCCGCAGCGATGAGCATTAATCAGGGGACAATTGCACATTGCACTTTTTGGGTTTTACACTATTTAATAGGCTTTAATGGGGTATTTAATTTACCAACACATTATAGGCAGTGAACTCTGAACCTTGATGGTTTATAACGCTTCGCTCTTGCCAGCTGAGCTGATCAGGCTCCCTGCTATGCTTATGTAGGGTTTTACAGCTGTGCAGCTTCAGCAAATCTAAAGAGCAGCACATGGAGGGGGCGAAAGAAAGAGCCCTCCTCAATAGATTTCCGCAATTTCTCTGGTTTTATTCGTTAAACGCGGGCTATCCGCTGGGATGGAGGGAATATTTCAGACCTGATCGAGGTATCAGACTGCAGCACATTTTACACACGCGCACGCCAATTAAAACGAGAGGAAGCTGGCGGCGGCTGGTACGTGACTTTCCAGCAAGGACTTACACAGTTTGGGAAGTAGCTCGCGCATTTTACTCCCAGTGTATCCGATGATTCGCAAGGTCTCGAGCGCATTTTCATCATCACATCACTCCCATCGCCAAATAAAATGTCATCACGTCTGCCAGGAAATGTCACCAATCAGGCAGCAAATTTGTAGCGTCGCCACGCTGCAGACGAAACCTGGATCTGCGGCTGCAGAGGGGGAAATGTAATGAAACAGCTGAGCAGACTTCGTGCTGCTTGTTTGACTGAGGTGTGCCAGCGGGAGTCTGAGGAGGGGAGTGTTTACTCTGTTCTCCTCTCACTTTGCAGTGTAATGTGCACATCCTGTTATTTCTCAAGGTAGAACTTTTGATACAGCGCGTTCAGTAAAAAAATTTCCAGATATATTTATATATTAATGTAGGATTGGAGGCTCTGCTCGCTTCCTGCTGCCTCCCGTCGCAGCTTCTTTTCAAGCGAGCCGCATTGTTTGTTGATTCTGCGGACGTACAGCTGAGGCCGGTCACTAAAACGTTTCCCCCGGAAAGACAGCGCCCTACCAGGAGACGTGTCCTTCTGCACGTGAAGGGAAATACCGTCGTGATTAAGACGGGTCTGTGGGTGGTGCATGAGCTCAAAACTCAGCCTCAAAAGAAGAAGTCTTTTGTTTTTCACACGTTTGTCACGTAAATGTCTGCATGCACGTCGTGTCTTCATTCAATCTTGGAGCCATTTTCCAACGTTCTAGGGTTATAAAAGATTCCAGACTTGAAGAATCTCCATGTACATTGTTGTTGTTGTCTCGCCGGTGGATGTTTAGAGTGGAAGGCGCGTTTACGCCTTATTGCTGTTCTGATATAAGTTTGGAGAAATGTGCTGGCTGGCCGCTGGCTCCCTTTGATGGATTGC
Organism: Malacoctenus gilli; assembly: GCA_032164315.1. Classification (NCBI taxonomy): domain Eukaryota; kingdom Metazoa; phylum Chordata; class Actinopteri; order Blenniiformes; family Labrisomidae; genus Malacoctenus; species Malacoctenus gilli. The sequence continues at coordinate 10,063,228 of JASSRZ010000086.1, read as the reverse complement.
TTTGACCAGCTGAATCAGATGCCCACTGAGTTGTTCGGCTCGGCTTTGGAGGAGGCAAAGAGGTACGGCGCGACGCACCGAACAGAGCCCTCCGTCCCGGTCGACAATGGACTTTATTAGGAGAAAGGAAGAAATCAGCAGAAAGTCACTTGGCGGCAAAACTGACCTTGCGATTATACACTGGAATCTGGGTCTGTAGTCTTGAACAAATCTTTCTCTGTATTCCTTCTCAGCGAACTGTCGGCTTTGCTGAATATGTGTGAACTCGACTGTGCTGCTGCTTCAGCTGTTCTGCCACATATTCATTGAGAGAAACTCTCGCAAGAAAAAGACCTCTTTCATCTGCTTGTCTCACTCCCAAAGGTCTCACACGTCTGATTTTTTTTTCCAATCACAAAATGAGTCGCGTGGGTTAATTTCTGTGCAAAACGAACCAAACCAACAACAGATTCCTGTTGTCAGCCTTTAATCATGACTGCTGCCTTTCAGCTCCCAGGCTGAATTTTCCCAGACCAGGTCCTAGAATATAGTATTGACCTTTTCAGACATTAAGAACTGGATGAACTTACTACAAAGTGCGACTTTCAAAAGCAACGATATCGTGGCGTGATGTGTTTTCAGTTGTAGTTTTCGAATGCGAACATCCCGCTTGAACTTTGTTCTCCTCGTGCGGAGCGACGCTGTCGGGCCACAGCTTGGACTTCAAGACCTCACCCAGGAGTCAATCCTTTCGCTTGAAGTGAACGCCTCTTATGATCGAGTACAAAATTAATCAAGTCAACAGCGCGCATCACATTTCCCACAGCTGCGAGCTCTCCGTCTTCAGGGCCTCCAACCGCAGATGTCCGAGAGTTTTAAAGGATGGAGCCGATCAAAGCGGGACCTTTTCAGCCCCGGATTGTTGGAGGGTCCCTCGAGACCAAATAAAGAAATAAAAGTACTTTTATGTGCAGGCGGGGGTGGGGGAGGGCTTTCCTGGGGTTTATGCTTCTTCTGAATCAGTATTCTTGGAAGGAATATTGATGGCAAAAGTAGGAAATAAAACCACCACACATTTGATTGTTCTTTGCCTTCATTTGGCTAAATTGCGCTCAAGTACCCTAGTTGTTGTCAAAGAATGGGGTTTGTTTTCAAAGCTATAAGCTCGAGTAATTTCTGAGATGAGATTTGAGTAAATATTGAGGAAGACTCTTATTTCCCAGGCCGTATTTCTGTATTTTAGACGTATTGGGGTCATCATTCTGTTTGTACAGCAGCCACTTGGTGCCCAACTCTACACCTTTTAAAGCATTTATACTGTCCACATCCCGGCGTCGGGGCTGAAGCACTTCTCTCTGCAGCTTTTCCCGTCACCTAAGCAGATCCTTTGATGGCCGATGATAAGCTCCGGCGCCATAGTGAAGGCTAAAGGGGAAATTGTGCTGCCTGCCATGAATCCTATTTGCATATTACCCAGTATAACAGCTGTAAATCTGCTCTCAGTATCTTGAAAAATGTGACAGATTGTGCAGCGTGTTTGGAGCGATGAATTTTACATCGACGTGCCTTACCACGCTCGCTTACCACGTGGTCTTTCTCTTCAGCTCCGGTGTACATTATACATAACAGCTGTCACATATACTCTGTGAGCTGTCCCGAGTTTACAAAATGCTATCTAATATTTAGCTGTTGTGTCACAAACTCCACTCAACTTCCATGTATTGGATATTTGTACACGCATGTGAAAAATTTAGTAGAACGACAACAGTACATGTATTAAAACCCTCTTGTTTCACGTTTTTTATCCTCGTTGTTCTTTTTTGGGGGGTTTATTTCATTTCAAACGGTTTTAAAAGATTTCTTTGGCCGTTAATGTGGTGATAAATCTCCTATGTTAAATTCTTTGCTTTAAATTGCACATTTTCTAGCTGACTGACTCCACACAAAAGGGAATTTTAGAGAGTTAAAGCGGTTGAATTTGAAGTGCTTCCAAACAAAAAGCCCCTCCAGACCCTCCGTTCCTGAAGTGGTTTGTGTGTTTTTCTTCTCGAGAAGGTTGATTCTCATCACGATTTCCAGACACTGACAGGTTGTCAGTCATGAAGCGTTTCAGAGACGACAGAAACGCCGTCTGACTGAACGGACCTCTTTTCACCAACAACACAATGCTCATCAATCAGACTGCAAGTGAAGTCGTTTACGTTGAAGTTACACAACATCTTTTGTCATCTCTGATTACAGACTGAATCTGCTTTAGGCAATGCAACCGATTCATCAATCAACATTCAGATGCCATGAAATCGTCGAAACACTCCCCTCTGCTTTAATCCCGCCCGTCTGAGAGCACCTCTCAGATTCCTTCCTGATAAATTGATGATAAACATTTGATGCTTTGTCTTTTAATCTCTGCCCTATGTCTGTTCTTTGCTGTGTAAACAGATTAATGCTTGTGCATTGTTTGTATTTTTGATGCGTAAACAGTTTGTGGGTAAGCCTCGATAATTACACAGAATTTAATGTGCCGCTAATAATATGCTTGCCATACATTACCTTGCCCATTGCGTGTGTCCACATGTTAACAAGCAGTTTTAATGGCACAAAGAAAAATATTTTGGTTTCTTTTCCGTATGTGGTGTCTGGTATCTCACATTTTTTGATGACGTTTTAGATCCTTCTGAGGTTTCTTCTTCCCAGAGAATGGCCTCGACAGAACCGAGTGACTTTCAGTTCAAGGGTGTCACTGTGTTAGCGCGAAGGGGTGGAAACTTTATCTCTTATCTCGGAGAACAAATTAAATAAGACATGAGCGACTTTTTGTGCATTCTTTAGTGAGCTACAAAGATATTTAGCGACGCTCCGCTAAGTTTGCATGCAGGGCACAGGCAACAAAAGCATCCCTCAAATGGAAAAGTTGTTAAAACTCGAAGTAAATGTTATTTCAACTGCTGGCAGTTGTTTTTTCCAATCGTAAATGAATGAAAATAACTGATCTGAATGAGGATCACAGCCACCAGTCTGTCAAGTTTCTCTATTTTGCAAACAATCAAAGTTCTTGGCAAGCTGTGAAAAACAACGGAAACAACAAAGTAGATGAAGTACAATATACTTGTAACGAGCGGTAAAAGCTGCACTGTCTGAAAGGTCTGGGAAAATAATGAAAACAAAAGAGCGGGAAGCCTGTTCTATTGTGATATCCATCACTATCACCAAATGAAAAGCGCAATTAAATCGTCTTTAAAATTGCTGCTTCCGATCCGATAATAATTATCCTCTGAGCAGAGTTACAGTCTAAATGCCTTTTAAGCATCTGTGCTGCAGATTAGTGAGGTCAGTCATACAAAAAAGAGCCAAAGCAGAATTTCGTCTCTAATGAGTAATCTTTTCAGTCCCGCTGAAGTCCAGTGATGCACAGTGTGACACGGATGCGCCTGTTTCGGCTTTATAGATAGCGGGTAGTTCAGCCTCGGGCGACGCCGCCGTCTCCGGATAGATGGC
>JASSRZ010000086.1:10035233-10059654 GCA_032164315.1 Malacoctenus gilli | reverse complement strand
ACGGATGCGCCTGTTTCGGCTTTATAGATAGCGGGTAGTTCAGCCTCGGGCGACGCCGCCGTCTCCGGATAGATGGCTCGTCAGGATGATTGACAGGCGTTGCTAAAAAGCCTTCCCCGCCGAGCGGCAGGAAGCTGCGACCAGTAAGGTGTGGCGCAGACGGCGGCATGGAGCTCGCTCTTCGTCTTCGCCGAGACACGCCGGGGTAGATTAGAGCGCTGTGATTTTGGCTGAGAGACAGTGATGATATCTCACACTCTTGTTTGTAGCCAGAGACAGTTGTTGACACAGCAGAAATGCAAGAGGGATTCCCTGCTTGTTCACCTCTCAGCTTTTTTTTTATTTTCTATTTTCCATCAGGGGATTTTTACAGGATGAAATAAGAGCACTTAAAAATAACTTGGCCGTGGTGATGGTGCAGTCCCTTTTTGAAGCATTTTGGCAGGACTAATGAAGCTCTGACTGCGTGAACGGCACAAACATGGCACATTTGGTCTTAATCGTCAGCTGGTGCTGTTGTTAGCTCTCTGGTACGTTGGGAAGCTTCTGTTGGAGGCGCATTTAACGTCTGTTAATTTAAATCCAAACCCGCTCCATCCGTCCTCCAATATGAGGCCCGGGAAGCTGCTGTAGCCACAGCATGGTCACACTGGTGCATGAAGGACTACATCAGCTTCATCATGACTTTTCTCATCAAAGTGTTGTATTTGTATCCGTTGTCGGACCGCACGGTGATTGATTGCAAACTGAAAAGTGTCTTTCAAGGGTAAAAATGTGCCCTTGAAATACCTGCGTGCCATGTGACATTTATTTTGTTGTATTTTACTAATCATACTTTTTAAATATTCAGATCCATCTTTCAATGTCACTCAGCTCAAAATTCAAATTAATGTCATCGGCTGCGCAAATGTCACCCCGCACACATGAGGTGATCCCGGAGGAATGCGCAACTGATTAATTCTATTAGAACAATCTCCATTGTTTTGGCCTCAGTGAAAGCAACAGGGACAACATTGCAGCGCGTTCGGGCTGACTAATGGAATACGGCTCCATGACATTTCCAAGTTGAAAGTCAGGTGAGGCGCTCCGCAACGAGAGAAGCCGCTCGGCGCCAGCGTTTCGCCTGTGATGGTTTGAACTGCTGGAGTCGTTTGAGCCAGGAGGAAGTGTGCGACGTGCGTTTGATGAAAGATAAGAACCACAGTGGCGCGCTGTAGTGGATACATAAATCAAAAGGCAGATAAATGATAGGAGATACTGCCAGTTCAGCAGATGACACTCGCGGCTTGTTTAGGCTGCACTGCGCCAGATACAGTGTTGTTAGCAGGTGGCGTGTGGACTCTTTGCCGCCACGTCGACGCATCCAGAACAAAAAAACAAAAAACAAACAAACTGGCTTTTGGACCCAGAGGATATTAAGCTGCTCCAGAGCACTGGCATTATATTTAAATTAAGCTAATTAGATTTAACAAAGAAACTCGTTGCCAAACGAAGCTCACTGGCTTCTACACACCTGTTCTGTTTGGACGGACAATTTAGTTAATTTGGAGGCAATTTGGCTTGATGAGCATGTCTGTCAATACGACGTTTGTACATCCCAAAATGCTCACTGACATAATAAATCTGCATCTTCATCATATCCAAGACATAGACTCAGTTCGTCTTCTCTGTACTTAACCCGACCTGTTCATAGTTAGCCTCAACATGATCTGCAGGGAGTCACTGATTAAATTTGGGGTTATGAGCGAAGCACACGGCAGTGGTGCGGTTCCCCATTGGAGCCAGGCACCCTCTGCTTACAAGTTCTTAGGAAGCACCAGGCAACGACTCGCCCTGCCTGTTGTCTGACCTCCAGAAGTAGAAACCTGCAACAACACTGAAGGCAAATCGAATGAGAAAATGTGCTTGGTCCAGGCTTCACACAAAAGGAAGACGGGCAGGAAAAAAAGCCGCTAATAGATGTAAAAATATCCGTCTGCCTGATGTTTGCCCGGATAGAAATGAAAAGATATTCTGTTTCTCAGCACGCCCAACATGCAACGCGCCCTCACTTCAAAGCCAGAGCGGAGCAGTGTGTGGGGTTGTAACAGACAGCTGCGGTTCAGTCGGGGTGAGGGCCCCTCCTTCTCATTCCTCTTACAGACTGTATCTGACTGTCCCACCGAGCAATTCTCCATCGTCAGCCGCAGATTCCAGCTTGTGGGGTCGGATTTTTCTGCAGCATGTACTCTAATTTGAATCTTTGCGAGCGTGGTTGTGCTGTATCTGCACATGCTTCGCGAATCGCCCTCTCTCCATCGGCTGCGGCTATATCGCTCCCCCGGGAGGCTTCCCGACGTGGAGGAGCAGGTCCGTCTTGCCTCCTTGGCAGAATTTCCCCACGACTTTATTCATACAGGAATAACTGTCTGCTCAACCAAGTGGCGGCGCACACTTTGAGTCCTTATAATCCAATAGCAGGACTTCCCAAGTGAACTTAACCTGATTGAGTCATCTCGTGGAGGAGGAGGGGTGCGTTTGTGTATATTGTAGGGTGAAGCCAGTGTCTTCAGAGGAATGTGGAGCAAAGTGAACGTTTTTAAATGTAACGCGTTGCTTTTTTCTCTTGCTGGGGTTGGTAAAGGGTGAGATAGTGGAGCAGATAAAACGCGTTTGAATGTGTCATCGTCTCACATCTCCAGAAAGTGGAATTCCTTCCTGCAGCAGAAGCAGAGATTATTTCTGCTAGTTTAAGTTTGGATAAAAAAAATGGCTGGAAAGCTCAGTAGCCTCATTGAAGTCCTTATTTAACATTTTATTCACTCTTTTGACTAATCAAACTCATTCATACATTAGGCGAAATCCCGAGCTCTTAATATCTCATCTTGCACGCTCGCATCCAGGGTTCCAGTGAAGCGAGCGTATGTGGAACGCGAGTGTGAGGCAGCGAAACACAAAGCCAGACCATCAAAGAGTCGACACAGAAAGGCAGTTTGGAGTCTCCAGTGGTTTGCTTGTCAGGATGTGGGAAGAAACTCATCCAGACTTGCCATCTTCACACCATGTTGCCCCCTGAGATTAGACTTGTGATTTAATTATGCAAAAAAATAGAAAAAAAACCCCATCCAGACAAAGACAGACTGTGGCAAACCCTCAGTAACTTATGACCAACTATATTTAACAGGATGTTTTCTTGTTGATGGTTTTTCAGTTTGTTTATCTGTTTCAAATAACCTTGGTCTTTTTTATTCCACTCTCATTCCAATACGACACTTTGTTGTTCATGTTATGAGAATTTATCCTCCACTTTCATGACCTACAACGAGAAATGGCTTCACACCAGATGGTCGCTTTCTTGTTGTTTCATATGTGGGTAAAAGGTGCAAAAAGATGTTAGAATTGCTTCAAAATTGAGATGACAAGAGTGGTCCGTGCTGTATGACACGGGGGGAGGGGGGGTTGTTCAGTAAAGCAGGGCATGATGTGATTGGCTGAAAAAGCTTCACATGCAGATGATGAACGCACAGAGCGCGGAAACACAATTTGCAGCAGTTTAATCGGTCTTTACCGACATGTATCTTGTGCATGTTGATACTTAAGTCAAACCTTGACTGGTTGTCAGCATTATGCAGCAAGGAAAAAAAGCCACTTTCCCAGCTTCAAATTAGCCTGTGAGCTACATTAGGATCAAAAAACAAACGAAGGATCATAACAAGTTGAGTCATTGCAGTGTTAATATAACGGTTCAAGAATATAGATATGCAAGGACGCAACTCTGTAATCGTGATATAGTTGCTATATATCGTGCAGCCCGAACTTTAAAGCCATTGAAGTAAATGTACTGTGTCTGGAAATGAGTTGACAGAACAGAGCGTGGCTCGATGGAGAGCTCACTGTATAAAGAAACATTCTTTATGAGGACTTTCATCAAGGTGGGGGTGACTATTAACATGCCACATGCTGGCAGATTTCATAACCCACTTTGCATCTGTTCAGGGTGCCATTAAAATGATCTCACTGTTGAAATGAGCCCATTCCGGCACATCAACATTTTTTTTCTCCCCCCCACTCACCCGGGAAAGTGCTCATCTCCGATCATAAAGATTAACTCCTAGACAAAAGTGATATCTGCCTTCAGATGTGCAGCTTTCAGGTGTGCTTCAGTAATGGCAACACGCAGCAAAAGAACCTCTCCTGAATGACACGCACTGAAAACTCGGCACCACCCCCCTCCCTCCCTTCGTCCCTCCCTCCCCCCGCAATCTAATGGAAATCCAAAATGTAGCAAATTAAAAGGAAAAAAAAGCCCTCTGCATTTCAAGTTAAAGGTTTTGCATTTTCAAAGCCGAGAGATAAGACACTCTATTGATCTCCAGCCTCTGTAACTTCAGCCTGTTTGTCAAGACGTTCAGAGTTTTTGACAACTGCTACAATCCTGCAGCGATGCCTGCTGCACATCAAACACTCGTCTCCACAATGAGCAGACTGCTTAAGATTCAAATAATGTTTATCCTGGGATCTGATACACGCATTCTAATCATATCTTGTTGGGAAAGATGAGCCCTCAGAACAATCGGAGGTTCAAATCTCCCACCGCTGGAGCCGCTTTTACTGGCTTAAAGAAATGTGAAGCACCACCCAGCAGACAGATAGTGTGAGGGAGCCAAAGAGGGTAATACCGTCGCAGCGAAATACCTGAAATGGACAGGGAGCATCCTCTGAAAACAACAAATGAAGTGGAACAATAAGTCATTTTTGGCATGATTGGCTGCAGCCATTAAAAGCAGCAACACTTGGATCGGATTTATGTGCCACCTCCTCCACTGCAGCAGCACACTGATCCAAGCAGTCCTGCCTCACTCCCTGAAAAGTCCCCGTCTTCAAGCATGTCGAGTGCCATCTGTGACGTGTGCTGCCGCATGTCCTCCGCCGTGTCACCAAGGCGACCCTCGCATCTCTGATAAAAGGACCAAGTCACACAGCGTCAATCTCAGATCTGGGAAAAGGGTGTGTATGTGTGTGTGTGTTTGGGGGGGGGGGTGACAGGTGTGTTGGACGCTTGGTGGTGCAGAGCTGGTGAACTCGCAGCAATGGCGATGTGGCGCGCATGTGCTAATGACACAGCTCTGAAGTGTCGGCGCACTGCAGTTCAGGCTATTCTTGCCAAGCGTTTCCCCTCCGAGGCCCAACCTGTAAATCCCACCAGTGATGCGCCGGTCATCACAAAATACAAGCTTGCTCTTCGCTCTAAATGTGTCTGTTTTTAAGCCGCATCTCGTGATGGAAAAATAGTTTCTTGCAGAAGAAATTGGGTTCTGGTACCTGTGTACTTTTTCATTGAGAGAAGAAATCGCTTTGTTTTACAGGCTTCGCTTTTCTTGCTTTCTGCTTTCCCTGAGAGATAAACGATGGCTGTCGTCAACGATGTACAAAGATCATCAAGTCAGTGGAACGTTGGTAACGACAGATCAGATAAACGCCAAGACAGACCAGCCTGTGTTTCAGGATACTTCAGAAATACGATTAGAAAAAAAACATCCTTTATTCAAGCGAACTTGTCTGAACACATAATTGCTTTGGTAAAGTCAGCTTTTGTTTAACTTGGATTGAACTTTAGATTGACATCATTAAATGGCCCCAGTTTGTTTTCCTCCTCAACATTTTCTCTTTCATAGCAGCAATGTTTAACCTCTGCTGAGTCAAGGAAAACTAGTAGAAGACACTTTATAGAAGCTCCTGCTGAACTTAAAAACTTCCCATTGTATTTTTTTCCCTGTGTTTGTATGCGATCAATTTGAATCACTGTGTTTTTGCTTGGGAATCCGAGAGGTCAGTCACATTTCATCGAGGTTTCGATAAAGGATGCTGCAAGAAGTGGAGTTTGTTTCCATTCATTTTTTTTCTTACTTTTAAGGCTTCTGTGTGCCAAAGGATGAAAAACTATTAGTTCGGACTGTGCTGATTGGTTTTGGTGTATTTACTTTGCTGACGCTGTTTCTGATGGCAAGTCGACACGAGGTTTTGTTTCTTCAAGGTTGGCTTGACGCTGCTGGTCCTTTGTCTGACTTCCTTCTCTCTCACACTACTTAAGGCTGCACTGCTTACTGCTTTGCCGTCTCTGCTCTCCCACTTCAAAGGCCGTCTTTGTTCTGTAGGTCGCAGCCGTAAACTCAACTCGCTTCGCCGCTGACGACTCGGACGATTCACGGAGGCTCTCCCGCGGTTGCGTAATCTGTGCAGTCGCGAGCACACATATGCATGTGGCCACGGAAAGAGGTGTCACACATGTTCTGATCCCGACGGTTCGATCTGAGGCGTCACGCTGACTCACGTCAGTCACACATGTGACGACCGTCACAGAACTTCACGATCGCGTAATCCTACGTGTGGATTCTTTTTTTTCTGTTTTGGATTGTAACTTGAGAAGCAGTTGTTGTTTTTTTCTTCTTCTTTTGGACAATTCGAACAAAAAAAAACAAACAATAAAAGGCCTTGAACAGATGGGAGCTTGTTCTGACACAAGCAAGCGGAGGAGAAAGAGAAGCGATCACTGGCGCACAGAGAGAACAAGAGACACAAAAAGAGACAGATGTGTGGAAATGAGTTCACCCACGCAGACGGATGCAGACTGAGGATGACCTACACAAATTCTGCAGGACAGTTGCCGAAGACAAAAGGAGGGCAGGCTGTCAAGCTGCAGCGAGAGTGAGTCTCGGCTCCGTCTCATCTCGGAAAGAAGCTGAAGTGCATTAGTGGTATGTAATGAGTTCACACAGAGAGTTCTTATAAGATTCCTCTCTCAAGCATATCAATTGTGTATGTGTTGCGCTGTGCAGCTTCCCAACTTATTTCAGTGAGGGACCTGTATCCACTGCGCCCCGCCAGCGCTCTGCTCGCACTTTTCCTCCCGTTCCTTTTTGCCACATCGCTGTCCCGAAAGCTCTGCTGTCACCACCCCACGACTGCGGCTGTTCATGCACCATTTCAAAAGCTCCGCCTCCATCCCTGGTATCCACCTCCAGGCTCTCGCTCTGCATTCCTCTTGGGGAGAGATTATTGCAGGCACTCTGTGCTCCCCTGCTGTGCTCAGTTTGGTAACTGTTAGTGGGGAGTGACAAGGTTAGGAACTAGATACCAGACACATTTGAATGCTATCTCCATATAATAAGCGGTTCCGTATAAGCTGGTTGAATGAATTCGAGATTCACAGCAAGCAAAATTCTCACCTTCATCAAAAGCAGTCACCGATCGGGGTTCAAATCCGTCTTCAGCGGCGGGTCAGGTCCATTTTTAGAGCTCCGTTTTTCATTTCTTGCATCTGTTTTTTTTTTTTTTTTTTTTTAAGTGGGTCACCTTTTGGTGAAGTGACAGTTCTTGCTACTGTTTTCTTTTATCACTGTTCAGGAACATGAGCAAACACAACACCGAATAAAGTCTGTTCAAACCGGCAATACGTCTGGGCTCTGAGGCAGTGTTGCCACAGAGATTGATGATGTTACCGATTCGGCCGGATTTGAACTTGAACGTCGCGACTCTGAGGTGAAACTGGTTTCTGGAACGCCCAAAACAACTGGCAGAAAATGCACACCTGTGCATATCGTCACCGAAGCTATTATCCATCCCCTGACTACTACAACTGGTGTATGTGCTAGTACTGATGACAATATATCAGATATTGCTGGATGTAATTTAGAGTCACCTCACTTCGTTGTGAATAACAACACCTTTAAATCCTGCCATCTACGTTCACAGGAAGAAGTCTATGTAACATGAAGCTATAGCAGTGCAGCTTTTATAAATGTGACGCCACGGACCTTTTATGCTAAGTACCAGAGAGTCAACATGCATGCATGTGTACAACAAGGATACAGAGTTTCTGCAAGTGGATTTATCTTTATTTTTTTGATTAATCGTCTATTTTGATGCCGTAATTGCTGCGGCCGAAACGACTTTCCTCCTCCCAGAACCCCTTGAAACCAATAACTCTGCTCAATGTTACACGGGGGGGCTCATACAATGGGTTTTGTGATATATTAGATTTTTTTTACATAGATTTTCGAGCAGAATACAGAGCGCAGTTAAAACATTCACTCATTAAAGGACCTGAAAGTAGATGTTCACTCCTCCCGGACTGGATTTTCTGCCCTCTTTCAATTATGACCTCACCAATTGCGAGGCAGCGAACTGTGTTACAGGTTGAAGCAGAATAAAAGGCGCAGCGAATGTTTGCAATAATCAGGGATTTATGACCGAAGGTCGTAAAACAAACACATGAACGAGTTGAATTAGACCGGCAAAAAAAATGATCCATAGTTTATGGCCTCATATGTGCGCAGGCCACAGGGTATATTTCTGTGCATTACAGTATAAACAGCTGGTATTGTACTGTAGGGAAACTTGTGGGAAGTGGACCCGAGCGCCGAGGGTGCAGCAAAGTTGTACTGCCAGGAGAAACAAAAGGAGAGATATTGTATCCACCACCATCAATCTCTGCAACACGGAAACAGTTAATAACATTTCTCCGTGAGTGCTCTCTGCGTGTTTCTCTCTGCGCGCTTCAATAACAGGCCGGTAATTCACATTATTGGCAATATATTACGCAAAAAAAAGAGGGACAGAAAATAACATCACTGTGTGTTTATCTGTACACAGGGGAAGGACACACTGTTAGAGACGAGTCCTTTGCTCCGGACATTTAACGGGTAGCAAGCGCATAGCGTTTGGTGCTCGAGTGCTCGCTGCTTTGAGAGATAAGTCCTGCAGTCTATAAATTGATAAATGGCTTTATCGCACCGTCTCTCCACTGTTTAACGGTCGTTGCGATTCCCTGCTCAGGATTATAGCGGCCAGCCGAACAAACGGAAGACACAAAGAAAAGAGGTTAAATGGCAGCCACCGCTCTCCAATACTCGATGCCCAGCTGGTTGGTGTCGATAGCAGCACGCGTATCAAAGTCTCAACTGTTGTAATGGAGAAATTACGTCGAGTTGAAAGCCACATTGAGAGATTCTCATTAACCTGCTGTTGTGATTAGCAGAAAAGTTCATTTTCTGCCAGAAGTTTCAATTTTCCAGTGTATCGATCGGAAGGAGAGCTCGAGTGCCGGATCACGCCGGATGACAAATGTCTGACAATAAGTGTGACAGAATTAAAAGCCATCGCGATAATCCGTAATTATGTTCAGTTTTGATCGCGCTATGAGATCTCCTCCTGTGAGGTCACTTTGTCATCGGCCTTCTTTTCTGCTGTTGGTCTCTGACACCCACCGTCATACAAATTACACCCTCTGATCCTTCAAAGCGCACGGTGACAAGCCCCCCACCCCCCACCTCCACCATCGCCACCAACACCCCGGCTCGCACTGACTGCCAGTATTTTCTGGACTTGGATTGACACCTTCAATGAAATAACCATCAAACATGTTGAAAAGAGGCCATCTTTGTCTTCGCCGAGGCAGCTGTACTCGCTGAGTGATGGACAACAAAGAGTCATAGGGGGCCTTCTTGGGTGGCGGTGGGGGCTCTTGGTGGTGTGGGGGAGTAAGACGCTCTGCTGAGAAATGTCATGTCTGCGTTGGAGTCGAGCGTTTTGTTTTATGCCGGAGATGTGGAAGAGATGCGTCTGGTTTGTGTGTTTTCGGTGTGTTGGGTTCACGGTTGGAATGGGAGGAGGAGGAGGAGGAGGAGGAGGGTCATGTGTACACATGCGGTTGGGAGAAGAATGCTCGACAGAATTACAGGAGATTGGGTTAGGGCTGAAATCATTATCCGTGGGCTTGCAATACGATTGCAGCTAAAAATAAAGCTGACCGGCAAATGCACAAATGGTCACAGGCCATCGAGAGGAGCCTTCACCTGGATACATCTGCACTGTTTCCTCACACAAAGGCATCTCACCAGTTTCACTCGTGAAGCCTGTGAGTCACATTTTGATGTGCGACTCATGTTTGTTGTCAGAAACAATGTGTTATCTCCAGACTTTGATCTTAGTATATGCACGTTATTGTTTTCTCTCACTTTGCTGCAAAGGTAACAGCGGGATATTTACACCACACACTGTCATGAGCAAATTCAATCTGCAGCCAACTGATTGAGCAATTTGCTCAGCAATTGAGCACAATAGGCCATCAGTGTGCAGGAATACTAATGTATATCACAGACAGAGGAGTAACGAGGAGCGACTAGGTGTTGTTTTAACAGCAATAATACACATGTGCAGGTGCACATTGTGGAAAGATGACCTGAAGGTGTTGTGCAACCACTGCTGATCGAATTGCATTTGTCGCACCACTACAAACGCTGCACATCTCAAACTTGGACCTTAATTCTATTTTATTTACTTTGGTGGATGTGCGATAATAAAGACAGTTGAAGTGAAGAGAGACTGACAGGGTAAAGCTTTAAAAAGGGCTATTAAGCAGAGTGATGGTAAGATCTGATGTGTGCCACGAGTGACGGACAGCTGCAGTGATTATTGTCAGGCTCAGGTGAGGTCGGAGACGCGATGGTCATGGCTGGTGGACAGGTGGTTTGAAGTGACGTGAGAGGTTCGTACACACGACACGGAGCAGTCACACGACATCTTGGAAACAGAAAGAGAGGTCCTAACAGGCTGAAGTCACTGTCAGTGTGACTTTTTCATTGCACTTATGGATGGAAAACCATTGTTTCCCTTCATATTGCCGCATATAAACATTCAGTTTGTTTTTCAAGAGACGAGGTTTTTAATTAACACCAAACGCAATCACAAAGGCTTTCAGAAATTCAGACTACCCCAAAAATAAATACGTAAAGTGTCCCTGAAATGTTCTTTTCACACCACATCCTCATGTTGTCAGCGGAATATTTCATAACCAAAACCTATACGTCTCTTTAAACCTCTCCCGTGGCAGACGGAGTCAAGCGTGGGAAATGTGCGATGTTACGAAGTAGAAATCCGATCGAATTTTGACAAACCCTCTTTGAGCAGGATAAATCACAAAGAACGTCTTAACAACAAATGGATACAAATTATAGCTTGCCTGCAAATGATAAATATTACTGCTGAGCAGAGAAGACTGCTTTGTGCACTAACTCAATGACTATGATTCACTTCCCGAATATCGGCGGTGTTTGTCTCCTGCAATAACACGAAGCTCAATGAAAACAATATAAAGTAAAGAGTGGAGGTTTGAGTGCATATCGTTTCCTTTTTGATCCCATTTCTCTTATTTCTAAAGACAAGCTGAACAGTGGCGCTGGAATTAAATACTCTGCAGTATACAAATATACACTCAACGGGTTCAGCTTTGTGTGAAAGCCTGGTAGGAGACACAGCTTGTTACTCACACAGCAGCGTCCACAGGGGAGGCGACGGGGTTTTGATATAAATATGGACTGCGAAAACAAGAACCAAGAGACGTCCAAGATGCAAACACTGGAAGTTAAAATAGGTTATTGGGCTCACATATAGTCCTCCCTCTGAAGGGATGAATAATGTAAAACAGATGTGTGAGTTGTCAAAAGAAACTCCCCTCTGCTTTGCAAAACAGGCAGTTCAAGGCGAGCTACCTGTTTGATGAGCTCCCAATAATTACCTGCACTCACACCCCCTCTCTCCTCTCACACTGCTCACTTCAGATGGACAAGATACGAGTGAATCACTCTTTTTTTTTTTTGCATGAATCTGAAGTTGACCTACATGACAGGAGAAAGAGTAACTAAACTAGGTTATGCTTTGATGCGGAGAAATTCTGGCTCGGCCTTCGTGTTATTGTATTATTAAACTGTTTGGAGCAGCTGCTGGACTGACCGGTGACATGGAGTGGCGAGAGCTGCTGTTGCCAGACGTGGAGGCGCATCAATATGTGCCAAGCTGGAAGCACTTCACAGATGTATCTTGTAGGAGTGTGGCGTGACAGAGATGGAGAGCTGACGTTGCTCGCTAAGTGGCGTGGCTGTATAGCACGAGGAACACATATATACAGACGGTGCACACTTGTTGGAAAAGGTCCACACGACATGCAAGTCGATCAATTTTCAATGGGGCCTTTTGAAACTTCCTGAGGCCTTGATGTACTTGTGTAAAAATGCAGGATATCTCGATTTGCATCAAACGCTGGTGAGAGTTGATCAAGAACTCGGCCCACTGAGGACAACACACGCTCTTCCTTTAGCAAGATACTGGTTGGAGTTTTTATGCTATTTATTCAACATGTGGATGTGACATAGTGACGAGACTAAGCGTGTTTGAATTGTTTAATATTGTCCCTGATGAATGGCATGTTTTGAAAAGAGGTGCTAACCAGCTCAGCCTTTACCTGAGACGCTGCTGTTCATGCCCTATGAGGCATTCTCGTCAACTGGTCTGATCTTCCGTGGGTTTTTTTTCTTCATTTCCTGCAAATTCGGTTTTTTGTCACACAATGCTTCAATGTGTGGGATGGCTCAAAGTTCAGTCTACTCACAAGCACCCACAGCTCTGTGTATTCTTTACACGGAAGCTATAACATAGTTTTTGTGTGGCAGCAAAGTAAATATGGTTAACCACAAAGCTGTGCTTGTTGTCTCACACTGTTATTCTTAGTGGATCGACCTCAAAATACTTGTAAATTGAAGGCACAATCGCTCTGTGTTTGCACAACTTTCGCTGAGTTTATGAGGGATCTTGTTAGATCAGGCACAAGGTCTGCTATGTCGAGCGTTAGGTTGAGCTGCGAGTTGAATTCAGTTCTGCTCAATAATTTAATACATCTCAGAAAAGTAACTGTGCCCACTCTGCATATGGCCTTGTATTTCTGCTGATTCAAATTGGCGAGCCTTGACTGCAGTGAGCTTTTTTTCCCACAAACTTCTACGTCTTTACCTTCTCGTTTGTCGGGATAAAAGTACTTAAGTCTCATCTTCCTTCTAAAAACCCGACGTTTTACTTCAATCAAGTAACTGTTGCCAGCTCGGATCATCAATCCAGTGAAGATGAGATGTGAATGGGAAGCCACAAGCGTGGCCTCTGTAAATTATAGAAAGAAAGTGGCCTCCTTCAAAATTAAAGCATCGCAGTTGTGTTGCATGAATCATGTCAAGATTGCATCTCAGCAATAATTTACTGTTAGTGTTGCTGCCACCATTGTTTGTTTCACTGACAGACGGTGCAAGTCTGTTATGTGAGGAGAAAAAGCCCTTGTAGCAGGAGGTGACGGTGGCAGGTGAACCACAAAGCGGCTGTGAAGAAGTACTGGCAGAGCTGCATCACAAAATTGGTGTGTAGACCCAAACACTGTCTTTACTCCGAACTGCACGGTGGTATGTTGGATCCTACAAATTCAAAGGTCCTATCAATACAAGCAGCGATGCAGTGACATTGATTTCCACTTGATTTATTGTTGCCTAATGACCCCGAAAAAAGGTCAGGAAAATGTATTGACATCGTGTAAAAAAATAAGAAGTACTCTGCAAAAATGGAGTCATGATACACGTTGAGAAAGTTTAAAGAAAACGTAACGCAAAAAATACATTTTTTTCACATTCGGGAGGAAACTCCAAGCATCAGGTTTCCTTTGAAAGGTTTGAAATTCACATTTTACACATTGTGCTCGTTACGTGTAGCAAAAGGAGCCAGAACCACTGAACTGTAAGTGTCAAAACATCAGCTTGATATTAATACTGGTTGCCATGAAAGGGCCACCTGAGCGCTCAGGGCCAATTTATAAGTAAAATAATAATAATCATCACCTGTTCCTCGACCTGCTCCTGTTGCCCACCGTCACTCTGTATCAAATTAAAAGGCCAGAGTGTGTGTCCGCTTCTCGGGGTCTCGGCCCCCCCTTGTCAAAAACCTCACGAGTCATTTGCTGAACGTTATTGTTTTGTATGACATTAATCCAAGTCATGATATTAGCATAATTCCCTGACCCGTCTTCTTAACCTCCAGTCACCTTTCATTGGCCAGAGCATTTGAATGCGCATGTTTCTCATTGCACCGACTGTGAATCTGATAATTGTTATGGCTGCTGAATGGCGCTGTGGGGAATTTAATACATACAGTATAATGACAGACATCCTTTTTAAAGAGTGTCCTCCAATAGACCGCCAGAGGAATGGAAAAATGCGACTCCTGAATGTGGATTGTTTTCAGAAAAAAAGCCCTGATGTGTATTCATGTCGTCTGATGTCGGCGTGATAGCGCGGACGCTGAAAAAGCAGCTTTGGTTGGAGTGCACAAAGCAAGGCGACACAAAAAAGGCAGGCCGTGGAGTGTGCAGCCATTAGGCTTGTCCTTGTGAGGAGCAGGAGCGATCAGTGACAGAGCCGGGGACCCTGCAGCACCTCGCGGCATGGCAGCCGTGCGCTCCTGTCCTCCAGCTGTAATGGAGTCTCCTGGATGCGTTAACCCTTGGTGGCACGCGCTCGCTCAGCTGTGGCGATCAAATGTGTCGGCGCTGAAGACTTCTTAGGCATTCAGCTTTATGTTCTATTGATTTGTGGCAAAGAGATGCGGCCGGTCAGCCGCTCTGATGAGCAAAACGAGTGTCTGCTGAGGTTCTGAGGCGGCCTGCTTTGCAGTCTTCGTTGAACGCACGCCCCATATTATGATAAATCTTTTTCTGGGGCAGCTTTTTTCTCCCTTCCACTGGATTTTCTCGATGAGGCAAATGCGCCGATGCAGGAAACCTCCCCGAAATACAGTCAACGTAATTTGTTTGCCATAATAATCCTGGCACTAATGGCTACATTTATGTGAAAGTGTTAATGTTCAATTCTGATTTAATGCTCCCATTTCCCAAAGAACAAAGCTAAAGATGTAACACTCAAGAGGCTCAGCACATACTTAGCATAAACTTCATGGCGGTATATCCATTATGCTTGACTTTCTTGATGGGATGTGTACAGTAAAGCGGCAAACAGTCAAAAAGTCATTTCCCCCTCGTATTAATAGCTGATAAAAGCCACTTTCATTTTGCAAGCGAGACTGGGTTGAAAAAGACTGAAAAAGGAGGTGGCGTCCTGCGGAAATGTTTCACACGCTGTAAAAGTGTTATTGCTCTCCTGAGCAGATGTATTCTCGCATCGAAGCAAATGAATGACCTGACCGTTCGTCCTGGAAACGCGTCCATCACATCTTCACGACAGGACGGGAAAAAAGAGACGGACTGTCAAGACTGAGGTCGAATCGCAAAGACGCACGCACGTGATGGTGACCCCACCGTCTGAAGCTGTGTCTCTCTGTCCACTGGGGTTTTAAAGGCTCTCCAACGCTTCCTGGAGTGCAAAGCACGTTCCGTTCGAAAATCTCGAACGGATGGAAAACTTTCCAAAGGCATTACCACAGCCGGCGGCGTTGTGTAGACTGTGAGTTTACAGCACAATATTGTTCCGCCTGTAGGACCAGCATGAATCTCCAGATTGAATAGCTGTTAAGCTTTCCCCCACAGAGAAATCTCCCCAAGGTAACCTGCACATGCTTCCATTTGAAATTTTAAACAAAAGGCTCCATGAGACCCTCGAACATTCAGTTTTTCACTCTGACAGGTGGCTAAATACATTCATATAGGCTATTTTTGTCTCATCTGTGAAACTGCCATAACACTGAGCTGGACACGCGCAGAGCGAGAGCCTCTCACAAACAAGATGGACTCAAAAGAGCTCAGTCTTTAAAAGAAAGAAGTATGTCTTCAGATTTTTTCCACCTTCCTCTTGCATATGGACCGCAGGTGTCCCGATTAATCCGCTCCTCCATCAGGAGAATTCCCAGTTGCGAGTTCTCTGCTTCCCTGCACACTAAACACCTTCTCTTCCCTCCATAACTGTGGAGCCAGATTGTGTTTTCTTCCGTTTCCCATTATTTCTATTTGCCAAGCAGCCTGCATATATCCTATATCCAAACAGCAGCACTTCACTCTCACTCTCTCTCTCTCGCTCTCTCTCTCGCTTGCTCACTCGCTCGCTCTCTCTCATCCTCAGTCTGGCAGTAGTTGAGTGAACAGTTCTTTTCATGGTGGAAACATATTGGTCTTTGTTTTGTCATCCAAGTCTTTCTTATTGAGAGAAAACAGTTTTTCCCTCTCGATTCGTTGATTTCTTTTAAGAAGAGAAACTGATCAAACACGCACACACGCACACACACACACACACACACACGCACTGTTATGCAAGTCAGAAAAAGAAAAAGTGATGTGATAGATATTGTTAGAATTCCATGTAACTGATTGAAAATAGTGACTAAATAACTCTCAGACTAAGTAGTTTGTCCTTTCATCTGTATTGATGTCAGTTACTCATTATGTAAGAATTTTTTGTCATGCAAGAAATCAACAACAGGGATTACAAAGCAGTGAGGTTTTTTACTGTCAACATTTATTGTGAAATACATCAAATTATTCCCAATATGACAGTTCATTAGCCATAAATTTACCTGAAAAGTGAGGGTATGTTTGACAAAGAGCCAAATGAGTGTATGCAGCAAGTCTTCCAAACATCTTTCCTGTGAATGAAACAGGCTTCATCTTTCATTTGGGTGGGATGTCGAGCCTCCGCTGAGAGGAACGGTGCCCCTGGGCAAAGGTAATGATGACACCTATGAATAAACAGCCGCCTGCATGCGAGCTCTTGTGAAGGAACAACAATGCTGATAAAAGATCTCAGAGCACATCGCTCCTTCCAGTCTCTTCTTTCATTCTGGCAATATAGAAGGCCTCCGTTTTGTTCTGTGATCAAGCTGAAAGGTGTTTGTGTTTTCCAGCATTAGCAGCGTCTCTGTGAAGTGTCTCGCGGCGCTTTTGTGACACTCGGATCCCGGTTGCGCTGACAGAAGTCCACTCGAGAGGAATTCCTGAGATCGCTCAAGTTTGGACACGTGTTCTGGCCAGATGTTGAAAGGGTGTAAAATTTACACGTCCCAAGTGTAACCATGTCAGGGAGCAGTCCGTGAAAGTAGCCTCTCCGACGTCTGCCCTCTGTGATAACGGCGGCTAAAGTTACCCTGAAATTGCACTGAAATTAGCTGTCGTTCGGCCTGAAGTGACAAGAAAAAGTGACCCCAACACATCCCCTCGCGCAGGTACTCTCTGCTGTTTTACCACAGCAAAGGCAACAGATTGAAGTCAATAGTACTTTAACCTTTCCTTGAATTATTCATCATAGACGTTTACTTGTACATGCTCACATCCGAACAGCACGGTATGTTCTTTTTCTCCTATTTTTGGGTCTTTCCAAAAGTTTTTTTGAAGGCGCTACAACCACGTCTGTTCAAAAGGCTTTTAGTGCTGCTGATCTGTTTAATTGCTCTTCTCAAAGTCAGTCGGTTTGTAAAAAATCAACTGGCTCAAGGACAAACACTGATCAACATCACAGTTGACGTGAGAGTCTATTTTAATGAGTGAATGTGTCTTAGCAATTCAATGAAAGCCGAACCTTCGTCATTCAACTCTTTGGCAATGGAACAACCAAAGTCCAGTCGAAACACCTCATGTCAGTAAATTTTCCGGTCACTCGCCAACAACACCAAAGTATCTCCCGTCCGTCTCCTTCACGGAGCTCCGTCAAAGTGGGGGCTCGCCCGGAGCCGTGGGTATAAAAATGAGAGGGCGCGATGATTAAAAGTTACACGGTCGACAGTCGGGGTTGTTTCTTTTCGGCGTCGGGCAAACTTCACGGGCAGCTCAGCGGCTGCGAAAAGTGCGGTTTAAATGAAAGAACAGACAGTGCTGCGGGGTCTACTGAAAGGTGAATCAGATCATACGGGGTGTGGAGGAAAAATAATAAAGCTGGCTAACATGGCTCAGAGCAACGCAAGGCATACCAATGAGCGACCTCAACCACATTTGTCATTGGGACGAATGAGCCCATCTGGTAACTAAGCCAGTATAAAGACGTCACCAGTAAATTTTGCAGCCGTCGGTGATTGCAGAAAATATGCCGTGGCTTAAGTCGGCGCTTTGACATCAATTTTCCCCGCAGAACTCCTAATCTGGGCTATTGTTGTAATGCGATTTGAACGACTTCTCCAGGATCTTTTCAACTGCCGCAGCTTGTGTGCGTGTGCAATGTGGCGGCAAAATAATCATTTGGATATCATTACCTTTAGCTCGGAGATTAAAGCCCGGAGACGCCTCCCGGATGCTGCCGAGCAGGAATCAGCTGTAACAATGGTTCATTTGCTTTATTCATGGCCATTCAACTTAAAGCGGCGTAATGTCGGATTTAGATCGACCGGGAAAATTAATTCCAAGATTCATCCGAGCGTTTTCCTCGTTGCCCTTCATGCCAACATCGGGACCGAGGTTTGTGCTGTGGCTCTGAGCGGGTTGGTGGGTGGATGCTGCGTGTTTGACATCGAATTTCACGTGATGAAAACAAGAGGAGCGATATCATATCATGAAGGATTGAAAAGCGGCCCACATTTGTGGGAGAGGATTAACCAGAAGTTGACAAATGTGACCCCCGAAGACCCTCAAACTCCACTTCCAGAGGACCTTTGAAATTCGGGATGCAGTTACTGACTGCAGAGGTCGGGAAGCCCAAAACACAGGCCACGAGAGCTCGTTCAAGATGGCTTCATTCCACCTGTCGTGAAAGGTCGCCCCAGGCGGCAGCTGCATCTACATTGTCAACACTCCCCCCCACACACAAAAGTAGCGTGACTTGCTTGTGTGTTCTGCTTGTCTTTCTTAGTGCTTTGTTTCTCTCCTCCCACACGCCTCCTCATCTCCTCCCAGGAAGTGCAGCTCTAATGAGGTGGTTGAAAATATATCACAGGAGGAGATCTGTGCAGAGCTGGTGAACAGACTTCAACGAAGTAAAAAAGAGAAGAGAACGACGAGTGTGAGCATCGGTGTTGATTACACATCAAATAACTCCGATGTCAAGGCAGTCCAGACATAATCAGGTTTAATCACACAATGATTGGACAATTTCGTGGAGAGATTGCCATTAAATGTAGCTCTGACAAGTATAGGCTCTGTGCAGTCTCAGTGAGCGAGTCCGCGTCCATTCACTTGTTTGTTTCCTTGATCAGGTTTTTGTAGGACAGCGTTTTAAAAGCGTCGTTTTCAGCACCTGGCAGCGTTGTCGCTTTAAAACACCGTATTATGTATGTAGGTCAAGCAGCTTGTAGTGTTTGTGATGAGAGGCATCGCATGTGAAGGTACTTAGTAAAAAACTTACTTCCATGTTTTCCGTGTGACAAAAAACCGCTCTGACGGATGTCAAAATATTGAGACAGTCATCGTGACGGAAGGTAAACATCAGTGTCTGAGTCACAAAGGAAACGGCAGAGGTAGCGGTGACGGAAGGACGGACAGAAGGACACTGGAGACAGGCTGCCGGCTCCGTCTAAAATTAGACGTCGTCAAAACAGATACCGGGGTAAATATTTACCTTCCATGGACGAGAACACAGCATGGACACGCGTGAGAACACAGCTGCACCTCGGGGCTTTTTCTGCATTCTGTGCATCCCAGAAGTGCCCGATATATTAGTGTCAGTGGATGAAGTGTCACCTCGCGAAATCCCTTCGCAGGAATAAATCCCGAGCAGCCGTTTCAGTGGATCCGTTTCCTCGACCAGCCAAACACGGACGTGAAAAGTTCTGACGCTGGAAGGCGCGCACAGGCACCCGCAGCTTGTATTTTCTTACTCGAACAAACCTGACTGCAGTCAGTGTTCTTTTCTGGCTTCAAGTGGAGGAAATCAGAGATTAAGCAGAAGCAGTGAAATTACTTAAAAAAAAAAGAAGAAGAAAAAACAGGCCAGCAAATCAACTGGAGATACTTTTTGATCAGCCTAAATGAGGCGGAGGCCTTGAAGTGATTTTCCAACAAGTGGCTTTGCTAAGCATCGTTTATCGTGCGTCTCAAGCCTAATGTCTCCATCCAATAATGAAGGGGCCGCAGAGCCATTTGTACGCACTTTCGTGTAATTATACGACTGGTTCTACAGTTCATCCTGCTATGAGGAAATAGCTGTATTTATAACCTATTGGAACCAATATAGATTGGTACAGAGAATAACAGGAGCCAAAGCACAATGACTCTTGTGTGCAGCACTGGTGCCGCCATGGCAACGACAACCTTGCCACTGTTTGATCTGATTGGTTAAGCAGTGTTTTTTTTTTGCCCATGTCCTCAATCTTGTTTACTTCCTTTTTAAGATTTAAAGTGGTCTCTTTTTTTTATCAATACATGAATTGTGGAGCAGGGAAGAGATAGTCAAGTTTAGTGTTTCGCAAAGGTGCTCCAAAGCTGTTGATTCCAACCCGGCGTACGGGATCCTGAGGGGGTGAGTTTCCTCCAGTGTTTGGCTTCACTTTTAAAGGAGGGTACACAGCTTTTTCTTGAGGCAATTGGAGAGGGCTCGAAAGTACAAATCTTGCGAGTCACGGCTCGATTGGATGGTTGGAGCTGGGCAGACCGGCTGAGTTTGGTGAGACCTCCATAACCCAGGGCGGAGAGAACACAGATGTTGTGTTCCTGCAGCCTTGGAGGATGTATAGGACAGTAGTTTCCTGCTGCAGCCAATCAGCCCCAAGGTTTCATATGTTCCTCCGATCCCTTCCTTGTGTTGCGTGCTGATCCGGCCTGTCGCTGTCTGTCATCTCCAAGCAGCCTACTCGCAACGTTCTGACCTCCAGCGTTAACAGGGCGTCTTGAGGACGGCGCAGCTTCTGACAGTAATTACAGAAATATTGCCTCCAAACACAAAGGCTGATTTTCAACACAAGGCCTAAACAAAGAAAGGCATGTTAATATTTGCTGTTAGATGTGTGTCTCATAATTGGCATGTTTTTCTGGAACAGGGCTGCGGGCGCTCACCTTTACAATGGAGACGCACGTAGATGATAAGCGGGGGCGGGCGGGATGCCGGCCCAGCAGTCGGCACCGCGGCCTCACAGCATGTTTCTCTGGTCTGAATGGAGGCTGCGCGCCTGCGTGTTCAGGGGCCAGTTTACCTCCTGTTTGTGTGAGATCCCTCTGCCTGCTGTGCTCTCCAACCGACATCCCACCCCACGTCGCTCAGGTCAACATGAATCATGAAATCGCCCATAAGTTGAAATGTATTGACTGGCTTTTCTTTTCGGCTGTTCACTCCGTGAACACCGGCCATACTCGAGCTCTGGAAGTGAGGAAGACGAAGGAACCTGAGAATGGCAATGTTTTTTTTTAATGTTTTGAAATCAGACATGAAAATACAGTGAAACCAGGTGAAACGTTCAACTCACCATGTTGTGTTTTGTTTGTTGACTCTACAGTTGACGTAAGCGATACGGCGTCGATTGAAGAACTGTATGAGTTTTATCCACTTTAGTTTCTTTTCCGATTTGCTCCTTTGAACATAAATTGTTCCTATCTTCACAGACTGAAAAATAACACACTGTAGGCAGTTCAGACATACAGTATATATATATTTATATATCTATGCACTGTGAGGCTAGATCTAAAGACCATGTTTCAACACTATCTACTGCATACAGATCTTCGGCGTGCGTCTTATATGAAAGGAGAATTGTGCTCACGCATGGAAATGAGATCACTGTTCAGACACATTTGGAGTGAAATATTTAGGCCTCGCTCACGGGGACCTTTTTTTTTTGCAGCTGATACATTCACTTATCAGTTTCAGAAGGAAAAAATGTCATTGAACATCAACTAAGATAAATGCTTTTGTAGTTTGAATTATGGACGAATCACATTAGCAATGTTCAGATGCAATTCTCCGCCCTTTCAAGTCACTTCAAAAATGTGCTGAAGTCAGGGACTTTACATAATTTAACAACAGAATCAAGTGGGATCTCTGTTTTCCATCGAAGCCTTTCATTTACAAAGGCTGGCACAGATGCATGAGAGGGGATCGTCGAAGCAAGGGGGTGTGGGGGGGGGGTCGAGGCGTTGTCTTTGCAGTGGCGCTCCGTTGCCTCAAGCGCGCGGAGCGGCGAGCGTTACCCGCCCGCTCACCTCCACCTCCATAACGTGTGCCGCAGCGCGTCAGCCCAGCGTTCATGTGCAAACGCCTCAAATAGGTTTGAATCATCTAGACCGCGATGCAAATTCCTGGATTAGTCCTTCATCACACTGAGTCTCCAGGGTGCAATCATGTCATTCACAGTCGCGCTAATAAATACCAAGCTCGTTTCACACCGCGTTTCACTTCGATGTTGATGATATCAGAGGCATTATCCATTTCTGCCATGTGCATGAGCAAGAAGAAGAGAAGGGGTGAGGCAATCCGTCAGCTATGTCTAACTACTTATTTGAGCTGGGGGGCGGGGGGCAGGCAGGGGGGGTTAAACTGTGAAGGCTGTATAAACAGATGGCATGATAAATGAATGGTGAGTTTAAAAAAAGAGGGGGGGATGGAAATGGAGGTGAGGAAGCCGTGAAGCGAAAGCAAAGACACTCGCGTGTCAAAAACGGAGATGGGGGAAAAAAAGACCTTGCAGGCACGCGATTAAGTGGCGAAAGGCGGGCTTTTTGCATGGTTATTGCTTTAAATAAATCACTCATCTGCGAGGTTTTTCATGCTGTAATTACTTAGAATGTTGCTGAATTATCTTTTTTTCCCTTCCCTCCCCGTGACCGTTTCATTCAGTCGTTGACAATTTAACTACTGCGCCTGATTGCTTAGGAGCCCCTTTCTCATTCTGGCAGCAGGCCAATCGGAAGAATCGCTCATTAATACAACAGGTTAACCGCTCGAGCACCGAGCGGCGGCTCCGTCCGCCGGTGGTGTGGCTGCGCACTCGCCGTGAGGAACACATCGCAAATTTGGCCCCGGATGTGCCAAATTATTTCCATGTGATAATTGGAAGAATATAAGGCGACGGATTCGCCCCCTCCAAATGTCAGCACGTGCGAAAACAGGTGCAAACTTGACACGAAACCCGTTTTCGAAAACGGGGGGCGCTGATTGTTGCGTCTGACGGATGGTCAAAGTATCATGCGCCGTCCGTTTACCTTGTTAAATGCTGTGCAATATCAGGTGTTTTTCTACTCGAACACGTTATACCAGGAACACTCGACGCTAAGAGATGCATTCACAACATGCAACGTGATTTACAGCACGGCTCCTTCCTGACTGTCTTTATCTACACGCTCATTCGAACATCTCTGCATCCAGCAGTCGTTGGCAATCGGACGAATATTCTGAGTTTATCACCTGTCTGTTCTGTTTGCAAACTGAGGAGAGCTCGGTTTCTTTTTTTGGTTATTTAAATGGCTTGGGCCCAAAGTTTGTTAGGCAGAGAAAGAAAAACGCGTGCATGTTTGATCTGATTCCGAGTAATTTAAAAGTGTGTTTTCCCACCTTGTCTGTCAAACAAGGGAGGTCAGGATTCTTCTGTGAGAGGGCCACACTGAGAAATTACAGAGCAAATTAATGTCTGTGTCCGGACACGAATTGATTCCGACCGAACATCAGGAGGAAGTTTTGCATTGTCGAATGGCTCTTTTTTTCGATTTTGTTATGCTCGTCGTCGCAGTCGACTGCCAACAAAGAAAAAGGAACCAATGACAGAATGGCGAAGCACTAATTCACCAAAGGTAACTCAAAAATGGACCAAACAAAAGACAAAGCTCCGCAAAAACGAGTAATGTCGAGTTTTTCTAGAACACGGACTTACCCAAACTAAAGGCAACCATAAAGCAGCAGGTCGGATGCCTTGGAAGCAGCAGTCTGACAGGTGGGAGAGAGACAAAGTGGTGCCTGGGAGGAAGCTATCTTCCGCAGCCCCCACCTAAAAGGTGGAATCAATCCTGTCGCACTGCAACCAACAACGCAATGAGCCTCAGACCTACTGAGGTTGGCCTCCCTTGGTTTTCACAGGACCGTGGAGATACTCCCCCTCCAAACACACACGACTGTTTGGAAATCTCAGAGAGACATCTTGTCTCAACCTTTAATCTCCGTCTTGTCAGCTTCACTTGCCTAATTTCAGAGACCTAAAAATCTAAAACTGTGTTGATGTTGAACCTACTTTAGCTGCTCGCTTCCTATCGAAGCCTACAGCTGAAAACGTTCAAATATGGTTTTCATGGTGAGGCAATTACAGCTCATTTGGGAAATACGCTGCATGAATAATAATGTGTCTATTATTCAGCCAAAAATATTCATGCATCAAACAGTTTGGGTTTTTTCCATTTGTTAAATAAAGCCTTGTGTGGCTGCTGTGAAAGCAGGTACATACAATCAGCCTCTTGGTCCTGATGGTGTGAAGGAAAAAAGAGGCCGCTAATGACTGTATGTGTTTGGCAGCGTTTTAAGTCGCTTTACTCCCTGTGACACAATAAGAAGTGTTTCTCCTTCATAATTATGGCTCTCGAGCAGCCTGATTTCTGAAACCAGTGACTGTTTTAGTACAAATGAACCAGTTAACAAATACATGGAAACTATTTAAACGACTGTATGTTTGATTGAAAGGAGCACAAAGGCAGCATCCCTGAGATTGACAGTTGGTGTGAAAGCGTGTGTGTGTG
>JASSRZ010000086.1:9979344-10028347 GCA_032164315.1 Malacoctenus gilli | reverse complement strand
CACACACACACACACACACACACACACACACACACACACACACACACACACACACACACAAACACACACACACACAGCCAGACACTCCTGCTCACACAGACACCTGTGTGCACATCTGTTGTTTCCATCGCTTCCTGACACACTGTGTTGATTTACATTAATTTCCTACAGACGTATTTTAATTCAATCTGTGACTCACTCGGATTGCCAAATGTGATTCAAAACATGATGCCATGACAAACATTTAGACGTTCTTTTTGGGACTGAAGTCTTTGCAATGACGTGTGTCCACGTGGGGAATGACCAGTCCTCTTAAGGTCCCATCCAGTTCAGATGAACGAATACTGCAAATACAAACCCTCTCATGCTGCAAAATGAAACTGTTTCAGACTGCTCTGATGGATTCATTAACAAAAACCAAGTCTGTGATGTGGCGTCACGGACTTTCGACTTTGCACATAAGTGAGTGTATCAAAGTTAACGGTGCATCGGTCAGCCGAAGCCGAAGCTTCTCAGTCCTTTCAAGAGCAAAGGGAAGGTGGAGCCGGCTGATAAGGAGGGTGGAATGGCTTAGGAATTACATGCTTTATATTAAAATCCTTTTTCTTTCAGAGACTATTAGTATCACTCGTAGACCCCGGGTGAACTTTTAGCAATGAGATAACCGGCGAGACCACTTCACGAACTTCTTCATGTTGACAACTGAAAGTTCAGGGAGCAGGAATATTATGCAGTGTGTGTTGTCAGGCTCCTTTCTTTCTTGTCCAGATTAATACAGATTAGACTTGAGTCTTGGAGGGTTTTTTTTTCTAGGAGTTATGGCTGAAACAGCTGTGTGTGCTTCAGGCTGAGAGCAAGCAGCTCAATTAAGGAAGAGATCAGGGAAAGAACACCATTCATTGAATTTGTGAACAAGCCATTGTTCTCTGGTGATGAAGGCAGCGTGGTGGAGGATGAACAAGACCTCCAGAGCCTGGATGGAGGTGGTTGGAGGGGAGAGTTGTAGGAGACTTTTCTGACCTGCTTGAAGAGGTGGTGCTCAGGTGGACGAAAGTCGGGCGGCTGATGTTTCACTGTAGATAGATAAGTGACAGATAGATATGTTCTATTTTAAGGGGTTTTAAAGCAGAGATGATTGGTTCGTTGGTTTGGTGATGAGAAAGCTCATTGGCTGGGAATTGATGGACAGCCAGGTCATCTGATAGCATCGGAAAGTGGGAGGGACTTGAGGGTTAAAGCAGGGGGAGGAAGTGGTGATGGACAGGAGATTCATGTTCATATCTTCTTTGTACGACTTCAGCTGCAGTTTCGTGATGTAAAACAGAATACAGCCATTTAGGCCCATGTCAGAAATAGAGTGAACGTTTCTTTTTGATCAGAGGAGGCTTTTGATTGTTGACGCTGTAGATTTTGATATTATCTGACATTCAGCATATATTAGTGGCCATGCTTTGTGTGATATCGTTGCTCAGGATTTGTTTTGAGTTGCTCGCGGGAGAAAGAAGTTGCAAAGTTGCCGCACATGCTGAGTAATTGCATCTTGACATTTCCACTATTTCCTGCAAACAGCGAGGTAGCCTTGAAATTGTACACTCTGCCGTCCCCACAGGAAGGTTGTAAGTGATGCTCTGGATGTATGTGCAGCTTTAGGAAAATCCTCCTCTGCACTCCAAACTCTGGTTTCTCCACAGTTGGCGTAGGATACAGTGAGGCACAGCTGGCCGTATGTGCCCACCTGCCAGCACTCGTTGCGTCCAAATGTTGGTGCTGGAGACAACAAAGTTTTCCGAGGAAAGTCTGTTTGGAGCTTTTAAACCTGGAGCATAAAACGTTTTAAAAGAGGCTCTCTCTGCTTTGCTTTCTTTAAAATGTGATGCCGGATCTGCGCCGGCACCTGGATCTTGATTCCCCCTCAAAACCTAATCATTTGTTGTGAAACACACAAGCTGTCTTGACTGGAAAAAAAGCCCCCAAAAACACCCAAAACAACACCACCGCCTCCTGCATTCGAATGAATCCACTCTCCGGACTTATTATAATTCCTGTTCTACCTGGTGAAGCTCACAACGCCGGCTAAATAAATAAAAGCGTAAATGCCCCTGACAGCTGCGGCAGTGCCGACGCTCGGCTCAGACCGGCTCCCTCGCAGTTTAATAGCTGCAGGACGGAGTGCGGAGTTTGGACTGCCGCTTATGGCCGCGTTAATTGTCTAATTGGTTTTGTCGATTGTCATGTAGGATTTGTCAAACTGGACAAAGAGTCGTGCTGCTTGAATATTAATTTAATAAAGAAAGCCGGAGCACGAAAAAAGAAAGAAAGAAAGAAAGAAGGCCAAACACGTGGCTCCCAGAGCTGTTTGTATTCTCAGCCAGACCTCACCAGGCTCCAACGTGGAACGCCTGCTCTTTGGAGTCTGCACTGACCTCAGGTCAGTCATATATGTAGCAAATTGGGTTTCGCACAAATACCTCAGAACTCGCTTTCAATTATTATTTCCTTTCTCTTTTTTTTTACCTTCTGCTTTCTTTTTTAATCTAACTTGCGAACAGGCTCCTTCACACTTTCAAGCTTTTGGTATTCAAGGTCAAACCTCTCTGTTTTCAAGCCTTCGTGTTTCCCAGGTAACACCGATGAATCTGACTAATACCCACATCAAAGTCATCACCGTTTCCTCTCTCGCCAGACTTGTTGGCAAGGAAAATCTCCAGCGCCAAGTGAACTCACTTAAATATATGCATGCAATGAGTCCAATCCTTGAAGGGCTTTTCCATCTCCATAGGTGAGCTCATTCATAAATAAATTATAGAAATTTTGCCGCCAGTCAACTGGAACTGTACTCTTGCTTCTTTTCTATATACGATCTCTTTCGGTATGTTATGGCATTATGGTAAAATTGAAGACAAGCCTCCAGCCACTCCTATGCAGCCGGGGGGGGGGGGGGGCCGTGCCCCCCCCCCCCCCCCCCCCCCCCCCGCAGCAGCCCACCTCACCCGGAGCTGTCTTCAGCCTGGCTGCTTCTTTATGCTCCTGGTTTGAAGCGCTGCTCAGCACCCCTCCGGTCCCCCCCTTCTCTGGCAAAGGGTGGTTGCGCGAGGCCCGAGGACCAGTCGAAAGGTCGGCGACTCGGGTCGGGCCGACGGGGTCTCGTCAGATTGATTCTATTTGAAAGCGAACAGCGGGAGCCGTCCGACTTTCGGCATCGAATGCAGACAAACGAAATTTTGAACTTGTTTTATATTTCAAATCAGGAAATGGATTGAAAATCTGAAGCTGTACAGTGTCAGGCATTATTTCAGGGAAATTTCAGGTAAAAAAAATAGCTAGTTTCAATTGAAAAGTAATGAAAAATAAGTCTTTTTTGTGTGGTAATTTCACCAAGGTGTCAAAACTGGCCCCAGGGCCTTTGTAGGCATTGTTTAATGTACCTTTAAATATCATCATTACCTGTTTAATAAGAGATGCAAATTAATTGCAGAAGTAAATAAGAGTGTACACTCAATTTCCTGTGCTGCACTAATATCCTTATTTACTTTAAGTGGAATTAGAAAAAGCCTCACCAGTTCTTTAATATGCGCTTTAAAAAAGTTGATATACCCTAAACAGCCTCCCTTGTAATTGTGAACTAGTATTCATCAAGCTTTTGCACCGTGAGAGGCGCCGCTCTCTAATTTGGTTATAAAACCTCTGACGATAACAGAGGCTCTTCTTCCCCCAGTGCAGGAAGAACCAACACAATTACTGTTGTGAACACGGGCTCCACAGTGCAGCGCGCCTCACCCATGCAGGTTCATACGAGGCCACGCGTTTTCAGAACTCAGATCAGATCCTTGTGAGGAGGACTGACTGTTCCAGCTCCACTGGAGCCCAACAGGTCCCCTGGGGAGGGAGGGAGGGAGGAAGGAAGGGGGGGGGGGGGGTCAGGAAAAATAAAACCAACAAAATTTGGCGAGAGAAAAGGGCCTCGCCTTCATTCTGGCACGCGGACGTGTCACACTTGACTGTGTGTGAAAGGCTGAGTTAAAAAGTATGGCCGGCTTGTTGTGAGCGGGCCAAAGGACTGAGGGAGAACTGCCACCAGCAATTAAGAAGCTCTGAGTCAGTCTGTGCTATTTCTGCAGCTCCGCCACAGAATCGTCATTAGTCAATGCAGTCGTGGTGTGAAAACAGAGAGATAAATGACCAAAAATGTATGGCGAAAGGATGGTGGGGGGGGGGGGGGGAGCTGGCAGGCAGCATCTCTAACAGACAAACAGAGGGATCGCTTTCCACCACTTTAATCACGGTAATTAATTGAAAACTTGTAAGATTTGAATGGTACACCACAGGACAGCGCGTCCGTTCGCATGAATGTGCGCGCGCGTGTTCACATCGCAGGCTGTGACATCATCTCTCTGCTCGGCCGCGTTTCCCGCCCGCTCTGCCCGCCGCGATCATTCTCTTGTTGGAATTAGTTTTTCGCTGCGTCACAAAAAAGCACCGCTTATCTCGCGCGGCATTTCCGAGGCTCGCGTTAATATTTTTAGCCCCGTTTTTTTCTGTAATTCTCGCTCCCTGTTATGACGGCGATCGGGCGGATGGTGAGGGTTGGCGGGGTGGATTTGAATAACATGACATATGGATGTGAATATTAATGTGGTGTAAATGTACTCTGAATGTGATTTGAATCTCTTGGAGGAGTCTGCTGTCTGAGATGCTTGACATTCCTGAACCACTGGTGCATTGTCAGGAGGAGGGAAACCTTGAAGTCACAATTGTCAGTTTTCCGGGGGGGTTGACGCGCCGCCGCGCTACCTGAGACTGCAAAGAAGAAGTAAGAAAATCTTTAAATAAGGATTCTCTCCTTGTAATTACCTGGTGAAATGCCTGCTTTAATTAAGGGGAACGTGAGTTAAGATAAGATTTGCTTCTGCTTTGAAAGAGAGTTTTTTTCACCGTTTCAGAGGGGCAAAATCTCAACCTTAATTCAGTCATTTGTTGGCTGATCAGTGTCAGTAATGAGCATGTGCCTGAATACGTGGCTCACAACCTGTTCTCTCTGAGCCCACGCTCCACCTCCACGTTTCCTCTGACGATAGACCTGCTGTTACATCTCTGACCTGCAAAAAGATACGACGGTGAAGCCAAACCCAGGTGGACATCAGGCTCCAGACCAGAGAGAAACGTCTTCTGAAACTGCGTTAGAAATCATGCTTTTTATTCCGTACGACACGACCTAAATGTTAAAAAAAAACAAAAAAACGATGAAGTGCGGAAAAGTTCTTTGTGCTGCGACAGTCTTCATCAATAATAAATCAACCTGGAAGAAGACTCGCAACCATTTAGGACCAATTTGTGACAAGCTTGTTCATTAACAAATGAGCTAGTGTGCTGCCCACACAGGACTTAATGTTACTTAAATGATTAGTAACTTATGAGCTTTGCACCAACTTAATTAGCTGACACCCAGTTTGAGTGCAAACCGCGGCAGATGCATGTTTCAAGGCGCCCCGTTCCTTCAAGCTTCTCCACTGCAGCCGCCACCGCCACCGCCGTGTGTGTTTGTTAGGACTTGGGCATTCCGTGTGCGTGTTGAATCACTGCGAGTGATTAGAAGCTCCGGATTGTCTTCATGCGTCTGAAAAGTACACAGGGGATGATCTTAATTTTAAATTAAGGGCTTGTCAAGAGCAATTAAATTCGGAATGACTTGCTTCAATCTATAAAAAAAGGGAAAGAAAGAAAAAAGGAGTCATTTCACACAAAGACACAACGCTGCATCTCTTCTTTTTTCTGATGAAATAAACAGTGCGGCACATTAACATCTTTAGCAGGGTGTCTCTGATGCCCCACATCCATTTCAGGCGCCTGCTTTTTTTTCCCTTTAAAGCAGGACTTAATGAACGGAAAGGCGCCGCAGCCGACAACACAAATGAAGTGAATAAGCTGAGGGGAAAAAAAGAAAGAGGAATAAACACAACAGAGAGATTGTGCACCTTCCTCCTGGTGTATAAAGCCCAAATCAGAGAGACTATAGAGGTACAATAGGAGAAAAGCAGCAAGTTTACTGAGGCGTTTTACATGACAAATGGGAGCTTCGACACAGAAAAAAGGCATTATGCATATACGCATGTATAGCCCCCCCAACAATAAAGCATTCAAAATTTGGGGGCTATTTGGAAAAATCAGATTATGGGGAGCTTTAAAACTGGAGACCATCTTAAATTATACAAGACGGAAGAAAGCAGAGATGAAGGGACGGACAAATGGTCTCGCTCAGCCCTGGGAGGGAAAAAGAAACGAAACAAAGATGAGAGCGGGTCCCTCTCAGACTTAACCGTGGCTAAAGTTGCATTCAGGTGTGAACGTTCAGGCTGCACGCCGTTAAGCCCTCATCTGCCGCAGCCGCGGGACATCGTCCCGCCGCTTCCTCCCGCGTGAAAACGCAGGCCTGTTGTGGGATTCCAAGTAAAATTGAGCGGCGTCTCCAGCACCCGGCTCAGTCGCAAGGTACGGCGTTTGAAAAGGAGAGATAAAAGGAGGAAATCACCCAGCAGGCACTGAGCAATGATTTTCCTCATCTATCACCATGAGAGATCATTTTCATTCCAATTTATTGCTGCAAGGAGGAAATAAAAGCATGTAATCATCAAAGAGGCCTTCCTCTTGCCTCACAAAACATTTGTTGGGTTGAAAACAAATAATGAATATGAATGAATGTTTGTCTTGTTTACACGGCGGCCGCCCGCACCTAACACCACTAAATATCGGCGTGAAGCCCTTCAAATGAGTCAGAAACACGCGGAGTCTGCGGCTGCTCACGTCACAGCGGCCTGAGAGATGAATGGCGTGTTATTTCGACGGTCGTAACGAACAATCACAAATCAGGTTATTCACGCATAATTAACACTTAACCTCCGTCGCCTTCTTTTCTCCCCTTATCGAGAAACACGCTCCCGCTCGGATGTTGTAGTGAATTAGGTCCATCTCGCACGCTGAAGGCTCTTTCCTCTTTCCACTCTGATAAAGTTATTAATTAAAAACAGGATGTGCAGCGAGAGGAGATGAGCCGCTCTCCCTCTGCAGGCGCGGGCCTTTGGGAGTGCTGGATTGTGTGTTGGGTTCACACGTCGTTCGGTTGAAAGGAAAAAGCTTCCGCCGATGAAGTCCCCGCATCATGTGTCTGAAATCCTC
This sequence comes from Malacoctenus gilli, assembly GCA_032164315.1. Lineage (NCBI taxonomy): Eukaryota > Metazoa > Chordata > Actinopteri > Blenniiformes > Labrisomidae > Malacoctenus > Malacoctenus gilli. Next base: position 10,021,177 of record JASSRZ010000086.1, on the reverse strand, counting down.
TTAAAAACACATTCTTCTCACTTTCATCCCGTGAAGGTGCATCTACTGTTCTGCCGTTCAGCCTCCTGCGTATTCGTACTTTGTTTCAATTGAGGTAAAATAATCTATCCTAAAAGAGTACAATACCAGTTCTCCTACTTGCTTTAATGGCTTGAATACCGCATCGTGTTGCTTTTTTTCTTTTTTCATCCTTTGTCTCATTTTTAATCGAGTTGTGTTTTTTCTCTCTCTGCTGAAGCGGTAACGCTCAGCTTTGCCAGAGTCTTTTATTTGTATTGTTTGTTTAATTCATTCTTTCTCTCTTTCTTTCTCTACAAGTTTTTTAACCTTTCCAGAGCTGGGAGTTAACTAAGTGGAGGATTTCAGTTGGTTGAGAAAACTTACGGATAAAAAAATCTGTTCCACACCGAAATATTTCCCACTGGGAAGTCGGAGCTTCCCTTCTTCTGATGTTGTCATGAGCACATCTTCAATCCTGATTTGGAAAAAGAGAAGAAATGCATTTTCGAGCTTTACTTTCCCCCCGAACAGTTACATTGTTTGATTGTAATCGAGACAATCCTTGATTTATATATTGAACTATTTGCTTCGCATCCCCCGAGCTGTGACTGGAGCCTTCTCAGTTTCACTGCTGTTTCTGAGGTGAGACGCACTCGTATCACCAAAACGGCAGGACGTGAAAGGGTTAACGTCTCGTAGCTCAGGGTGATGTCCTCGAACGGCTTTTTTTTGGACTTGACCAGTCTGGCGTTCACACCTTCATATATCCGTCTCGCTGAAAACACGTCGGTGAGAAAAGCAGCGCCTCGACGCCACAGTTCAGAAGCTGGCGCCAGATTACTCTAACTTCCAGATTGAACAAACATGTTGTCACTGTTCTGTGATGCTGCTTTGCGTGGTGATTTCGAACTGGAGTCGGGCTGAGATCTGTCGGCGCAGGTCATCAGAATCCAGTCGGTCTGGAGGCAAATGCGTCATCCAGCATGGAGCCTGGTTTTTCATCCTCTTCCACCTGTATGTATATGAGCCGGGGAGGCGTCTGAAGTCTTTCTCTGTGTCGGTTCACTGCGGTCTGACGGATAAATTCAACCTCCTTTAAATACTTTCCGAGGCTCTCAAAGTGTCATCGTCTTTTTTCTCTGCACTTTAACATTGCTATGGTTACCGGCGGTGTTCATGGCCATATGGAACTGCCTAAGGGGAAGGGGAGCGAGAGAAAAAGAACTATTCCATTTGCTTCTTTATATACAAAATCCTAATTTCAGCAGGCTGAGCTGCAACATGCGCAGCACGAATTCAGATTGGTTCTCACGTAATTATTGTTTTCAGTCCCAAACAGTGAGGCTACGATCGCAGTCTATGACTCAGCTGAGCCGATTCTCTGTAATGATAAATGATTGCTGCGCCGCAGCGCTAAAGCAACACAAAAGATGAAATGAACGGATAATATGGGAATCAAAAGAAGACGGACTGGCCGGCCTGTGACATGAATACCGTGTCCAAACTTTGATGAAATAAGCGGAGTGTTGACATTCATTATTAACTGTTCTCCTCGCTCTATTTTTTGCCACGACTGTGCTGTTTTCTGGTGAATTTGGTGATCAGTTATGAAAGCAAACTGCTCCTTTGGGAGTTATTACATGTCAGTGGTTCTGACAACCTATTTCTAGAGGCGGCTGTATCATTAGCAGACTGAAGTGTGCTTCACAGCGTCGCTCGGGCTCATTGTTTATCTCGCACCCTAGAATTAGTCTGCTCTAAAGGTGTTGATGCTAACAAGTAAACTATGTGCAGCGGCTGCTCGTGTGTTCGTGACTTTCTCCCTCCATTAGGGCCGGGCTGTGACAACCCCTGTCATCTCCATTCAATCAACTGCGGCACACCTCTGATATTCGTCTCCTTGACTCTATCTTCAGCAAACCTCCCTGGTGTTGGAGTGGAAAGTACTCCAAAGAAAACACCACTTTATACTTGCAGCCGCTGTGCGTCGCGTTGCCCGTCTCACAACGGGGCGGCAGCACCAAGCCAAGTGCAGCGAATTGTAAAGAAAGAAAAGGAAAAGGAAGCCAAAAAAACAAAAACAGGACAAGTTCTCGCCCTTTCAGCGTGCCCAGAGGTAAAACATGCGCGGTGGTGTTAACAAACACGGGAAAGGTTACTGATTCACTATTGACCCTCCAGGAATCGATGTTCGATTGGCCGCGCGGAGGAGGTCGACCGTATGAAGCAAATATTTGATTAGGTCATCGAACCATCAGTTTTCCTTTCAGGTAGAATGTAATGAGAGTTTTTTTCTTTCTTCATTAGTGTCCTAATAGCTGGTGTAATCCTGGAGTTGATCGGACTCAGGACTCCGCGATCATTTGAAGTCTAATTATCTGCATCTCATGTATGATTGAGCTTTGACAATATGTAGCTGTAACTTATCTCCCTCTCGTCTTGAGCGACTGTATTCTTCAGTCCCTCTGGGCGATCACACCGATAGATAAAATAGATCGACAGTCAGAAGTTACCGCAGTAATTATGCTGCATTATTTTGACATTATATACTGCTGCTCTGATAGTCATCTATACATAATGAGACCGCAATCAGAATATGTATAGAAATAAGGATTACATGGTTCATGTAGGCAGAATCAAGCAGAGAAAAGGACAGAGTGGTGATGATGAGGATGGTGACTGGACTCAGACGAAAGAAGCTTATTAAGCCTTTGCTTTCGTCATTACATCCAACGGTATTTTTAGGTTCAGGTGTCTTGTTCCTGCCATCCGAAATCAGGCAAAGTACTCAGCAGCAGCAGCAGCAGCAGCAGCGTCTCTCTCCAAAGGGGATTTCTGTTGCCTGCAGTCGCTTCATTTGCAAGAAAACTGTGGCTACAAAGTTAACAATGAAGTGAAATAAAGCCAATAAATCTATCAACCGTCCATCCACTTGAATGCGTTTCTCAGAGTCATGCAGGGCTGGAGCTGATCTCAGTCACCTATTGACCTCTTTTGGATACTTGGATACATCATGACAACAAAAGTGACACGACAGTGAAGAATTCTTGTCTTCAAAGACTGTTTGTATCTGATGTTTTTAACGCGACTGTGACAATGTGATATCTTCCATTCATTCCCAAGGCGCTGAATCTGCATGACCAATCTGTCCTTGGACTAATGATATTGAAACCTTGAACTTTGAATCTTAACAGTGTCTGAATTTCAGACTGTGGGGGAAAAACATGATGCCCGCAATACTAACATGATTGTGGGGAACACAAACAACCCTATTTTCCTTATCAGCACCATTACAAATCTCACCAAATTGCTTTTTAGCACAGCTATGAAAAACTGACATTTAGTGGCGACGGAAACCCGCGCTGCACTGGCGCGGATGGGAGGTAAGAAAGTAAGCGATATGCAACAGAACAGGTACTGTAAGCCATGTAATTCATCAATCCACAGCAATTGATCCTTCCGCTGCGAGTCGGCTCTTGTTATGCACACACCCGGCCGACTCCTCACAAAGAATATCCCACATAATCAAATCTCAGCAGCCGCAGTATGTATGCAAACCAGAAAATTAGACCCACTCCCTCTGTCAATGTCTCCGCATGTGTTCTTTGGCTCCCTGTGAAATCCTGCTTCGAACCCACCAGATATTACTTGCCCCCCCCCCTCCCCTCTCCGCTTCCCAGTGTACTGTATGACTTATTGACTCGCTCCCCCCTGTAAGCCCGGCTGCACTGTTCACTCTCAGGTTGCAGGACTGCAAGGAAATCTATATATCAGAAGGAAAGCGGGTGTGGGGGGGCCGGGTCTTTTTCCTGTAGGGCTTCCTACCCCAGGAACAAGCTCTTGTCCTTGTCAGTGATTCAGACTCGACAGTTTTCAGATCCACACTCCAGACCTGAAATTCAGCACAGCTTGCAACCTGCAGCTTGTGCCTGACTTCCCTCTCCTGCAGACTGTGCTGGTATTGTTGGCTGTCTGGATGTGATTAGTGGATATGCTGTGTGTGGGCACACACCGGCGCAGCTCGGCACAGACTCTGGCTGTCTAATGCAGCTGTATTTTTCCTAAATCTTGTTTGTATCTTCTGATATGATGGCTGGAACAGGATCCTCCTCGTGTCCCTCAGACTCTGATGGGGCTCTCTGAATGTTTTCTTTTCAACGTGGCAAAACCGTCTCGTTCTACTTTTCTGCCCTCTCGACCGACACGGTTGAAGCGTCACAGAAAACAACAGCTTCTTCTTCACTCCGCACTTATTTCTTTATGGTCTCTCCATTCTTCGGTCACTTCCTTCTGACCTCAATGTGCTCACTTCTCCTTTCACCGCTGTCTGTAATCTCATACGGACCCCCAATGTGGTCCCTCGATGATGCGTGTCGCCCACTGTCACCACATCGCTCCTCTCTTCTGGTGCTGTTAAGTTGTCTTTCGTGCACTCTCTGTCGGCACCTTCGTCCGATAAGAAACTTGTCCCGGTGACACTTCCTCAGCTCGTTATCTGACTGGATCTTCGCTTGTGTCGTGTGAACACTCAGATGTACATCGCTCTGGACAAAAGCAGACGGACGCCAACTGGCACTGTAAATCCCAAATGTCTGGGCAGCTTGTGACTGAGATGCTTTTGGTAATAGACGTCCAAACCTTGGGTTTTCCTCCTGAAAGCAATATGCTTTCAACGATGTCCTGACTTTTTCCTCTCAGACTGACATTTGGTCCAATATCAGACACATCGGGAGGTTACAAACGGGTCAAAGTGTCGTTTATGCTTTCTCACAAACTTGTCAACATTATGCACTGAACTTACAAACTCAACGAGGCCTCCCTTCAGCTGAACCTGCTTTTTCACGATGATCTGCAGTGACTGTGCATGTAAACTGAACCAGCTTGTAACCCTTCCACAGGGGTCCTTCTGTTTTATTTCTGCATCATGCGAACTCTTTCAAGTCAAAGCATTGTCAGGTGCACCCTGTAATTACAGGTTAGAACTGTGGTTAAACAGAAGAAGCTCACTGCAATTTACAAAAAAGCTCTTTTGAAGAAGTGTTCTGGCTGAGACGGACACCAGCCCGTTTCCAAAGTAAGAGGCATAAAACAATTACAGACACACATACATTCAAGTCAAGCAATTAAGTCAGAGTCACAGAGTATAAAATCATCAGTCAAAGCCTTTACACCCCGCTTCATCTTCCTCCAAAGTCTTTAACCTGGACTTCAAAAGATTTAAAGAGACCAGCCCTCCAACACTGAGTTTTGCCTCTTTGGAGGAGATTCCAGTCTGCAGGAGCTGCAGATCTGAAGCTTCCTTTGTTTCAAGGCGAACTTTGGGGGACAGAAAACAGAAGCAGATTTTGCAACTCAGTCACAGAACAAAAACCCAAGCTTCCACAAGTTTTCACATGACTACAGTGACTCAGCAATGATGGAGGCAGGCCAAGTGTTGCCTCATAAGTCAGATTGCGCCAGAGAATCGGGCTCCGGATGGTCACAGAGACCCACTGAACTTGTTCATCCAGAGTACCCTGATAAGTTGGCGCCTTGGAACTTGTTTTCAACCTTACAGCTCCACGATAAACCATATCCAATGATTTGAGGCATCGAGAAGATGCATGCAGATTTAAAAAATCACCATAATCAATTGGAGGCACAAATGCAACGAGACTTATTTCTGAGGTAAAACCTTAGTGGCAGCTTTAGTTTGACATTGTCTAGATGTTCTTCCTTCCTATGCGTGGCTTCAAAGGCTCACATGTAAAGGTAATGTGTGACTGTGAACTGACACCGTTCTCTATCAGGACCAATAATCCGTCTGCAGTGTGAACCGCATTTTGTTCAGTGTTGGCTGATGTTTGCATCGAGCTCCCCACAAGTTTACACCTCCCTTACTGCAACCACAGAGCAGTCGAATCCGTTTTTGTCAATGAAATAAACATGCTGTGTGTTTCTTTGGTGTCGTCTTCGAAAATTGTGCCACCTTTTCCCATCGTATGGCGCCGGTAATAGTCATGAGAGAGATTTTCATATTTTACTCTCTCGCTGGTGTCTTGTCTGTTCAATCAGTGAGTGGCAGCCCCTTCTTGGCTGCTTCAGAAGAACGTCTCTGTTCTGCTGTAATCCCAAACCACAAATCCCTGGTGAAGCGCTGCTGCTGCTGCCGCCGCCGCTGCTGCTGCGAGGCCACCACGACGAGCCTGCAGTCCATGAGGTGCTGGATTTTCCTCCGCAAATCCAGAGCTCTCCATTAAACCTCAAAGTGTGGCTGCTGCTGCTGAGCGCGTGCCATGACAATGGTTTCGTGTGAAACTTGTCTGAAGGAGGCCTGCTTTGCGCGGGGGTGTTTCCTGGGTTAATAATATCTCACTTAGAGGATTTACCAGCATGGAATTAACCTTAAGACACATTTTTTCCTCCCTTTTCTTAAAATGCCACACATCCAACAATGGAGCCATTCAAAGGTCAGGCGGAGATTTTCTCAAACAGTTTGGCTTCACTTTCCTCCAACTTTCAAGAAAAAGTCTGCGCTCTGTCTTGTTTTACCACACCGTAGTCGACTGTTGCGGGTTCCGGTCACAGAGAAATCCCACCTCTGAGGCAAAGAAGCCGCATCGCTGCATTCAGACTGCAAACTGAGGCTCACCAGCTTCCACACTGACCGTTCCTCCGGCAGATTGTGTGCGACTGCAACCTTGGAGTAGCACAGCTGCCACAGGCTGTGCTTTGGTCGTTATGTTTATGCACTGTGACACGGTTGTTTTTAATGGTTGTTGCGCGACACATGTGGTGTTTGTCTGTGTGCAGTGCTTCTCTTTTTGCAGGCTGAGTGCTGTATTGAGGCCACTGCATTTCTGAGAGTCCTGTAGCGTGTCAGGAGCATAGCTGTCGTCAAACCGCTGCGGCTTAAAACACGAGCAGCCTGCGTCGCACTATAGTGTTGAACCGCGCCGCCGCAAACACCCGAGGTCCGCCCGAAAGTTAGCGAATTCTGCGATAGCCATCAGAGCCGCCGCAGCTGTGCTCACAACCAAGCAGCTGGACACTGTTAGATTTTAGGTTTGTGAAATGAATCACGGGCGCGAAAGTAAATCGGCTCTCCTGAGCGTTCGACTCGGCTGGCATGAAAGGACTCGGCCGCCGCACCGGCTGCTCGTATGGATGACAGGCAGACGGAAACGTATGGCGCGGCGTGGCGAGCGCATTGCCAGCAAACAAAGGGGAAGTCGTTCTTCGAAAGGCAGAAGAAGAAACCTTCGCCCCGACCTTTAACAAGCTGTGTAATTACCTGCTATGACTGAGAGGACATAATTGAAATCAGGCTTTTAAATCAGCTTGTTTGTCACGAATAGAAAATGACATTGTAATCTTGCTTTAACAAGCATGTTTTTGAGCTCAATAATTTAATAATAATGAATTATCATTTGATAAGCGGTGTCTCGCGGTTCAATCTTTGCAGGGATTTCTTTTGAAAATGATGTTTCAAGACGATTTTTATTTTCCCACAGGAAGCTCGAAGGTCGAAAAGTGAGTGCATGTGTGTTCAGTCTGACATCTCTCACAAGAATTCGCAGTACATCCTTGAAGTTTTTTTTTTATACAAGTATAGTTCTTTCAAGTTTTGCCTTTAAAGAGAAAAAGTACTTTTGGGTCAATCTTCTATACATGGTACAATTTTCAGTCAAAGCGGAGAACAAGTGCCGCATGCTAAAAAGCCCATTTTGCAAGAATCATTTCTTGACTATAGTAACATTCTGAATAATAGTTCGTTGCTGCATCGCAGGGTTTCCACACGCTGCAGCCAGGAAGTCGGCAATTACACTTTAGTCCTGCAGAATGCCCCTGCAAATTAAAAGCTTGTTTGTTGGAGTCACACTGAGCCAGGACTTTGGCTCAAATGTGGCTGCCTCCACTAAGCGCTGCCACAGCCTGTGTAGAAAAGTATGTTTCATTCAGATCTTTTTTTTCCTACAGGTAGTCCTGCTTGGTTTTTATATAGTAAATGGTCTTTTGGCAGCTTATTATGATCGTAATGTCGCATTGCCATGAAATGTTGAATCTTTGGTGGATTTTTTGGATTTTAGACATTTGCAAGACCCAAAAACAAAAGCTGGTCATCGCCTTGAGCCAGAGATGCACAAATCTTTCAGTGAGTCCTTCAAATTGGCACCATGAGATGATGTTTGGCCGTCATCTTCGTTAGGACAGTCCTCACTGTCCTCATCAGTGTCTCCTTCGCTGTCTCTCTCCATGGTTGAGGCCCCCCATTGAGTGACCCGGTCCACAGTTGAACAGCTGTTTCTGGCTCCCCCTTCTCTCTTGTCTTTTTTCTGACAGGTGAAAGTGCATCAGGGCTGACACAGGCGCAACTGACAGGCGAGATGTGTGTATTTGTTTTGGTTTTTTTATTATTATTTTGAGTTGTGAGAATCCCCCCTCGCATGTTGCTCTACTCAAAGCCAGAGAAAGTGACAGTTTAATCACTCGGATGATGTCGGTGTAAGCCTCAGGAGAGCTTGTATTCATTATTCGGATCAAGTCATACGGTGAGCAGACAGCCGCCCGCTTTCCTGCTCCGCTTTAAGAGCATTCATTCACTCGCAGCGGGTCAAGCTGCAGGAGAGCCTCGCGTTTGGGTGTCGTCTGCCTCGCCGTTTTTGGTTTGTTTTTTTAGGTAAAAGGGTCAAATGCCAAAAATTGAGGCGTGCATCACTGTCGTTCTGTAAGCCAGGTTAACCCGACTCGAATCGCATTGTTGTGTTGACCGCGGACCCGTCTGTGCTGCATAAACTGAGGGAAGTGCAGCGAGTCGTCCGGCAGAACACCGTGTACAAGCGCTTTGTTTCAGTCCAGCTCGCATGAAGCAACACATCTTCGGGCCATCGGTGTTTCTCGCAGCCCTAAAATGTATCTGTTGTCGGTACACGGCTGAGATCGCGTTCATGGATAATTCACGATTCTCCGAGCCAAGGTCAGCCAGGACCAATCCGTGCAGCCGGCGTTTGCCTTGTCACTTGACATAGCGCCTGAAAAAGGAAGCTCTCTAATAGGACGATCCTATTGTCTCCCTTTGGGTCTGACCTTGCTCCGACGGGGCTTCCTGGCTTTGGTCAGCTGTTCTTGTCAATACGTCTGACCATCAAGCAGAGATGACTTGTGACCGCCTTCATGATGGTCCAGAGTCTCTTTCTGTTATGAGGTCAGAAATTGGCCTCCGAAGGTGATTAGTTTTTGCTGTTCAAGCAATTTCGTTTTAATTGTCTCTAAAATCAAAATGTCTCTTTAGTGCAGACATTTCACAGGATGAGAATAGAAGCAGCAGAAAGGAGCAGAGACAAAAGCGCTCCAGCACATTTTATTTTTAAATGCAGCGGCATCACTTTCCAAAGGCATCTGTATTTGAAATAAGCCTTTAATTTGCGGGGGCATGCTGCAGGACCAAAGTCTAATTGCCTGCTTCCTGGTGGGTGGAGAGTGCAAAGTTAGCATGATTCATAAAAAACACAGGAGCCACAACAACAGGAAACCCACCAGGCGGATAGCTGGACCGACTCTGCTCGCCTTCGATCTGTTTTTGGCGAACGTTGCGAGTTTCGGACACCGCTGAATGATTTATGCGCCGTGACAGACGCTAAAGACGAAAAGTAGGAAGTTTTCTTGGTCCTGTCTGTTATATGACCGAGTAGGAAGGAGCGTTACACTTTTCAAGACCACTTACTTCACTCTGTCATTTGAATCAAATGTCAATTGTCACATTGATTTGTACTTCCTCATCTTGGCTGCAAAATATTGGCTTTGTTTGTTGTTTAACTGACGTGAGTCTGAACTGAGAGACAGTTTCGAGCTCAACAATCCACTTTCACTTTGAAATGCAAAATTTGACTCCAGGTTCACTGTAACTTGTATATTGATGTACGACAGTGAAATCTGTCTGTTCTAACAATATAAACTGAAGGTGGAAGGACTGAACGTCTTCTTATTCATTGCTTCCCTTTCGTCTGAATCTTGTCTGTCCTCAGTTGAAAAAGTAGAGTCGCATTAGTGCCTTCAATACCACCATTAAAACCCTTTTCCTGCATATACCGTCTCTATTACCTTGTTGTTGCAGGTTCTTTGCAAGCTAATGAGGGTGCAACAGAAAGCAGAGGCCTTCAAACAGCTTTTAGCTCATCTTAGAGAAAAGCTACAGACACCATCAAGCTGCTGTTTTTCCTCTCTCTTCGAGTTTGAGTTTTTCAACATTTCGGAGACATAATAAGCAACATTTCCTCCATATAAACAATCACAAGAACCTTTTTTTTAACCACCTTTTTAAAAGCGCTAAATGCCAACGACAAATACCAGCAGCTGCTTTCGGCACACGATGTTCAGTTTGCTGATAAGCTGACGGCTGACCGGCTGCTGTCTGAAGGGCGCACAACGGCCGCGACTAATTGTGAGTCGATCTATCGGCGCATCGCTGGCGATATTAAAGCTCATGACGGACCACAGACATTTTTCACCCTCGGAGTGAATCCGTCGATGAGTTTCATTAACCGACACCGAGAGGTGGAAATTAGCTAATCAAAATGTTGGAGGTTACACAAGAGTCACTTGAAATTCGATAGCACTTGAACATTTGTAGCACAGTTCTGGTCAAATAGTTGTAATTGCACAGTGCAAGCTCAGACCAAACACACACACACACGCGCAGACACGTGCCGACAAGAAGCTGCTTGCTGCGATGCTTCATAATGACTTGTAACTGATGATCATGTGCTCAGAATAAATTTGTTTTGTGTGGTTCAGCGAGAGGCCCGTCCATCAGAAGTGTGTCGGAAGCGAGCCGGCGGCATTAAGGGATCTCGTGTCCAATCTGAAGAAACATCCGCCTCATTCAGAGGCATATTTATGGTTGTTCTCAGCCGGGTGACAGCGATTTTACCGGTTTGGGTCACTTCATCAGCTCGAGCAATGAAAAGTAACTCAAATTGAGATGAAGTGTTTGCCCCACTCGACGGGCTCACTGGCTCACACGAACCAAAAGTGACGCTTGCATTGTGAATGTGCGAATGCTCTCCAAACTGCTCATTATTTGCTTAAGCAGCCTCTTCTGCGTTCGCTCCAAACTGTTTGGGTGCCATTAAAAAAAAAAAAAAAGAAAGAAAGAAGAAAAAAAAAAGCGACTCCTCTTTCATAGGAAAGTCTCTAATATTGCTCAGGGTGCTATCAATGTTCATGCTGAGGTGGATATCAATTAGGTGAGCCAAACATGTAATTGATTTCCAGCCTGTTACCTTTAGCTCGGGTATTTTTGATGTTCAAGACAACGCGAGTGCCGCCTGTCTTTTTCTGCTGCCTTGTGTCAACACCTCCACACATACATGCACTTTCTGACAGTAATGGGGTTTCAATATGATCTATGGAACTCGCTGAGGACACGCGAGCCGCTGCTCATGGTGCTTTCATTAAATTAAAGAGCAACATACAGAGTGACAACCAGGTCGTTAGCAGGTCTCTCTCGCCGCCGCTGCAATAAAATCAGACACATGTGAACAATTGACATTTACTTTTGTTGAGTCCATTCTAAGTGCCGGTCTGATCGGCTGCTGTGACTGCCGCGCGGCCAGCCATTCCTGTCACGTAACCAAGAAAGGTTGTATGCTCCTCTTGCTCGTGGCGATTTGAATAATTCACTCAGATGTGTGGATGCGATTGGTCCCGCGACCTGTGTCTGTGCGGTCTGCCTCACTGTATGCGCCGAGGAGATAAGGAAGTGAATCAGAGACAAGAGATACCTCGGGGAGGCTCGAGGAGTGGGGCAGGACGGGGCAACCCGGGGTCAACTACCTGGCCAAGAATGACAAGTCATGCCAGGGAGACGCGTGAGACCGTCCAGATAACTGCAGGTTTTTGATAAGTCCGGTTTGGAGAGAATACGATAAGCCGGGATTTTGAAGGCGTTTTGCCCCCTATCTGACTCCACAGGTTGAAAAGGGAAATGAGGCCAATTCTAAACTGTCCCATAATAGAACGGGAGGGCAAATCAGAGGACGATCGGAGAAAGTGTCAGAAATAAAGATACGCGATCGTTTTCCAGCTACAATCACCATCGCCAGTGGAAACATTTGCATGTGTCAAGGAGAGCGGGCGGAAATTGTTTGGTTTTAGGTATTTGTATGGCATTGGGTGTTATATATTCATGACTCACCCTGTGACATGAATGTTAGCAGCTGCTTAGTCTGAACTCTGCTATGTGAGTGGAACTAAATACAATACTCTGGGTCTCTTGTTTGTAGCCCTCTCGTTCAGTGGTGGTGTCAAACACATTTTTGATTAGGGGGGGCAGTTAAAAATCAATGCAGCAGAACCTCAGAAATATCGATCTGTACATAAAAACACAGTTTGTTTTAGTTTTGAAGAGAAAAAAATGCAGGAACATGTTTGGGAAAGTTATACAAACTCACCTACACATCATGCTGTATTTTTGTTGGCCTGCTTTCTCCTTGTGCTGTCATTTGTGGTTTTGTTTTTGGTGTCAGTGTTGTGTTGTATCTCCCAGTAGACTAATTAGGATGAGTAATTGCATTTATTCGAAAATCGCAGGTCATCGTAAAATTTTCTCGCTTGGCAAAGACTGGGCTGTTATGAAGGGCCGGTATTGGTTTGTGTGTTTGATACCTTTGGACTAAATGAGCGACGGCATCAGCACCACAGAAAAAGAGGGAGCGGAAAGGCGGCGTGTTTTTCCGCTGATAAACGTGATAGAGAGAAACGTGCTCTGGCAAAAAAGATTACGCTTTGGCTGACAAGACACCCCGTCTCCTGTAAATGTACAGTGATAAGATGAAATCCCAGGAGGAAGATAAGTGTGAGTCTGTTCACTTGGATGTCATTCATACAGGCAGCGGCCCACAGAAAGAGGGAAATAAATTCCGACTCGGAGATGGAGTGATGAATGTCCCCTTTTTTCCTCCCTCACTCGGCAGCCTTTTTAGAATTCTGTCAACAGAAACTATGAGGGGTTACTCATGGAAATAAAGAGGCAGAAGGGGAGGTAATTTTACTTGCAGCCTACAGGTCTAATAATTTGTTTTGTGGTCCTTTTGGGTTCCCGCGCGCTCTGAAGGCAGCGCCGCTCAATGCTTCAAGGTTAACACTGAAGTGCTGTTTTCATCCGCACATTCCTGGAAAAGCAGAGTGCCTCAGTCACTAAAAGCCCCTGTCTCTGTCAGCCGCCCTGTACTTGTGTGTGCATGTGCATGCAAATGACGGTGTGTGTGTGTGTGCGCGCACATGCGCGCCCTTTCCTTTTCTGCCTACACACATGCGCCGTCTATCAAAAGGCCTCTCTGTTCCCCCAACTGGAAAAAGAAGTGTTATTTTACCACAAACTGTTGAGAATACAGACCCAGGCACTCAGTCTGTTTTGCCCCAGCATCAGGCTTCAGTTACCTTGAAAGACCTTTGTACAGTACGTGCACGCGCGCGCAACTGTGTGTGTGCGAGCGAGCGTGCGTGCATGCGTGTGTGTGTCTCCCCTCAGAACCGATATCTCCCCTCTCTTCAAAATGAACATTGTCACCCGTAATGTGTCACGGTGATTTCAGATGAAACGACTCAGCAGTTTCTCGTGTCATATCAGACGCCAAAAAGCCGCCCAATGGGCTCCTGCATGTCATTACCACCAGAGGTGACACGGACAAGATTACGGTGATGAGGAGGGCCTCTCACGCTGGCTGACAGTCAACAACAAGGCCCACCCGAAGTGTGTGGAACTGCTGTCACACCTTCCCAATGCGAGGTCTGTCTGACATGACACCGTTGAATCCTCCCCGTTCATTTGTGGCGCCGTCGCTGGAGGTTGTTTGATCACCATGTGGGAAGAGGAGGAACGCTTCCTTCTGAATGGAAGGGGAGAAAGAGTAGGAGTTACCTTGATGCCATCAATGACAAGGGGCTCGCGTTTCCTGGCTTCATGCCAACAAGCCGTGTGTAATTATCTATCGGTTTTCATTCTGTGCATACATTACTCTCTTTATTCTGGTCTCTGAATTAAGGTGCTGCGCAAGTCTTCATTATGACAAAAAATTCTTTTTGAAATCTTCTTCACTTTGCAGTGATTCCACTCGCTGCAGGTACCGAGTGTCGAGTAAATGAGCTTGCTGCCTGTCATCCCACCTATCAGAGAGAACATAGGAAGTAGGTGGTCCCCGTGCCACTTGTGCTGTGTGTGACAGTTGGACAGCTGAAATGCTGGGGGCTCGCTTTTTCCACCATCTGTGCTGTTCTCCCCTCGCTTGTTGGGATGGTGTCTTTTTAAAAAATCACAATCACCGCGTACTTTGCATTGATTGTCGTGCTGCTTCATTGCAGCAAGGTAAAATACAGCCTGAAACCCCTGAAACGGCTTTCCGTTGCAAGCCGACTGAAAGATGTTGTCGTTTTTTTCATTTAAGAAGTCGCGTTGAAATGATTTGCTTTTCAAAGGAGACTTTGTCAAATAGTAGCTGGGAAAAAATTACAACTAAGTCGAATCCACAAAACATACAAACAAGACTCACAAAGAAATGGTTTAATTGGAGGATTTCGTCAACAAAGCTGGAACATTACGGCTGTATCACAACACTAAAGATGTTGATGTATGACTTGATGTATTGATGAATATAAGTGATTAGGAGCAGTAATTTTACTCAATTGTTCTCTTTTAAAGGGACTACTGCATTTTCATGATGGTATTTTGTGGTCTGATCTCGCTTGTCGTTACAGTAGAGCTCGCTCGGTACGTGAGCTCACACATTACCATACAGAGCCAAAAAGCTGCTCTCACCTGAAACTGTGTCAGCTCAATGAAAGTTCATTATTACAGATACAACACTTTGAACCAACTAACACTTTTAATCGCTTTCGCTTTTATTTTACACTCCAAACTTGAAACATTTCTCGACACACTTGAAGTTTGAATGCGTGCAACGTGTCTATGACAAGTAAACACTGTCTCGTGTCAACACCATGTGATACTGAAGAGAGCGTCAAACAGAGACAAACCAAAAACTTTCACAAACTTTTACAAAGAACCTGCTTACTGGACAGAACAGCTGAGCGGCTCCTTGACACCGGTTAACATTTGGAAATCATGACTTGTTTGTCTATTGATTCTTTCCTGGAACACACACACGATGTTGGAGGGTCTGACTGTACGAAGAGAAAAGCCCGGCCTGGATGTAGATTGATGTTTATTGGTTGATATATTAGTTCTCTGTTATTGCTTGGCCACTCCTCATTGTTTGATGCCAACCCCTTCAAGGGAATTGCCACTGCGGAGCACAGGCGCCTCTGGTCTCACCTGCGTTTGTCTGAATTTTTGTGTGTTATATGTTAAATTGATGCTTGTTACGGCGTGCGAGCGAATCGCAGCATGTGTGAGCACGTATTGCTACGCTTAGGTAGAAGGAGGCGTTGCAAAATGTGGTAAAACAGATTACAGTGATTATACTGCACGTGAGCTCCTGTACTTCACATGATAAAACGCAAAGGAGGGAAGCTTTTTTCTCCAATAAAGTTGCACGACGTTTCTACGTCTGGGAGATAATCAGTCAACTGTTATTACTGTGTAACTTTTATTTTGAAAGGCAGTGCAGTGGAGGCCAGTAAAGAACTTTATTGTTGGCATGTAAAATGTGTGCGCCTTGTAAACAGCACTGCCCAGTCTCACCTTAAACTCATTACAGAGAAACCAAAAACAAGGCGGAGCTGTTACTCTCAGTCGTATTCCCATCCACGTATACACACACACATCGATTTTCTGTAATCCTTAACTAATTCCAGCCAGAGCGCAACATATAACGCGTTCAGCCGGCTCCGTGCTCCTGCTGGTTATTAGCACTGTGTGCATTGCAGCGGCAGCATCGGTGACGCGACAGGCTCTAATGTAGGAGGACAGGTGACGCACACTGGGGGGAGGCATCTCTTGAGACACACTGTTAACCAGGTTGGAGTTTGTGTGTGTGAAATGTCACTTCAAATCAACAAGCCAGTGGACCCTCTGCTGCAGCATTACATGGCATCACTCGACGGATGTTTATGCTAAACAATCGCAAAGACATATTCTTTCTGTGCGCATCACCCGGCGGGACGCTTTCTGACAGTAGGTCTGCCTGTGGAGTTATTGCTGCGTTAAATTTTAGAATAATGAACACATTTTACCTTTCCGGGCACATCAGGGTGAAATCTGTCACTTCTTGAAGGGAATATAAGGACAGCGTTTAATTATCCTGCTCTAATTTCAACCAAACCGCTTCCACCAAACATGGTGAATCAGCATTCAGCAATAACACTTTTCTCGTGTACTACAAAACTGAGGTCAGCTCCGAATATGAATTTTTCAACATCCTGGTTACAATTATCCCCTCTTTTTTTATGGCTCTTTAGCAAATTTTCCAGCAAAAGTATAATCAACTGCGATGATGAGCACAAAAAAAGCCCCATGAAATATCAGGATGTGGATATTCACAAGGAAGAGCATGTGGGAGTGGTGAGAATAGTATTCAGCTCAAACTACCACTGAGCGTATATGGTCGTATGGAAGATGCTATCAAAGTGCTGGGAAAATACTATGTTGTTCACCTGCATGCTGAGTTGCGGTTTCGTGTGTCTGAAACACAGGTTGGAAGAAATGATATTTTTATGCTGTGAGGCTTCGCTGACGGACGCTTTCGTTCACAAACACCGTCGCTTCTCGGTAAAGTCTTTACTTCATCCTACTCACTGATTTTAACCAGGAGGTGCAAAGCAACCAGTGGTGGGTCTTTTATGTTGTTTTTCTGTGTGTTTGAAGATTGCTTGGCAACGTCATTTCTATGTTGTTTAGTACAGACACAATTAGATCAGATGGGAACATGCGTAACAATTTGTATTCAGCTAGTTGTATGTAAAAGCGCACTGTTTTCGTATTCATCCAGTGGGTTTTTCATGTTGTGCCTGCAAGTGGACGACACTGGTCGGAGGGCTACTCCTCCTCACCAATTAGGGAGCACACACACAAATACAGTTGTCCACTACTTTGTCACACAATATATTATATATTATTAAGCGGGGATTTGAATAAAACATAAAGGTTGGGCTCCCCCCAGATCATTCCCACAGGGGAAGCATGTTTGTAGGAAGCTGTCCTGCAGCTTGAATTAATGCCGCTCACTTTAAAGCTGTGCTTTGAACAGCAGTACAGTTTCTTTTGTGGCCAACTATTGTACACCCAACACGTCTGGCTACCTTTGTAGATCCTTTTTCAATCCAGTGTGTCCATTTAACCCCTTTGCCAGATTCACTTTAGACACTGATATTTCTTTTTGTAAGTGTCTGCGGCAATTGGGGGACATTTGATTTGAAGCCCCTTGGTATGAAACTAAAATATTGTTTTGGTAAACACGCCTTTTTAACCATGGGGTGAGAAGGATGCAGCGGGAGCAAACAGCTGAAAACACAAGTTAATACCACCTCGAGGAAACGCACTGGGTGCACAATTTACCAGAGATTTAGCATGCAATGATTATGCTCCCCAGAGACAGGACCACCCTCTGAGTGAGGCACAAAACGCTTGTAGATAGAGCATCTCACAATAAGTCACTGGAGGTCAGCTTAGTGTTTGTGGGCGGGAAACTCCCGGCTAATCAGGAGACTCAAAACATCGACTGTTTCAGGCGAACAAAGAGTGTGTGAAGGACACTGGGAGGAACACGACACGTGAGGGAAAGAAACGCATGCATCTCGTGCTTCGCTGGCTTTCCAAAGCACAGGAGGATGTGGCTACCAATTAAATAGAGTTGCTTGTTATTGACGCCGGCATACATTGGAGTCAAATCAAATGGAACGTTAAAAGTAAAAGCAACATTTGGTCCTCGTTTGTTGAGACTTTAGCGATTTGCGGTATCCGTGATATTTATTCCAAAGTGCTCTGATGTCGATGGTCCCTCTGCCTGATTATGTGTTCGGGGGGGCCTCTCTGTTTTCAGTTTGGATCGTCTTCCTGTGTGCATGCGGGCGCCGTCTTGGTTCTCCAAAGACTGGGGGAGGATGCTTGTTAGGTTAATTAGTGAGTTTTAATCGCCTGCAGGTGTGAATGTTTGTGTGTGACTGACTGCATCGGCCCTTTATTCGACTGCTGATTTGAACAGTGTGTACCTAGCATTTCACTCGCTGGTGATCGCGGTGTGCTCGGGCTCCTCTGCAGCCCTGCTTAAGTCTTTCACCTCACACTAAACAGGTTCAAGCCAAGGGTCTCCCTGTCAAGAGTCCGCATGCTCTGTAGTGCCCGCTTGAGTTTCCTCCACTTCCATGGTTTCATGATTTCAACCCATCATTCAATTTTGAACTCAATTTGCTGTCGACATAATTGGGTCATTTATACGTCTTTCTGTGTGAGCTGTGACAACCTGTCCAGAGTGAGCCCTGTTTTTCACTCAATGTCAGAAGGATTAACTGCTGCTCTGACAATCGTGGCCGTTTTAGGAAACAGACATGGAGACACATCGGGCCTGAATAAAGTTGCGTCCAAATCGCTGCTGTGTTGGTTCAATTTCAGTCTGGATAAGACTTATCACAGTTGACACAGCCAAACTGAAATCACAAGCATGTGCAACACTGTCCCCAGCTGGGGAGCTTCCACCCCATCCCCCCAACATTAAGGAGGGAGGAAGCCCAGTAACTAAATGTTGCGATGTGCCCACTGGCAGATATGCGAGAAGTCCAATGCTTTTGGCAACAACAGCTGAGAACAGCTGATCCCATTTGTAAGCTTACGACTTGGCCGCTTCAACAATATGGACTGGAAATGGCTAATTTTTGATGTTTCGAGTTGGAGACTGATGATTTAATTACTGCTGTCTGCGTAATATTATTGCCCCCCCTGCTACACCCCGATGATGAGATGAATTCAGAGCAACTTTGTGGGATGCACGCACAGAAAAAGCCTCAATGCCTTAAGCTATACTATTGATATTGTGCTGGTATGATGGTGCTGATGCTGTTTTTAATCACAACATGAAAACAATTAGAGTTTTATATAATTAGGCTCATTAAAAAAAGATAGTACTTGAGGGGTGAGTATCATCTTAGGGAGGTGTTCATTAGCAACTTTTGTCGTGTCATTTGAAATTCCATCATGGTGTTTACTTTGAGCTGCCAAGGTATTCCCGCACATGCATTCAGCACCCTGGACAGCTCCCTGCGCCGAGCTTTCAGGTCTCGGCTAAATGCGCAGACTGATGTAGCTTTCACCTCGCCAACATTTAACTGTGACCAGTGCTTAAGGGGTATTTACTTTCACCTCTGACAAACTGTGACTGAGAGAGAGATGGGGAAGTTGGATAGTTCTGCTGTTCACACAGTAACAAAAAAACCCACTGCATTACACACTGCATTTTGACCCTTGCCTGCACCCTCGTGATGACTGGAGGACCCCAAAAAGTGTTGGTTTCACACGCTGAACTCTTTGTGTGAGTGAAACAACAACCACCTCTCAGGCTGTCTGACAGCAATCAGCAGCTTGACATGCATCGTTTTCGTCATGCCGTGACAGAAATCCGACCTCTGTACGAAACTCGCAGCTTCTCGCATGCTTCTGGTGCCTTTAAGGTTACAGCACGGCTCATTGCAAAGTCGGAACTTCGGAATTCACATAGAATCTCCCACCTGACTGCTGATATAGTGTCACAAAAGTAAAGGACGGCGTGATAAATTAGTCAGATTTCCCGCTCCCCGAGTTAAGTAAGTCTGGTCTTCTGAGAGAGGTTTCCGTCTCGTTTTCGGTCGCGGACATATCGCCTAACAAGGTGCTTTGCTCTGTGCTGCAGCAGGTACTCCGACTTGGAGGTTCTGCTCTGACAAGCAGCCCATCTGACATTCAAATAGAGACTTTCCCTCGAACACGACCTGCATTATATTTGCAAGCGCATTGATCCCACAAGAGCAGGGATTTCCAAGTGGATGAATTGGATGCAGTCAGGGAGTGCAATGTGGTTTCTCCTGATTAACTTTCTCATATTCTCATTTAACTGAGTGCTGAAGGCCAAGGGGAAAACTGCGGTGGCACTTATAAGGGAAGAGAAATCCCGCAAATTTACAGATGAACGGAGGGACTCACGCAGAACACTGACGTCCGGGGAAACCCTGTGCAGGAGTGGATCATTCAGTGTTAGGCGAAGCTATCCTCAGTGACCACCGTGGATTTTCCAAGCTGACAGAGGAAGACCAGAAGTGGAAATCCACAGCAGTGTGGGCCCGACTAATTATTCTTAGTGCCTGAGGAGAACCCTGCACTGTGTGGCAGCCTGCATCCAGAGTTCAGCGGCGGCGCACGGGGACCACACCAAGTGCAGCAGCTGAGCTAAGCTTCCCACTGAACCCACTGGTAGGAACTGGTGAACCCCATTAAGCGCTAATCCTGTTTTACAGAGTTGAATTAAGGCCAATTCAGGACTGCATTCACCTTTTTTTTTGTTTTTTTTGGGGGGGCTTTGCACACACATGCAGATTCCCACAAGGGCGCATCACAGCAAGAACACACAGCCTTGCATATTATTATGGTTTGAAGACTCGTCGCTGCCCAGTTCTCTTTTGAGACGGATACAACATGAGCCTTTGTTTGATCTGGTAACATGCCCATTCCATTTCCAAGACCACAAATTCGAAACCTGTCATTTTCTATGGGGGTGAAAAAAACACTATTTTCACGTTGACAAGATAAATGATGTGTCTCTTCCTGGTTATGGACAAGGTTACACATCCAGTGCAGGAAGCCTGGAAGGCTTACTTAGGAAACCGTGGCTCTCTGGAGAGGCTTGAATGGAACCACCTTCAGTGGTAAAAGCCATTGATTTTTAATAGTATGTACAGGGCGATGATCAATACAGTGATGGAATTTTCCATTGTTTATGCTCTGCGAGCGAGGCGCGTTAGAGGAAAGAAAAACGCATCCAAGCGGAGTCTTTTTCCCCCTCCAGGAGACATGATGATGCAGTGTTTTTGTGGGGGTTGTTGGGAGCGAGAGGTCACCCGTTTCTTACCGAGGACCTCATGCACATCAGTCTCCTTTTTCTGGAGGCACACTGGTCCAGATAATAGCTTTGGATTGGAAATCAGGAGGAGGCCAGATGGATCACAGACCGAATAACTAACACAATGGACTCTGCATCTGACCAACAGTTCATAAAGCCATAAATATTATCGGAGCAGGAGACGCCTGAGGGAAGGCAGCAGATGAAACGATACCTACTGGTGACAACCCTGCAGGACCAGGATAAGTGGAAGAGCAGCAAAATGAACTTAACTGTATCAGTGGACATTCATCAAGGGCAGTGACCTTAATGGCTCCCTCGGACACGGAGGTGGATTCCCCATCCGTCACAGGGGAACACGGGGAACTGGAGGTCATGGTTCATCGTATAGATTGCCCTTGACTGACACCAAACAAATTGACGAAAGAGAAATTACAGAATTAAATGGCTTGATGCTTGGATAACTGAACATAACCAGCTAATGATAATGATTCGCAGCATTGGAAATTAGGAGTGAAATGGCCCTTTTCCCCTGGTACATTTGCACAGCATTTGTTCATTTTGAAACCAACCTCAACGAAAATGTACAACGAAAAAACTGTGAACAACAAAGTTTGGGGTTTCTTATCAATAAAAGGGAAATTATTAATCCCCTTCCAAGTGTAATACTTGGAAAGTATTTACACTTTGGAAAAATCCTGCTAAAAAAACTTCAGTTTGAGACAACTGAAGTGAATATTTCAAGGCACTGAATAAGTTCCTCTGCTGGAAAAACCTCAGATTCCCCCCCCCCTTCTTGAGAGTCTTGAAATGCTTGAGAGGGGTAAAAAGAGCACAGTAAATTCCTGGGAGGGAACGACTGTCGACAGCCTGTCAAGTTCAAAGGCATCCTCCGAGCGGGACATTACCTCCACTCCTAAAGCAGTAAACAATGCAGTCAGACACATCATGCACATTAGCAAAAGCCACTAATACCGAATCTAGTCCGTGCAGCAGCGTGAATAAGCATGGAGATGTCACAATCGCTGCAACTGTGTCAGTCATTCGCTGTTATTTATAAAAATCAATTGAGGAACCAACCTCGGGGTAATGGGGATCGTTATTGTGGAAACACAGCCCTCAAAATGGCATAATTTAGGTGTCATTTGGGGAAAGTGAAGAGTTTGAAATGTATCTGAATTTTTTGCCATGAGCCATAAGCAGTTTAAACTATCATGAATGATGTTGTTTGGGACTTTGTGGGGCTTATTGTGTCGCTTTGGATCGTGAGCCATCTCTTGCAGATGCTTATATAAGTCTTTCTCCTCGTCGTGCAGCCTCTCACCTCTTTTCTCAGTCTTCTACTCTTCATCTCACCCTTTTTCCTCCCTTTTTTCATCTTCTCCACTTTTTTCTTGCATCCTCACAGTAACACATAATGAACACACCAATTTTCCAGGCGTATTATGACAGTATCAAACCAGCTTTCCCCGCGATGAAAGATTTTTTGAACCCACCAAACGACTCTGGTGCCATTGTTAAAGGGAAAAAGGATCGATCTTTCTCCAAAGAACTAGTCGAACTTAAAAAACGCAACTATCCCGCTCATCTTGCAGCAATAACGTATGTGAAACCATTGAGAACCGTTGCCGTTTTTGTCAACTCGTGTATCTCTTGTTTGTTTTTTTCCCACTGTTTCATCTTTGCAGTGTGGCCCAAAATGCGCATGATGCTATTTTTTATTCGTGTTCCACACAAACACACCAAAGGTGGATGTTTGACCTGCCACTCGGTCATCACAGAGATGATGAATTCATGCTGTCACAGGGACTCATTTCATGTGAATGAAGCTATTGCGACTGATCCTTTGACGCCACTGTCTGGTCAATCGGTGGCCGATCTGTTGATGTCTCAACTTGGCCAGCTTGGAACCTGGGCTGAGGTGGCCCTGAGGAGACGCCTGGAAACCAGGTGGAGTCTAGTAGATGCAAGTGAATCAGGAACAACATAGGAGTCTAATCATGCCTTCAAGCCCAATGCTGTGGTGCCCTTCCCCCAATCAGAACAGCCCTCTTCAAGCTCCGCCCCTGCTTTCAGATTCGTTTTTAGTCAAGTTTTGCATCAACAGTAAGTCCCCATTACAGCAAGTGGTCTCTGGAAAGAACAGAAATTTATCCCTCTACATTTTGAATTTTCACGTCAATAAAACCTTTGGGTGTTCTAATGGAAACATTAAGATCAAATTTGGCTTTCAACACCAAAGCGCTCGTTCTGAATGCCCATACTGTCATTTGTCTGTGCTTTTCATCCGATTGCACTCGTCTTTGTCTCTGAAGGCGCTATTTATGCCTGATTGCAACGCCGCCTGCTTTTTATAACTACAAACCAAATGCCAAATCTGTTTTTCACTCATATCTCCATATCAGCGAGTCACACTGCCCATAAAAGTGGGCTGGCTGTGCGCCTAAAGCACTAGTGTCCCCTGTGAACTGTAAAATAAGGGATTCATCTACTGCCCACGGAAGTATCAAGTTGAAGTAGTGCTCTAACTCGCTCATAAATTATGAGCCTGGTGTTTGGTTTGTTTGCTCTTGTGTGCCGCTGGTGGAAGACATCGGGGTGGCGTCTCCCTCCCTCCCTCCCTCCCTCACCCGCTCCCCCCCTCCCGCCGGTCTCGATGCTCCCTGGGGTGTGTCTATGTGAGCGCCTCTCCTCTCCTCCCTGAGCCGTGAGTGTGTGTGTGTGTGTGTGAGAGAGAGAGAGAGTGTGTGTTTGGCGTGCGCTGCTGTTGCTGCCGCCTCCTCCCTCCTCCTCCTCCTCCCTCCTCCTATCTGCATCTGCTGCAGAGCTTAGCCAACACGCATCTATGCCCGTCTCTCTCTCTCTCTCTCTCTCGTCCCTTTTCTGCCTCCCCTCCTCTCTCTTTTTAATGCTGATGAGTGTGTGAGAGCACACCTGAAGAGGGAGACTCTGGGGGGGGTGAGATGGGGCAGTCACTATTCCTCACTTTGGAGTATTGAGGACGGCGGTGAACCGGGGGGAGAGCGCCGGATGGGATAGGAGCCGTGAAACCCACATCACTCACCGCGGATTGAGCAACCCTCCCTCCTCCCTCCTCTCTCTCTCTCTCTCTCTCTCTCTCTCTCTCTGTGTCTCTCCCTAGTCTGCAGCCTCCAAGAACAGCCGCCGCATCATTTTTTCAGAGCAGCAGCCCCCTCCCTTTCTCCCCCCCATCATCCTCGCCTCTCTCCGTCTCCCTCAATGCTGCTTGCACCACTGTGGGAATGCAGTGAGGGTAGGGAAAAAAACAAAAAAAACAAAATCAACGAAGGGTTGAAGGGGGCTTTTCCTCTTCTTTTTTTCTGCCCAACACTGGATCTATCGCGGCGCTGACGGACTGCGAGGCAGACAGCTCTGGAGACACACGGGCTGTCATTCCCGGAAAATCAGAGTGGGGTGGTCAGCGCAGGGATTGGACCTGGATCAGTTGGATTTAGCCTGCTACCCAGGGCATCGCCAACAATAACACCACCCCAATCTCATCTGCACATCACATCAGATCTCTCGCTCTCTCTCGCTCTCTCGCTCTTTTTTTTCCTCTGTTGCCGCTGCCTCGTTTCAGTTTTGGTGGCTCGGATTACCGACAGCTGGAGCGACTAAACGGGTGGCCGTCTCCGTTCCCGGGGGCTGTCAGAAGCAAAGTTGAAGCAGCCTGCGAAGACAAGTGAGGAGGGGGGCCAAAAAGAAGACCCGCGTCCTTCCTTTTTTTCCCCCCCGCGAACATGAACTCCACCTGAGAGGACGCAGAGAGCCGGAGGAGAACCGGCGCTGGTTCGTATTTTTAAAGACCATATGCGGCCGATAATCAACCAATTGCCAGCGGAGAAGGGTGCCGCCGGAGCCTGGCTTGTTGGTCTGCGCACGCACACACGCACATGGATTTACAGCGCCAGTCTGAAGCTCACCGCGCACCGGATCGATATCCTTCTCCCTTCTTTTTTGCGACGGCTTCTTAACAAGGGAGTGAGGCATCCTGGGATTTATCATCGCTTCGTTAGCGCTGAACTACAGTGAGGCGCCCCCCCCTCTTCCTCCTCCTCTTCCTCATCCTCTTCTCCTCCGCCGTCCCCCCCCCCCTCCCCTCCCCTCCCACCACCCCACCCTCGCTTCGCTCTCTCACCTGTCCATAACCTGTGTGCTCGTGGGGGGAGTGTGCAGCTATCTTCTTGTGCATCACTGCGTGCATGTGGGAGCGCGTCTATGTGTGTGTGTGTGAGAGTGAGTGAGTGAGTGTGAGCGAGTGTGTTTGGTTTGTTGTCCGCCAGAGGGAGTGTAGGTTATACTGCTTGTGTATGCATTTGAGTGCTGTGCCAGCTTTTAATTAGTAGTACGTGACTGTGAGTATATTGTGTCGGCTCTGCTTGTGGGTGCTTGTGTGTTTATTGTCCGTGCATGTGAGGATATAGGATAGGCGTTGTCTCGGTCTTTACTTAAGATGCGCAGCATTTCTCCTGCACCACACCTCCTTCCGTGTACATGCCCTTGTATCTCTTGGCCACCTGTTTGACCCCCTGAAGAAGCGCCGAGAAACAAAAGAGAAAGCGGCAAGATGAGCGAGCGCTCCGGTGCGAGCACTCTGGCAGCCATGACGCTGGAGGAGCCGGGGGCTGAGCAGGCGTCTCCCAGAGCCCCGGGGCCTCTCCGCTGTGGCCCCTGCGCCGTGTGGCCTCGCCAGCAGACCTGGCTGTGCGCCGTGCCCCTGGTCATGGGCTTCGTAGGACTGGGACTCAGTCTCATGCTGCTGAAATGGATTGTGGTGGGATCCGTCCAAGACTATGTCCCCACCGACCTGGTGGATCCCAAAGGTAGCATTGGACAGGACCCAATATTTCTCTCCAAACCCAGTGCCATGCCCAAGGGGCCTGACATTTCCACCACCACCACCATGTTAGCCGAGTCCACCACAGCTATGGTCTCCACCACTACGCCGCTCGCGGCGGACGGTACCGCCCCGGCACCAAGAACTCGATCAGAGCCACCAGCAAACCACTCTGCCAACGGCAGCTCTGCCAATGGAGATGGCAACCGTGCCCCGCACCTCCATAACCGCGTCGGGACCCGCCTCAGCGGGACCGTGGCCACCACCTCCTCCACTCGCGCCACCCGGCCACCCAGCGGCAAGGAGTTCCCCTCTCGCAGTAAAGGAAGCAGCAGCAACGGACGTAACGGAGTTTCCAACCCAAAGCCCGGAAAGACTTTGGTTACCACCACGGGATCCACCACCCACACAGCTACCGTCAAGACCACTGCTAAGGCACAGCAGACCACCTCCCAGCTGGCCGCCACAGTCAAGCCGACGGCGCGCTGGAACCCGGGGCGACCGGCTACGCGCCCACAACACCGCTTCCGAACACGTGAGTACACGTTTTGGCATTATGGAGGAGCAAGAGCTCCGTTTCGTCAAGGTATCGGTGGAACGGGGTCATTAGTACTGAAGAAGCTCCTTTTTGGGCCTTGACAGCTGTGAGAATGCTGTTTCATTAGGAGTTACCAGGTAGTTACCTGTACCCATATGTCTGTGAGAAGAAAACCCCTTTATCTGAAGTGCTTTGTTGTACCACACGGTTGGAGTATTTATATCTATATCTATATATAATTTTTTTTCTCTTTCATATCCACATGGAAAGTGGATCCTCCAGCAGCTTAACATTAATCGTATTCATTAGCACAGGCAGATATCAGGGGATATTCTCAGTATGTTCACCCCTCTCGTCTTTATCTATCACTTGTGCAATAATCCGATATGAATCTCACCTCAGGAGGTGGCATTCCTTTTCACTCGGTGGTTGAGCACCATTAAAGGCGAGGTTCCATCTCGCAGCTTTTTATTTTGTTTTGTCTGTGAGGGCTGGGATGTTAAAGCTTTGTGATGTGTGCTGTGACCAAGGACAGCATATTTGTGTTATGAAAACAAATAACAGGAGCTGGTGAGGTGTCGAAGTGGGAGAAAGGTTAGCTCTCACCTCCTGTCTAGAGGAATCAGATAAAGCAAGGCCACACATCCCATTTAGATGAAAGGATACTGGGAGCAGAATGTTGCAGGTACTGCTTCCACACTGCAGGGAGATCTGGAGAGGGAGCGAGAGTGAGAGCGAGCGGCGAGGGGTGGGGGGGAGAAAAGAGGAGGCTCAGAGGGGAAATAAGACAGATACGGGGAAGAGAACGAGGTTTCAGAGGACAAGTGGAGACAGACAAAGCAGGAAATCGAGAGGAAAGGGAAATACTTTGAAAAGCAACAAAAAGTTGAAGAGGATGGCGAGGGAAGGAGGCAATGCGGGGGGCATAACAAAGCAGGAGAACGAGGAGTGGGAGCTGCGAGAGGAGATGGATGGCAGATGGAGAGGGCTAAGTGAGGAAAAGGCTTGAGGGAAACGGAGGGGATGAAGCAGGGGAGCTATGAATTTTGCATATTTTGCATTGTGTAAAGAAGACTTTGTGATCATTAATTCCATGAGGGACAAGCTTTTCACATCACACAGAATTGTTTGCAGATGTGGGCGGGGCAGGATGTGATCATGAGTACAAACGAGGTCTTGTAGAATTTGGTGTTTTCTCCAACTCGCGAAACTCTTTTATTTTTTTTATTTCAATTAATTGGTGCCTTTGATTTGATACTCACTTTTTTTTGCCCATGATAATCTATATTTAGTTGCATTTTCTCCTCAGCTTCCTGTAAGAGGGCTCAATATGGGGCTGAATTATGAAAGCGTTTCCTGTTCTCCTTTTGGAGAACTGCTCCAGAGGACACGGGAAAAGATGCTAACGTGAAAACTGAGACCTTTATTCCTCCACATTTGTGGTGTCGATCATGCGTTTAAACGTGAGTTCCGGTTGACTGTATCCTCTCTTTTATCAGCCGCGTGTGTCGATGGCATCGATTCCACTGAAAAACAGTGATCAGGTGACATTTTTTTCCCCCGTAGCGTAAAGCAGAATATTGTTTTTTTCCACAGAGGCGTGCAAAGAGCGGATAACAAAAAAAAAGGTGTATGTCGGTTGCAGTTTAGCAGCTTCCACGATGTCCATTTCTCTATAAGCTTTGGTCAGCTTATGTGTTCAGAGCTGCATGAGTCCCGATGTATAGAAAAGTCCTCAGACTCCTCCCGCATCACCAACCCACTGCTCCAGTCAATCGCATCACTCTACAAAGAGCTGCCAAACAGCTGAAAGCTGCCAAAGCGGGCAGCCCCCTCGTGTGAACATCAGGAAGCATCTGTTTGTACTGTATACTCTGAAAGGGCACGGTCTTCAAAAGCTGGAGCACACTTAGTAAAGCCAGCTTCCCTTAATAAAGCCTTAAATGTGAAAGTAAATCAGACGGGCGGCTTATGTTTCCCTGATAAGCCTCCATCCCGCATGCTGACATCCCGCTGAGTGGGCCGACTTTCTGTCCCGCCCGCTCGTCGAGTCTTTACTCTTCCGTTTTGGTAAATATCAATCAGGCAGCAGGTGGCCATTCTACAAGCTCTAAAACACAGCTCTGCCATATTCAATCAGATTGAAATCATCCACCCATCCATCTTCTGTAGCCAATCCGTCCAAGTTTTGGTTGCCGGCGGCTGGAGTCGGTCCCAGCTGACAATGAGCGAAAGGCAGGCTCCACACCGGGCAGGCTGCGAGTCCATCACAGAGCTAACACAAAGAGACAGACCATCACAACCCTACAGGCAATTCCGGAGCACTAATTAACCCAGGAAGCATGTCTTCTGAAAGTACTGCGGGGGGGTCTCACTGGTAGAGCGTGCAAAGTTAAAGGTCCAGCAAAGAGCGACATCCATGTTCCCTCACATTCCACAATTAATGGTCTCTTTATTGTGTGTGACTAAATTTGAAACGGGCAAGTTAACCAAGACATAAAACGGAAAAAGAAGTCATATCACTGAATTGTTGCGTTTTAATGGCTGCCAGATTGACTGAGCAAGAGCGTCTTGGCTAAGCACAGGTATGGGCTGATCCCGTCAGTTATGGCAATAAGGAAAACCCTTTGGCAAAGAAGGTGATGTTTGAAGGAATAGATCCTGTGGTTCTGCACCTGTCTGCCAGTTCTCTGAGAACACATCATTAATATCTTCAAAGCAACGAGCTATGTCACTTTAAGAGCCAAGATACCTCACCAGAGAGTTATGGCGGGTCTCCCGGCTATTGTTATCAGCACATGAAAGCTGTTGATCACTGTCATCGCCTTGCAAATTCATAAAGGGATTTTATTGTGAGACGAAACGGGAGGAAGGGAAATTTCTCAATTTCGTGGGATTTGTAACGTCGCCGTTGCTGCTCGGATCCAGAGCGTTCGGGGCTCGGTGTTTGTCCTGACATTTAATAATGTTATTTAAGTTTTCAAGGTGTAATGATGCAGCGATCTGACGGGATGCAGCGTTTTCCGCTGACATTTGACTAACGTGATGTTTATCCGTTTTGTCAAGGGTCTCAGACACAGTCTATTATCATGGCCCCCCGATCTGTTGCGTGAATAATTGTGTTTCACCCGTTTGACTGTGGGCTAATTGTTCTTTGTGTCAATCGGGTTTAATCAGTTGCTTCTTGTCTGTCTGTAGGTGTTGAAAATCGCTGCTGAGATAAACAAAAGATACACTGCAGGCTTTAATTTGAAGGGAACTGTCACTCGTAGTAACATGTGCCAGAGTGCCAAACTATTGCCAACTGGATCAAATATGTTGGCTCTTTTGGGGTGATTTTGTAATATATTGTGTCATAAATTAAACCACTTGTTTCTCATTGATTTGGTTTCTGGTTAGATCAGATGTACTCGCACGTTGGAAGATTTACTAGTTGGTTTCATGTGGTCCACCTGAGTACTTGGGTCTGCGCCTTCGCTTTGTTTAGCATGAAAGGGAATCGGCCTAATCAGTGGAGCAAAGGCAGGAAGCAACCATGGCAACACTCCTTATCTCAAGCCTTCTCAAATTTCCATGTGTAGTCCTTGCAAAGCGATGAGCGGCGTCTTCCTTCCTCGTGTCTTTTTTCCTGCAGTTTGTTTTTAAGGCAGCAGCGCCTCCAAACGAGCAACTGTTGTCACCAAAAGTTGTCCCTCGGTTTCACAGGTCGGTCAAATTCTTCGTGGCTTGATCGGAGTCGAACCGGCATGTTCAGCTTTCCCACTGTGGACTCCATGAGTGTCATGACTCAGTCTAACCTCAACACAAGGATCGAATTTGCATCGCATCGTGCCTGAATGAACGCTGCAGCCGTCGGTTGACACGTCACATTCCTCCTTCAACATTGCTTGTATTCCCGTCATCCCGGTGCTGTTTATATTCTTTCACATAAGCTTTGTGTGCAGCATTTATGTTCTGCGTTCATGGGCACAACAGCGAAAGTATTCCGCTGTAAAAATCCCCGTCTTCCATGAGGTTCAATCTGAAGTCTGTGGATGCAGCCTCCTCTCAAGCTTGGCTCCATCAAGCTCATTGTGTTAGTATGTGGGGCTGTGCAGTGCAGCCTCTTTAAACTGTAATGATGCACAGAAAATATCTGGGCTGATGATGAAATTCAGTGTAAAACTTGGCTTCAGGTGCACTCGTCTTTACGAGCAGCCGAATGAGCTCGTATTTTATGCTAAGTTGCGTGCTAATGCACTGACGCTCTACAATCTCGGGTTTTACACCATGTGTGCTGGTGATGCCCCCCCCCCCCCCACACACACACACACACACTTCACTCTCGCTGCTCTTTGCTTTGGTGAAGATCTAAATGAATCTCCGTGTCCTAGAAGACGGATGAGCTTTGTCCGTTGGGGATAATGACATATTTTACCTCGCCTTTTTGTCTTTTTTTCCCCTCCTCCCTCTCCTCCCCCAACCTCCCGCTCCTCCCATGGTTATTGTGCCCGTTCTCGGTGTCATTGTATCCCACCTCCTATTTTTGCCTCTTTCATGCTTTGTGTCTGGCTTTCACTCCAGCTTCTGAGCTCACATTCATGAGCATATGGGCAGTTTCAGGAGGAACCGGCACACTCGTGAACACAAAGACGAGTGTGTACCATGCATACGCTCGTGCTCATGAATCTATCATTGGATTTTCCCTATTTGAGGCGGTTATGTATCCAACTCTGCTCGCTACATGCAAGCCCCATTGGCTCAGAAGTGGGGATATAACAGGCGAGCGGAGCAGTGCACAATGAATGTCTGTTGGGAAACCATGGGACGTTGTGCTGGCTCAGGGCCCATTCCACTCTCTCCTCAGTTGTGAGAAATCTTCCTTAGTGAAGTGCGGTTGTAATTCCACGCACATCTCACTAGCCTGATTCCAGTCCTTTGAATCGCCTCGGCACATTCAAATTTTTCTCGAGCGGTTGGAGGGTCCGGTGTCGGCCCCCTTCAATGGAATCAATCCACGTCTCCTCAGTCGGGGGAAACAACCGAGTCAGCCGGCGCCTTTTAGATGATACTTTGCATGGGTGCCTTCGCATGTTGGGAGCATTTACAAAACGGAGCGAGAGCCCGACTGCATGGAAAGTGACGCCGCCATCAAGGCTGCCGCAGATCAGCGGACTTCCAATAAATCACAACAGCTGCTCACTGAAGGCATTTAAAGGATGGAGAGAATGTTTCTCCGTACCCTGTGGGTCTAATTTATCAGTTTGCTCCCCTGGCACTGGAGAAAATTAATTGTTAGCAGTCATTTAGTCAGACCTACATCTTAGAGCCGCGTGTTCCGACAATTTTCGATTGGTCTTTGGTGAGCAGACCGCCTGAGTCCCTTATCGCAGCTTCATCCATAGAATAATTTAACGTCGGGAAATAACAAAGACTTTGATCGTGAATGACTAGCTGCCATTTCCTCTTTTCATGCCAGCGTACCCTCACCTGGATAGAACTTCAAACAGGTATGCACTTTGGCGACCCTGATTGGCTGCAGAGCTGCAGGATCCCATAATAAAAGCAAGAGCTGCTCAGAAAGCCATCGCGGGGACGACGAGAGCAGATCGGGCACAGTGAAAAGGCACGAGCTCATTTTGCCTCCGTTCAGCAGAGAGCTGGTGAGAACACATGCGAACGTCATCGATGACTGTTTCTCTGTAATGTCACAGGAAAAGAACAGAATTGTCTGCTTCTCTCGACATGCGAGCGCTGCTGTGTTTGGTTTTTTTTCGTTTGTTTTGTTTTTCGTTTTTTTTACCGACTCTACACGGAGCCTGTTCAAAGTAGTGCGGTGAAACCAGTGGACCGTGTAAGGGGGATTAAAAACAAAGATATAAATCCAGTTTGCCTCTCTCTCTCTCTCTCTCTCTCTCTCTCTCTCCCCCCCTTGCTTTCTCCAGGGAGGTCAGGCTCAGATTTGCTGGGCTGCCTCTGAGACCCCTCTGTCTCTCCTGAGACATGCTCTGCTTGTTCGGCTCAAGCAGCACTGCTTCTGCACAGTCTGCAGCTGCGCCGATTCACAAATATCTTCCTCGTCGGAAGGCGAGCTCCCTCTGCCTCCCCCTTCCCCCCCCTTTTTTTTTATCCCCGAGATCAGCTTCTAATTAGATAAAACGCATCTCGGTCCAAACAGTTCACTCGGTGGCGATACGTTTCCTCAGCAGCATTCAGATCAGTTGCAGGAATCGTCAAATCTCTCAGAATAACTCTTTCTCACAACAAGCAGAGAGCACAGATGTGTAGTCATGCCACTGCGCATCAACGTCTCATTTAGGTGTTCTTAAAGATGCTTAATTATTTAAAATGAACTGCGAGTTATTTCAGTATCCATAAAGTGCTCGCATGATGACAGAAACAGAAATTATTTATATTAGCTTAGCTACAGGAGGCATTAGCAACAAACAGGCCCGCGCGTATGTGGTTCTGCCTCAACCGTGAGTGTTGTCATTTACTCCGACAACAGAGGAACAAACAACGCTTCCATCAAATTAATCAGACCCCTTAAAACAGAAAATAAAGCAACGTGAACTCTGCTTTCACCGGCGTACTTTGGATTCGTCAGAAAGTAAAGAAAACGTGTACTTTCCGCATTCAAATGGCCAAACTGCAGCACTCTGCAGCACCGGCCCTGAACGTCTCGCTCGCAGAGACACTTGACACTGATGGGCACCAATTACGAAGCTGAATACGCCGGTGCATTGGGTGGGGGGTGCGCCTGCAGTCAAATTATCCCGGAGTGACAACCCGGTGAATGTTTGAAATTTTGTGGGAATTGATCCCATGCCCTTTCCACTGCTCCGGCGCTGCACTACCCACTGAACCTCAAAGAATCGATAGGGAAGAGCGAGGGAGAAAGAGCCTTGAGTAAGGAACACCGGAAGAGAGAGAGAGAGTGAATACAAGTGAGCAGGAGGAGGACAGAAATGGGGAGACGAATATGAAAGAGGGAGGGAAAAAATTGTGGTGGGGCAAAGACTGTCAAAAACCATAAGAGCATGCTCCAGAAGTAAGAATCCAGCTGCAAGGTAAAGGCATATCGACATCACAGTTGAGTGAATGAGTCTTGGCCCGGCGCTTTACATATCTCCAACCACCATTCTACCAGTTCTATTATTATCGCAATCATTTTTATGCAGATTGCCCTCCAGGTATTATCCCTATTTGAATTTTTTAAAGTATTTCACTTCTGTCGGGACGCCGCAATGTCTGCCCGACGTGTCCTATTCTGAAGTGATTCAGCAGGTAATGTAAATCAGTGGAACATATAGCATTATACATGGAGCGCGCCTTTAATGCTGCCGACGACATGCATATCAATGCCGTGGATGTATTATTGGGATACAGATTAGATTTCAGGCAAGAAACTTTAAAATTGAATTATAAATTATCCACAAATGAATCTTGCTATTTTATATACATTTTCAGTCTCTTGAGTAACTTTTCAAGCAAAAAATATTCCATAAAACAATTTGTTTTTCATCTTGTTATAAATTTTCATCAACCAAACATCGTTTCTGTTTCATTTTTTATCAAAAATGAGGTTTTATGTCTGTTTCTTTGCCTCTGAGAACACTTTTCTCGTGCGTTCCCCAATCAAGTAATTGCGATAATGAAGAGCAGACTGATGAACAGTGCAAATAATTAATACATCCTGCCCAAAACATGACAAGTGCCGCTGTCGTTCCCAGTCGTCCGATGCTTCTGTTGGTTATCACCACAGTGCGCCCCGCTGTTGAGAGAGCGTGCCAGCGAGAAGCAAACTCACAGTGACAGGGAAATATGAAGAATGTGCAAATGGTTCGGACGGGGACGTTAAAACCGCAACAAACGTGTGCCACATTTGTTTAGTGGCCCGGCGCAGGGCTTTACAGCGCAACATCCCGGACTGCAAACTTGGACGGATGTCGCATGTTGTTTTCCCTCCAAATAATCAACATTTGATTCTCGAGTTGAGCCTCTCTGGCAGCACTTCAGGCTGTTTACATACCCCGCCCTCATCAGAGGACTTGGCCAACCCCTTCGGCTGAGCCGCAGCTCTAACCCTAACCTTTTGTGAAGCTCACGGAAGTCGTTTGAGACGCTAACAGTCCTGGACCCAAATGCTACCTGAGGGACTCTTGTTTGAGAGAAAAGAAGAAGAAGAAGAAAGAAAAAAAAAGCATTTCCTGCTACTCAACTCCTTTCCTCTTCTAAAGAGAGCAGACTTCAAAGGTCTTGTGATATGACGTCCAAGTCGGATTCCGTTGCCTTAAAGAGGGCGTGTTTCAGATTGGACCGACCTTTTTAGTAGCCGATTGCGCTTAATGGGTCTGTGACACCCCGCCGTCATTTCCGAATGATATTCAAAGGCAACACTTGATGCAAAGGAGACACGCTGGGATGTTACACGTGGATGTGTGAGTGAAAAAAATGAACGGGCCCTGTAGTCGGTCTCAGTGTGCCGCACTTTGGAAGTCAAATCCGCCCAACTCACCTCCACATCGGGGGGAGAGGCGCCCACACACCACAAGGAGCAGTTTGGGTTTCAGTGTCCTGCTCAAGGACACTCTGACACCTGCGCAGGGTGAGACAGGAGATCGAACCGCCAACCCCTTCGATTGGAAAGCGACACCGCTCGGCCCCGCGGAGCCTCGGTCGCCAGCTGGATGCAGGGGTGAGGAATCGTCCTCGGATGCAGGATGAGTCATCGCAAATTTGCCGCTGGAGAAAAGTGGGAAAAATCTCACTCTGATCAACACTTCAGTGATCGAGAGAGAAATCAACTCTTAGTCAGGAGAGGCCAGATGAACTAATCAAGGGAAATTTCTTATTAATGACACAAAAAAGAAAGACCCCACAGGTTTGACGAAGGACACAATCGAAACAAATACAACGAACATCCGTTTTTTTGTCGATGACTCCGTTTCCTCCGGCTGGATTACAGTCGTGTCACTGCTGTCGTCTTTGTTCAAGAAGTTTATCTGCTACTTTTAAGTGATATTTGACCCCCCACCCCCCACCCCTCACCCCCCCGGCAGATGTCGGCGCACTCATAGATCGGTGGAGGAGAAGCTTACTGTAAGTACTGACTGAGGCCATCTTATGGCTTCTTAATGTCACCGGGTGATTTATGTAGACAAAATGTCCACCGGGAGGTGGCGGCGAGAAGAAGAGGCAGGGCGGGGGCGGTGGGGCGCGAGCTGAAATATTAATCTATGGGAAGAGAAACATGTGGAATGTGTGTTTGCCGGAAGTGTGAATAATTGATGAAGCTTCCCTTTTATAAAGTGCTCAAGCTGTCCTGTGCTTGGTCGTCTAATGGCAGCAACATGGTATAGGGTTTTCCTCCATGCTGGCCCCCCGTTGGCGGCACAAGTCACAACGTAGCGGATTTCTATATTATTCGCCGTCCTCGGACACGAGTCTCGGTGAAACTGGGGATCTGCTTTCACCTTGTTTTGCTGCATCTCCTCTGGTGAATGTCGCCGTTGCCCCCCGCCCCCCCCCCCCACGGAGTAAATTGGCGCTAACGTCTCCGCAGAGAAATAAAGGTGCTCTTCCCCTTCGGAAAGAAATAATCCTAATTGAAAGTAAACAGACGGAGCGCGATTGTCTCCAAACATGATTCCCTATCCGGGGGGGGGGGGGGGTGTTTGAAATCCTGGGTCAGGGTCTCCTTATGGAGCTGAGCGGAGCAGCTCGCCAACACGCCTCTCCATCACACGCCGCAAGATTACTTCCACACGACGCCGCCGCAGTGGACTCTCAATTAGAACAGTATCGGCCGCTCTCTAATCCTTAAAAACCCCATCATTCATTCATTCATTCATTCATTCATTCATTCATTCATTCATTCATTCATTCATTCATTCATGCCTTCATCTGAGAGCGCTTTGCTGATAGCTCAAGGGGGCTCGGCGATACAGTCGTGCATGTGGCTGCGGCGCTGCAGAGAGGATTACAGTCCATCATATCTGATCCGAGACTGTTAGATCCCAATATTGAATTACGGACCCTGTGGGGTCTCTGGTTCCGTTATCAATTTGCAAACGAATAAGGCGGAAAAGGAGGGAAATGGGGGGTGGGGGCGGGGGCAGCACTTTGTCGGTGGCGGTGTGGCTCTCAGGCAGGTTTTGGTGGCTTGTGATGAATCCAATAAGAGCCAATTTTAGCTCGGGGACTGCAAGTAGCACAACGACCGAGCGAGTCGAGTTGTGGTTCTCTCCTGTTTAGCTCTGATGAATGGGCCCCGTTTTAGATAGATTACTGCTGTAGTCGTTACATAACACCTTCATTAACCAATACTAAAAAAGCCTTTTATGACCCACAAATCCTTACACTCTGTATGAGGGGTTATAAAAGCAGAGCACTGTGTGGACAGGAGTTTAGGACACAAACAGAATGATGTACGACGCCTTTGACTTTTATTCAATGATAATGACATTTCATGTTTAATCTTTTAGCTTCCAGCTCATCAAGTCGTGGAGCAAACGAGCAATCAGGACTTCAGTTTGAAAGGGTTTCACAGATTGAACCACCTTGACTTGTCATACCTACGCTATCGCGTCACATTCAATTCACAATCTTTTTTGTCCTATTGAATAAATGTTTTGTAAATTATTTCAAAATTTAAGACCTAAAAAGGAAATTTTAAAAATCTGTTTTGTTCCTCTTCAGTTCTCTTCAGTAAATCTGGTTAAATCGCGCTGCATGAAAATCCATAAAACCAAAACAACTGAATAGTTGCTCCTAATTTGCGTGAATGAGCTGGAAGTCAGAGGGTGAAATAGATCCTCACTGACCAAGTTGTAAAAACCAAATCTATGTATCCGTTGGTGTCTGACTCATTTTGAAAAAAACAAAAAGTAAACTCACAGTTGTCATGTAGGCTTGAAAAAAAAGTCTTGCTGTTGCGAAGTGAGATTCAAACACTGTGTCACCAGTTCCTCCAAACTTCCTGGCGTGGAAGCAGCAGTCACGATAGCGCCGGGCGAGTTTTAAGTCACGACTTTAAACCGGAGGTGCGCGCAGCATGTGGAGCATGATTTCTCACTATCCTGCTTCGCACTTAGCATCTGGGAACATGACGAGCCTGCAGGGGCAAAGAAGAAAAAAGGAGGAGTGTGGATGGCGGAGGTTGCAGCAGTCGGATTGATTCACTGCAATGTGTGGCCCGCTGCCACCCCCAATGACGGGAAATGTGCCACGGCGCCCCGGTTGAGATGGAGAGGGTTGTTGTGGCGTGTGGAGGAGGGAGGTGGAGATGGAGGTCACCTCTCGCTCTCTCGTCTCCCTCCCACTATCATTCATGCCTCTATACTTAGTTTATCCTTTTTTTAATCTCATCCTCCTGTCCTCTATTTTAAGGCACCCTCTTCCCTCTCTTTCCCTCCTCGCGGGGTTCTTCGCTCGCCACATCGCGAAGAATATGAATACCAGCCAATGAGAGCGCTTATCTTCGGCGTGTACCGGAAGAGATAAGAGTATCATTCATCACCCTGCATTAGCTGCTGTTGCCACTTTTCTCCCCAAGAATTCCCAAGGAAATTATGACAAGAAATCGAGACTCTTTCATTATTGTTATCAGATTGTGTGTGTTTTTTTTTTTTTTTTCTTTTTTCATGCCACCAAAATTCTCCATATTTGAGCTGCATGCGTGCAACACGCTCGGCCGCTGCTTTCCATGATGCCCGGGTTCTTCGCCTAATAGTTTGCCTCCTGCGACGTTTTGCACCTCGCGGCACGCTTCGCATTGGATTACAGACACGTTATCGAACTCGTCTGTTATTTTGTTGAGCAAAGAAAGAGATGATTCTTGAAGCAATAAAGGGGGAACAAGAGGTGGTAATTTTCCACCTCTCCCTCCAAAATAGGAGGAATAAAATCTACTGTACTCGCTCCTTCAGAAAGCAGGAATTGATTTTTCTACCTGAAAACTCTTTAAGGTTCAAATTGAAAATAAATCCTCTGTGTGCTCCGTGCTACACTTTCTTCTTCTTCTTTTTTTTCTAAACATGACTGCGACGGTGTCTTCGGTAATGTCTTGGAAATTAAAAACGCATCCCTTCGAAGTAAAATAAAGAAAGGGATTTTTCCAGTCAGGCGCCGTCGACTGGCGAGTTTCTGCTGCAAGAAAACGGAAGCAGCGAGCTTCGATTGATCTCGAAGCACTCTCGAGACATTTCCTAATTGTGGCTGATCACAGTTCAAGTGCCTCCCAAGGATCTTTTCCTCCGTCCGCTCATACGTCTCATGGTGGACGCCTGCTGTTCTCACTCAACCGTCTGTCTGCGCCGTCTTTTAAGAGGTCACAGAATATTCAATAATCTTCTGGTAGACCCGCTGATTAGTGGTTGAAAGGAGGCGGCGTGTTGGACTAATTGAAGTGGAGTGACGAGCTTTTGTAAAACAGCGCCGCACATTTCCAAGAGTGCTGCGTTCATTTATTATTTGGGCCTCCCTTTAAAGTCCTTTTCTATTGCACGCGGCGCTTTATGCGGTTGAGGAAGACCAGCCGGCAAAGCAAAGGCTTCAGCGCTCAGCGTTGGTCTGGTGGAAAAAATGGGGCCGCGCTCGAAAACTTGTGGGAACGGAGAAGGCGAAAGAAGTATGCAAATTCGACTTTATATCTTCTGGGGTCCGCGAGCTATTTTTTGACAAAGGAGCCGCACCTCTTGAATTAGTCAGAGTCCCGCGCCAATAAGTTTGTTTCTTCTTCCCCGGCACTTCAATACACAATCAAAGATGGCCCCCACGCCCCTTGTTTAGCTGCGGCGGACGCCATTATTTTGAAACTCTGTGTCAGGAGCCCCAGGTGTGCTGATCACGGAGCTGATGAAATCATGAAGGAGGGGGAGACGGAGGCGGGGATCGACAAAGGTCCTCTCGTGTTATTTTCATGGGGGCGTACACAGCTCGTCTCATGTGGTAATCCATGCATGGTAAAACCTGATCCATGGGGATAATGTCAACTCACTCCCAAAGATAACAAGACAAAAGCCCTCGCATGGCGATCACTCCGCACTGTGTTTCATATTCCCTTAATCTGCCATCTTACATCGGTCTGTTCTGTGGATTTGTTGCCGATTAACACAAACGTACACACAGTCTGGACTTCGCAGCAAAGCGCGCTTGTGTGTTTTTTCTTTTTTGTTTGGTAATCTAAAAAGATGGGGGACAGAAATGACATTTATTTCATTTCAACTGCATCAAATGCCCTTTTCGGCTCGAGTAAACACAACCGCGAATATATGATTGAGGCAAAAAGGCTGCACAGGAAGAGCGTGTAGTCGGCGGCGCTCCGGTTGTTATTGCTCAGTGCATCATCAATAAACTCACCGGGGAACAACCGCATTTTTCAGGGTTCATCCTCTCCAGCATCGGCTGTTATTTTAGTCTCGGATTGAGTGTTTTAATACTCGACGCGCTCATGTATGTTTGATTACTCGTCGCCAGTTGATTGAGCAGCTGCGAGCGGAGGGTTGCTGGAGAGAACCTGCTGGGCGGCGAAGTTAATTGGAAGAGCCAGCTGTCAGTCACATTTGTGTGAAGTGCCGCGTTCCCCGTCTTGCATGCGTTGGAGGTCTTGGGTTCTGGGTTTTGAAGGGGTCCAACGGACATTCGGGCCAAACTCGATGTGACCGAAGAGGTCCGAGCGTTTTAAGAAGCCCGAATCTTCACCGAGGCTGAAAGCACGTCCGTCACGTTCGCACCCGGGCCTTCAGACAACTTGGTGAATTATATATTAAAAGTCCCCCCCCCTCTCCCCAAACATCCAGACAGAGACATCTCTCTCCGTCTCACCCAGCCGTCTGATGTGCCGCATTGAATCATTGATAGGACATCCACAACAACAGCGCTCCGTCCTATAAAACACCTGTCACAGACGGTCTGAGGCGGAAACAACCCGAACAAGACGTGGAAGCCGTTTTGATCCTTTGAATAGTTGACTGAGCTGCAAAACGATGCATATTGACCTTGCGTGATGGCCAGAGGTTATGCCTGCTTGCTGTTGGGGGGGGGGGGGGGTTCCAGTATCTCCTCTTCACAGCGTGCGAGTGACACTCTGCAGCCTTTCGACCACCGCGCGTCTCCCCCCCCCCCCGCGTCCTGAAGGAAATAGAAACACCAAACCCACTCACGACTTTTTTGGGGTGATGGCTATTAATGGGATGGAATGAAGGGCTGGGCGCGAGCGAGGCGCTGCCTGTGCAGGCGCTAATATGCACTCCTCACTCTCAGTCGTCAAGCATACTCTTTGATCCCAGCTGGAGTCAGGGATGCTTCAGGGAGATGATGGAATATTCTATTGCAGTTGTGGGATCGCAGTTGTTGGGGTTGCCTCAGTCCAACGGCTTCGCCCTCTCCCCCTTCATAATAACTTAAGCTTTAAAGCCTCAGCTGGGTACCCAAGTGACTATTTTGCATGTTGTTACTCCTAAACCATCTGTTTTACAAAAGGGCCGCGTTTCCTTTCAATTTGTGCAGTGCGTGTGTGTCAAATAAGGGTGGTTTGGGACCAGGCGGGAGCTGGGAGGGGTGAGCGAAGATGAGGCTGACACTCCAGCCAGGAAGGGAGTCGGTGGCATTAGAGAGAATAATGAAGATTAAGCTGAGATCGGGTAGTGGGGAGATTGGAGGGTCAGTGTGTGAGATCAATGTATGGAGGCAAGCTAAGATAGATGAAGGTGAGGGCAGACAGATTTCCTGTTTCTCAGAAGTGGAAACCATCTTGATTAAAAGAACCCACATTTCTCTGAGTGGCCACGTCAATGGCTGATCAGATAAGGGAATAAAGCACAAGGCATAATTCATGGCTTATTCCTTGGCAGTGGATTTTGGCTCGGGTTGGGGGGGCTGGGGGGGCATTTTAAAGCTGCCTACTTGCACCCCAAACAGACGAATCCTTCAACACACTCATTTCCTTCTTTTTTCCCAAGTGAACTAACTCTCAGCCTAACTCTGTAGGTTAGCGTCAACAACACTGCCAGCCACGTGTTCTCTGAACCGCTACCTGTCATTTTTCATGATAAGAGCATTTTCTTTCCATTAGCAGACGCCGGGCTCTAAAGCAAAGCATGCAGCATTATTGTATGTAATAATAAACAACCCTGTGCTTTTGTGTTGGGTCACTTCCAGGGTAAGGCCATCAAACGCTGGGCATAAGTCAGAAAATACAGCACTTGTTCTCTGGTAATCCACAACAGCTGGTGTGTGTGTGTATACATGATGGATTTCGTGTGCGTGTGCGCGCGCGTGTGTGTGTGTGTGTGTGTGTGTGTGTGTGTGTCTGTGTGTGTGTGTGTGTGTGTGTGTGTATGTGTGTGTGTGTGTGTGTGTATGTGTGTGTGTGTGTCTGTGTGTGTGTGTGTGTGTGTGTGTGTGTGTGTGTGTGTGTGTGTGTGTGTGTGTGTGTGT
>JASSRZ010000086.1:9964532-9976049 GCA_032164315.1 Malacoctenus gilli | reverse complement strand
CTCTCTCTCTCTCTCTCTCTCTCTCTCTCTCTCTCTCTCTCTCTCTCTCTCTCTCTCTCTCTCTCTCTGTCATGTCCCTCTCAATTCATCCATTTCTCCATCCGGCCTCTCCCCCCTCACTCACTGGGAGTTCATCTCCCAGGAGGTCTCCTGCCTTTCGCTAAGCCAAACAGTGTGCTAATGTGCTGATGTGCTTGACACACGCCCCCCCCCTTGCTTCTCCTATTTCCCCCCCCCCTCTTCTTCCCCCCTCCCCATATCACTTTTTTCGCACCTCTCCTGCTGATCGTTTCCACGTCTGTGAATGCGCAGGGCTTTAAGAACCACGTGCACACACTCTGACACGTGCACACAATATCCTGTGTCACACGAAACAGAAAGTCTTGGGCTGGTGCTATCTGTAAGTGAGCGAGAGCCATGTCATTGACATGACAAACACAATGACAGCCTGCGGAGGCCAGAGAGGTTGTTTTAATTGACGGTCGTTTGTGAGTCGCATGCAGATTGATACATGAATGTAGTGAGCTGTCGATCATTTTTTCAGTTTTGCTCCATAAAGGCAACACAGTTGCCAACTACAATCATTTCTAGGATAACGCAACAACAGTTTATCCAGAAATTTCCATCTTGCTTGAAGGAGACGGTGATGTTTTTCAGACCGACTTGGCTCTTTGTCAGTGAAGTCAAACTAGAGCAGACACATATCCATAATTTATTTAGCATTGTGATGGATGCGGTGCAGTTCAGCGGGGCTCCATCGATGGCATTGTTGATCTGTCTGTTGGGACGCCGCATTGCTGCCTCTTACTGAACGCTCTCGCCCACTTTCGGATTGGCTGTCTTGGATATTTTGGACATCCGTCTTTAGCTGAGAGCCAACTTCCATCCGTCTCCATCACCTGCCCGACATGCGAATATTGCTGTCTGATGTCAGTCATCAGAGTGCCAACCATGGTTCAGCAACAAAAGTGAAATGTGCTTGATGTAAACGGTATAGAATAAGCAGATAGACACATAGATACCCGAAAGTGGAGTGTGCAACGTCTGTCTCTGACGAAGGCTGCAGAGCGTCCCCCCTGTGCTTTAACTGCCATCGAGACGAGTGGTGTGGGTTTGATGTATGGAGAGAAATTTACAACAGCTAAAAACGTGTTGCAGAGAGACGAGTAAATCACACTTGGAGATTTTGCTCAGCAGTGTCCGGGAAGCCAATACAAGCCAGTTTCCTTTGTTATCCATTTTTATTGTTTTTCTGTTTCTTCTGAGGTGTGAATTCTGTAAAACACAAATATATCAGCAGTACATATAAAAATTGTAGCGTTTTTGTTTACTTAGTAAAATTGGGTTTCTAAGATTACAAGCTTTTTTATGTTCCTTTGGAAGGACTATTCTGTTTCGTACAAGTATTATAAGGTGGTAATGGTAAAAAAAAAGCCTTTTTTGGTTGTAAAGATGACTGACCACTCCACTAAGTCAGCTCTGTTATCTGCAAGTGTCTCCCTCTTCAACATCAGCCTCCTGTTGTTCCTGCTGTCCACACTTCTCTCGTTGTTTTGCCTTGTTTGGTGTTTTTTTGTGAGGACGCTGTCATCTTTAGTTCTTCCTGCCTTGGCTGGCAGTAATGACACAGCATTAGGAGCAGAATCACCGCGCCGCTGCCTCATTGTGCTGTCGGCTCGAGAAGAAAGTTGGTCCGTCCAGTCAAGGAGCTGTCCAGTGCTGAAAGTGGCAAACCAGGCAGCTCCAACGGCGAGCTTTTAGAGGTCAGCGAGAGTCAGCAGAAGACAGGGTGCAACAGGAACATGATGTTGAGAGGCCCGGACATGGTGAGAGCAGCTGGTCAGGAAAGGGGGGGGCGGGGGGGTGAGAGGGGGGGGGGCGGGAGGTGAAACTCGAAAGGGGGAGAGAAATGTAAAAGGGTAAAGGAATAGAGGACAAAATGGGGACGGGAGCAACAAGAGTATCATTCTCAGTTACACTGTTTCACATGGTGGAGCCCCTCTTTAAAAGGCCAATTACTCTGTAATAGTCCTAGACTGACTAGGTGATTTCTCACTGTGCTGAGTGGAATGGCAGAACAGGAGTGGAGTCAGTCCAGTGGAGAGACCCAATCATCATAGCGGTGGAGTGAGGGGAGTCGGGGGACACGCACACACACGCACACGCACACACACACACTCACACGTGCACACACATGGATGCATGCGTGTGTACGAACAGTTGGTGTGTATAATTGTCGCTATGCCGTCTAATTCATTATTGAGTGTGACCTTCAAACGCTACAAGCATCCTTCAACAGAACCAAAATGCTGGAAACGTGCTGCACGTGGTCTCATGTCTTTGCTATGAACTCGGCCTGTAATCGGGATAAATGATGTGTTCCTCTGAATACCCCGAGCTGCGAGACCCCCAGAGGGGAGGCAGGATTCACTTTAGAGTCCAACAAACCGCGTTGGAATTCTTTTCTTTAGGTTTCGTTTTTAGTTTCTGTATTAAATCTATTAAACTGGAAGTGAATTCAATATAGCGACGCTTAGCTGCCTTTAATTGACAACCATGATAAATGGTGGTTCGCTGTCACCCTTTCCCTACTGAATCATCCTCGCCTCTGCTCACACTGAAAAAAGTCCCCCTTTATTTCTCAGGTCTTTTATTTATTTTCCAGCCCCCCCGACATTCTGATGCCTGGTGGTGC
This sequence comes from Malacoctenus gilli, assembly GCA_032164315.1. NCBI lineage: Eukaryota > Metazoa > Chordata > Actinopteri > Blenniiformes > Labrisomidae > Malacoctenus > Malacoctenus gilli. The sequence continues at coordinate 9,973,354 of JASSRZ010000086.1, read as the reverse complement.
TACTGCGGGCTTAGCACGAGCAATATTCTCGACTAATTAGTTTCTTGTAATTTCGGTGATGGAAGGATTTAAGCTGGTCTCTGTGTTGCGCTCATGTCACCTTGGATAAAAAAAACAGGAGGTGTGCTTAAAGTATGAAAGACTGAGGGGGATTTAAGTTGCTATACAACGCAGTATTAACCTAGCAATGAAAAGATTACAGTCACACAACATGCAAGCTTACATAGTGTCCACCAGCGACACCATGAATTTCATTAGCCGCTGAAAGAATCGCCAGATTAGACGTGGTAAATTAGCCGAGGCACCTTTCAGATTAGTAGGAAGAAAAACAACAACATGGAATGAAGAGCAGCAGTCAGCGGAGGGGAGCAGCCAAGTGATGAAAGAGTCGCAAATGTGTTCAGGCAGAGAGAAGTAATCTGAACGATTTCTCTCAAGGAAAATGCGAGTGAGGGAAAAAAGGGAAGGTGTGACTTTAGGAGGAGAGGATGAAGGAAGGAATGAAAGAAGGAAACAAGGAAGGAGTGTGTGATTGTGTGAAAAAGTCAAGGAGAGGAATCCTGAAGGAAGTGATTGAATTCCTCAAGCAAGGAATGAATAAAGAGAGGAGGGAAAAAGAAGGAAGGAAGGGGGATTTGATTTCCTGAAAAGAACAGAAGAAGAGGAGGAGGGAAAGAAGGAACACACTTTTGTCTGATTTTTGCTCTGTAGGAAAGTCTGTGATTCATAAAGGAAGGAAGAAAAAAAGGAGGAAATGCGTGATTCTTGGAACAAAAAAAGAAAGCAGAGAAAAAGAAAGGTAGGAAGGAGGGAAGGAGGCAGTCAGGAAGTGTCCTCCTAAATTATTTAAGAGACTATAAGTACTTTCATATGCATTCCACAAGCAGAGCGGATTCGTGCCAGCCATAGAAAGTGATTCTAATTGTGAAATGATTGTATGTTGAGCTTGTTCTGCATTGTAACCCGATTCCAATCTGGTGTTCTGAAAGGCTTCCTTGCATTGGAGAACTGAGGAGGATTATGATGGCAGATCTGGAAGCGTGGCCCCCGTTTGCCTGTTTTGTCGAACAGACGATCTAAACTACCTGGTGGATGGTTTTGGGCCGGTCGACACGGCGACACTGATGTTTATCCCCCCGGACCGAGAGCCCGCATGATGAAGCAGAATGGGGAATGTGCTGCGTGGCTTCGAAATTCCTTGACAGGCGAGCTTTTCAAAAGTGTCTGAATCGAATCTAATGAGATTGTTGCTGGGAAATTAAGTAGGCCAAGCTCAAAGCACACGACGCAGAATTCCCTGACCTCCCACGCCGACTTTAATGGTTCCTCCTCTGTGGTTCCTTTTAAAAGCCAACTTACCACAAGCTAATAGTGGCGTATGAAATTTTAAACACATATGGATGGGATCAAAGATTTTCAGATGTGCGTGACAGCACCCATGCTTTCCCCCGTGGCCCTCGCCGGCCTCGAGTAAAGATCCTTGAGTGAAGTGATGCAGAAATGTCCAGATGACACCGCTGCTGCACCACCACAGAGTGTGGAGGAGGAGGGAAGGGGGGGGGAGGGGGGCGCGGGGGGAGTGTAGCTGGAGGTATGATGGAGGTGGAGGAAGAGCCGTTTTCATGCACAGCAACCTGCCGAGAATGTCTCTTAAAATGATACAAATGCGGTGCGTGTGGAGAGGTACAGCAGGCCGGCGTTCGGTCCAAGACCGCAGGAGGCCGCCGCTGCCAAAATGGACTCCTCCCAAAACATACAGGCTTCGGTAAATATTCGCCGGCTGCGATAAACGGAGGGCAGATGCTTTGTGTTGCTTTTTTTTTTTTTGGAGTGCGGCGAATGTTTATGCTCATCCTTGCTGCCTATTCAGTTTCTATGCAATTTCGATTTGAGCCTGCACGCTCTGTTGTCGCCGTTTCTTTCGTCCACAAACACCAAATATTTTGCTCTGATAAAGCAGCGCATTTCTGGGCATCGCTCGTGCTGCTCCGGGTCTTTGTTTGGGATTTTTAGCATGTTCTCCGCATTCTGCTCTCCCGTGTGCACCGTCGCTTTCTGACCGCGCTGAAGTGCACCACAGGGTCCTCGTAAGATATTGATGCTGGGGCCTTTTACTGCGGCCGACAATTTGACAAGACTTTTTATTGTATGGCCATGACGAAGTGGAGTGGGTGGGTGGGTGGTGGTGGTGGTGGGGGGCACCGGGGACTGCATCGGACGGGAAACTGCCGTCATGTTGTTGAGATGAGATTTGTATCTTCGTCAATGTAGATGTTTGAATAAGAAAACTGCTTAATGCTTTTATCTTGGAGGCACCTTGTTTTGTGCATGTTTCCGCCTGTGTTTGGCTTCACTGTCATGTTTTGCAATTCGAAGACAGGAGATGGGATCCACAGTCTTTCTGAAAGTCGGTTATTTGGAGGTGCTCTAAAGAAGGGGGGGGTCGGGGGCACAGCTGTAAACTAGCAGTTAGCCTGTATGTTTTTTACTGTATGTCCCGGAGAGCAAACAGGAATCTTTAAGATCTCCCTTCTTTTTTATTGTACTATAAAAATACCCATCGAGCTTCTCCATGTTTTCTTTCAGGAAACAACAGTGTGCACTGTTGAGCCCTGTTTTCTGGCACTTTGAATGTTCGGATTCTTGTCCACCAGGAGACATGTAACCAGCCTCCTATTTACTCACCAGACGACGATGATGCTAAACATACGACTCGAGTTACAAAGAAAACACCCAGCGCTACAAGATCACTCTCAAAACAGCCTGAGAGCACGGAGGAATTGTGTCGAGATGCTGAGAACAACCTACTCAGCGTGAAAAAAACTGAAAAAGAGAGAAGTGATGCACGCAGTAAGCAAGCACAGTCAGTTCATGCTGTTTTTCTTTCCCTTTTTTTCAGCGTTAATGCGTCCAGATGTGAGGAAAACAGTTAATACCCAGCGGCATCTTTTGCCGTCAGAATGTGGCATTCGGCGCAGAAAACGCACAACTGCTCGAACAGCTCCGTTCAGACGACGAGCTCCATTTCACAAGTCAAATCAGGCTGCTTTAATGCATCAGTTACAAGTCCTTATTGCCAAGCCTGGTGGCAGTCGAGTGGGGGTGGGGGGTTGGGGGTGGGTGGGGGGGTGCAGTGCACATATTTCTATGTTCCTGCCGTCTTCCAGCGAGTCAATATTATTCCTATTTCTCAAAGTAAATGCAAAAAAGGAGGGATGTCGATGGGAGTGGGGAGTCATAGCGGCGCTGGCTGCACCTCTTTTAAATTGAATCCCTCCAGATCAGGCTCCACTTTTTAGCCCCCGCGCCTTGTAAACAGAGGCGGGTTGCGTATCGTCTAATCTGGGATCGGATTCACCTGTAATTGTGTGTGTGTGTGTGGAGTGAGTTAACTGTTAAATTGCTCTTCAGTGAGGGAATGCCACCCAGTGCGCCCGGGCCGACCATCTGGGGAACACAGCAATGAGCCTCTAACAAGATGGGAAGACGAATAACGATCGTATACTGAACGGGGGGGAGGGACGGGGTTCACAGTCCTATAGGCTGTTTGTGTCGACCAGGGGGCCACAATCATCCTTGTCCACTGAAGCCCTCGCTGGCTCGCCGCGGTGACAGCCGACTGCCGACCGTGTGAGAGGAAGTTGTGACCACATTAGCGACACTCAGCAGTGCGATTCGGTTGGGCGGGGGGGCGGGGTGGTGGTGGTGGTGGGGGGAAGGGCAATTTTATAATGATGCAGAGTGGCGACCATTAGTGTTGTGGTGTGGTAATGGTAATAGTCCAGCTATTGCAGCAGGTGCTTACAGGGGTTATGAGCCTATTCAGGCCTCATCATTACAGAGCAGTTAGGACTTGAAAGAGGATTCGCTTGAATCTGAATGTGAAGCAATTTAACACATGCATGCTTCATGCGTCGCCGGCCGTCGTATTTGCTCCTCCTAATTCCATGGCCATTATTGATCGGTGCTGTCACTAATAGCCAGCAGCTTCCTAATGTTTCTACTGTCTGTGCGAGGGATGAAATTAAAAGCTCAGCGCCAGTGTGAAAATGCGATGCTTTGTTTGCATGGCTGTAATTTGAAATAGGTTCATTATTTATTTTCTGTCTCTTATGTTGCTTTATTTACTGCGTGTCCATTCCCGAGTGTTCCCACAGTCAATGGGATCCAATTTGTACCCGGAGCAGCTGTTTTGGGATGGGATTGGTATTCCGGGGGGGGTGGGGGGGGTGGGTGGGTGAAATATTTACCATGCTTCTCAGCAGCCGGACTCATCATTCTGGACACTGTGAGCCGGGCCGTCTTCTGGAGGCTGGTGTGGAATAGACGATGGGAGACACAACACCACGCGAGCCGGCCTGACATCACAGCCCATCAGTTATATGACAGTCTATAGTCAAGACATTACATGAGGCCCATTTGAAGGGCGGCTGGAGTCGCCTAATGGACTTCCCTTTTTTTCTTTCCCTTCTTCTTCTTCTTCTTCCCTCTCTTAATCTTTGCGGGCTATAAGGAGCGACTGGGCATTGGTGTAAATGTGTTTGCGTCCATCAGCCGGGCCAAAACTATTTTCAGTGACTGCATTACATTATTCGTTTAAAAGTCAAACTTGTTTCCGTTTGAATGACGCAGCAAGAAGCAAAGCTAATTATGCAGACAGGTGGCAGAAGAGGGAGGCCCACACTTTTTCTACCAACTGGTCAAAGAATGAGTCAAAAGAATCCACCTACATTAAAATTGCTTTGCTGGTTTCAACTGCATCAATGAAAAAACATACGTCAGGCACACAAACCGACAAAAATATCTGATCTAACGGGTCACTAGAGCCCCACTGCTCTGGAAGATGGTCAACACAACCATCTTTGGCTTCGGTGCAATGTGCTGCTAACACAGGAGCATTAGGTTCACTTTCGAGCTGTCACAAAGTCTTCTGTTCTTGGTCAAAAGAGGCGTTTAAATAGATACCGTGATCCTGATGTGCTATAAATATTAAACTCCCATGCAGCACACACTTCTGGCCTGGCAAGTTGCAATTATATTGAGCGAGACATGCAGGTATTCTATGGAGGTCGTCTTTAATAAAACATGAAAGACAGAACATATGGGAAAACGTGTCATTCCGTTCTTTCACCTCCACCTCTGTAGGCAGGCTGAGAGAAGCGTCGCTCTGTGGGGGCGGCCGTTGTTCTGCTGGAGGATAAAGTTCAGTCTCAGACTGCGGGGATGTGGGATTGTCGCAAGGTGTCTCATCTCGTCTCAATGGGTGCTTCCACCTCAACGAGGCGACACCAGAACCTCAAAAGGAGAGTTGACAGCAGAGGAAGTGGTTCTGCATCAGCAGGAAAGCTTTGAGAGCATTAATGGGTCATGCTCATCCCACAAATGCATGCCTCTTTGAATTGAATGTCGCACTAAATCAAAGAGAAGAGACAACTGCATTAATATAGCCAAGAGAAAGTTTCTTGAACTATAATTGAACTACTTTTGGTGCTTTTTGGGGTGTTTGGAGATCTGCAGAAACAGACAGTAGAATACTTTGAGGATGACTTAAAGTTTTCTAAGCATTGTACTCAGACCTTCACTACTTCAGTGAGACTCTGTCCGAACGTTGCGGTGCAAAGCTGGCAGCGGTCGTGCCACTTTAACGTGGAACCCATCGCGCTCCCTTCAGACTGTCACAGATGTTTTCCAGCGACCGCGTGCGTCTGTCAGATTTCCTGCAAATGGGGGACAGCGATTAATTCTTTATCAACACGCTTGAAGCCGCCATAAAACGGTCATGAAAAATGCATCAATTTCAAAATAAAAGATGTGAAATATGCCTGTGATGAATTAATGATATGTCACAGCGGGACAAATTGCTTATTTGTGTTGATGAAAAAAGACTGATACAACATGCTTATAGGTCAACCTTTTAGAGTGCAAGAAAATTAACTGGGACAGCAGATTATTTTTGCTCTTTAAACTTTAAATTGAATACGCGGATTAATCCACGGATGTTGCGAACTGTTGCGAAACCAGGTTGAAGAAAGACACGAAACGGGTTGAAGCAAAGTGATAAACTCAGCAAATGAAATCTCTCTTAAACTTTAGAAGCTGTAGCGGCAGCTGACACCTTATGGAAGTTGTATCCTGCGTCCTGCCGTTTCACTGTCCCAGCCTTGTCTGGAAGCCTGAATTTCCATCCGCCACGGCCACAAAAACACAGCACACCTCTGATTGGACTTGCTCTCACCTCCACTGCAAACAGCCTCACAGCATCATGGTGAGGTTTATGAGGGGGATGGGAGGCCATAACGCTGCTGTTTTCCCCCCCAAATAATTTCCCTCTGCTCCCCCTTTGATTGCGGAGTCTGTGTGATGTGCTCTTTGCTTGGCCTGCAGATAGGGAGTCGCTCTACAAATCATATCAATTACGCCTCATCACCATTCCAAAGTTGTCGTGCACGTCTTAATTTGAGAGCACACATGGTCATTTATCCTCCCACACCTCGGGGGAAAGTGCACCTTATCTCTGAACGCTGCCATTCTGGGGTTTCTTGCTATTGTTGTCGCCCGGACTCCGAGACAAATCGCCGCCACCGCCGCGGTCAGATTCTGGGTGGCGAGGATCTCCCAGGCTCTTGAGCGCATTGTCAATATCTTTGATCTTATTAACTGAGTTGTAGGAAATGATCGATGCCTCTCCGTCTGGCAGTCGGAGTCGTCCCGATGCCTTGATTATAACCAGTTATCATTTTAATATGGCCATTTGGCATCGCAGTGGTAATTGTCCCTCTGTCACTGTTCATTTGTCTCGATTTCTCAGTATTAGAATATAAGCCGAGCGCTAAATGAAGACCATGTTTTAAATGACATACTCCGAAGCACTTTGATAGCCATTCCTCTAATGAAAATAAGAGGGGAAAGTACAAGTCGCGTTAAATGAGCACTAAATCACAACTATCACATTTCTGGGCAATGCCATACAATACGGCGCTTTATTTTACAGCTGAAATATTGCGACGCTGCACCGAAAGGAAAATCATGATCTGCACAGTTATCCCGCCAGACATTTGTCACAAACATACTGTGTGCTCATGAGAAAATAATGCCAGCAAATCGAATCGTTGAAGGAGAGACGCTCCTTAAAAAAAAAAAGATATATATCGCCTCTGTTGAAAAATGTCTCTGGGCTTTTATTTTTTCATGGTTAATATTTGGTGACTTAGCGAGCAGGATTGTCTCACCGACTTCAAAGCGGCAGGTAGAAATGTGAAGGATTATTCCATCATGGCTGGGAGAGAGCGGGTTGGTTCTGATGCATGACAGTCCGGGACGAGGCTGCCGATGGAAGCGCTCCACGCCGAGCTCTAAACTCCTCCTGCAGCAGAGGAGCCGGTGTAATAAAGCTGGTTTTCTACTAGCTGCTGGAAACATACCTACATTGGAGCAGATAGAAGTCGTTGTTTTCCTTGGCTGGATGGAGCACAAGATACTGGAGAGTGCTGTGAGGCCGGTCGGTGGATTAACTCGTTGAGATCTCGTGCCCCAGCCAATTTGCTCTTCGACGGTCTGAATGCGTCCCTGGGCCGGACTGTTGTTGAGCAGGCGGTGGTCAAGTATATTTTTACCCCCTGGTCAGAGCTGAAAAGTTCAAGTTCAACCTTTGTGCAGGAGTTGTGTTGCACGAAGCCTTCTGGGTATGATTTATTTATGTTGTTTACCATACTGTCCATCAAGAGGGAAAGACCTGCTGCTGCTCCTATAGTGTCTGCTTGAATCTGGACTCCTCTGCTTTGATTCAATGGAGGAGTCGGTGGTTTCTTTGCTAATGTGACCCGCCAACCGGCTGCCTGTGTCAACTGGCCAGTATGGCTGTACAGAAATCTCCAGGAAATATTCACAGTACTCGCAATTACAGAAAAGAGAAGATGCGCATGAGTGATGTGATCATTAACAAAACCCAAATAGATCCTCTATCCTGAGAGCGAGTTAATTGCATTCACCTGGCATCGCAGGTATCATCTGATCCCAGCTGGCAAAGAGGCGAGAATCAAAAACCAGCAGGGCCCCTCAGGACTGAGATGAGGAACTGCTTCAAAAACATCTGTGGAGGAGGGGGCAGCTCGGGGGTCCGCAGATCTATTGCTGTTGTCACTGTGGTGACTAATGTGGAGTAAAGGACCGGGCAGCTCTCTGCCTGCCCCAAACAGTTCAACCATAACATGGCTCCGAGCGGCAGAGGTCCGGCGTCAGCTTCGTTAATTAGCCGTATTAGCGAAGCGGCCGCGCGCGGGTCCTCTGTGAAGAGTGGACACTCATGATTTAGTGTGTCTGCTTGTGTTTTTCTAGCATTCTTCCGTCTTCTGCAACCAGCAATCAATGAATACAACAAAGGTCTGAGAGAGGAAGGGATCTGAGAGTGATCCGTAACCCTCCCATTTGGTGCTGAATGTTTGCGCTTATCCTGGTAATGGTTTGACCTTTCGGAGGCGATCCATATTAGTCTGCTCAGAGAGAGACTGAAAGTGATCAGATTCTGGGACGCCATTCCTGTTGGCAAAGTCTTAATTGCCTGTGGCCTTTAGCTTCGAGCGCCTGTCAGTGTCCAGTATTTTTCCTCTTGACTGTATGATCCCAAACATGCAAACTCTCTTCTTCGCGATTATTTTTCAAAACAGGACAAAAATAATGTATTTCTTTATTTTATTTATCTATTTACCTTTTGATTGCTTAATGTAACACTCTGATGTTTTCCCAAACATGTCGTGTGTGTGTGTGTGTGTGTGTGTGTGTGTGTGTGTGTGTGTGTGTGTGTGTGTGTGTGTGTGTGTGTGTGT
>JASSRZ010000086.1:9944762-9964432 GCA_032164315.1 Malacoctenus gilli | reverse complement strand
TGTGTGTGTGTGTGTGTGTGTGTGTGTGTGTGTGTGTGTGTGTGTGTGTGTATGTGTGTGTGTGTGTGTGTGTGTGTTTGTGTGTGTGTGTGTGTGACATTTTGATTTTCTTCCTGATGTGGTATTTAAATTCCTAATTGGAGCATCTGCAACCCACATTTAAGAGGCTGCTTCCCGAATGATAGTATATCATCAGAAAAGTTCTTACTCATAGTTCACAGCTGCACCTCCGTCACCTGTTCTCTTGTCTCAGAGCTTGTTTTTGTGTAATGAATGTGACATGAGGCAGTTATTTCACTGACTAATGTTCTTTCTGTTTTTTTTCCTGTCATGCTCCTGCGACGCCTTCCTTCTCTTAATCATTCTCTTCCACAAACGGCAGATATGCAACCACGGTGTGAAGCATTAATCCTCCTTTTTTTTCATTGGAATCGTGCAATCGATCCATACATGCTCAGTAAAACGCCAAAAGAAGAAGCAAATAAATGCGTCACGCCACCGTTTGTGTGTTCAACCTTGTGTCGTAAGGGATTACATCTTCTGGCTCTCCATCAATACTTTGCTTTTTTTTCTTTTTTTTTTTCTCAGGCCAGCTTGCTGGTGTGATTACACTCGCAGCACATGTCACTGACCATCATCTGGATGTCGATTTCCAGTCACATCAAGTGAGCGGAGGTCATTGCCATGAGTTGCTGGGTTAAATTATAAGATCATAAAATCACTCACCTCTCATACCATACGTACACACCTAAGTGAGAATTTAAGGCTGACGTTTGTGCTTTATGACGATCCCGTCAATACAAATGTACATTTATCCGTTTCCATTCCAAGGACCCTCCGTAAATGGTTGATGCTCCATTTGCAGGGAAACAAATGCAGAAGAGGGAAACGGACGAGTAAAGTTGAGTGTTTCAGCCCGGCAGTGATTGATCCGGCTTTCTGCTCTGATACTGATCGATGGCACCCGCCGTAAATTGTGACTGGGACAAAAAAACAACACCACCACCACCACCACAAATGGAAAATAGAATCTTTTCATTACTGACAGAAAAACCAAGTGACAGGCGACTGCATTAAATGAAGCGCGTGGCTTGTTTGGTTCGCAAAGGGACAGAACAGCAGTCCTTTAAAGTGTGCTCGCACACCACTAATGAGGAGTATTTTTTTTAATTAGCAAAAGGTGGAAAGTCTGGCAAACTGACTTCTTTGTGATTCAGAAAACACACTCCAATAATGCTTTTGATTTTGTAATGGCCGAGCGGGAATAATGCGACGCCCACGGTGGGCGCCGCTGCCTCGTCCTCGCGGCGAGCGCCGTCCAGTCGCTGCCTTTCATCAGGCTTTCACGCTCCTTTTCTACAGTCTCATCGGATGAGCTGCTCCGACTGATCAATAAGCAGATTTCAAGTGGAGTGGTGTTCGTCCGTCATGGGGAAGAAAAACAAAAGCAATACGACTGTGTGTCTTGCCTGTCAGACCACCTGAAAGGCCTTCTTCTTTCATTCGTGTCGGCCCTCAGCTCCTCTGAGCCACATTAAACTGATTGGAGCGTCCTCACTAATGGTGGCCTTTTGATTCATAGGTCACACGGCGCCCAGCGAAGGAAGAGCGAGTAGATGAAGTGCAAATGGCGCTCACGGCGTCAGTTCACATGGGAACACATGCGTCGACGCCACCTGGATCAGCCGGGCTTCGGCTGCTCTGGCTAAATGCCGTCTTTACGCCTCCGCCTGCATTTACCTCGGTCATTTATTTCGAGGCCGCCCTGTGACGCCCCGGCGACGCGCCCACACAGGTGTTTTCACTCATTTCAGCTCGTTTGATCTCTTCCTGGATCCTGAGCATGAACCTGCTCTGCTCCATCGTCAAAAACTTCATTAAAGTAATCGCGATGAAATCATTTTGTTTCCAAAACCTTTGGAAATAAAATGCTTAAAAACTGAACAAAATAGGAAATCAAAATAATATCCTATCAGGGTGATTTTGGCCTTTTTGAGATAAATATTGCAAAATTTCATGTTGTTTCCCAATCCCATATGTTTTTATATTTGATTCTAAAGTCTGGGTCTTCTTACTGAAGATCAACATCAACTTTGACCGTTTGTTTCTGATTTCCGCAGCGCAGAACGGGACTGTCTCCGGCTGGGCTCTTTGATTGGAGAGCACCACTTCGTGTGGTCTTCTCTCTCCTCCAAGAGTGCCCATCTGTCGGGAGGTGACTCCACTGACCTCGAGCGCATCCTGCATTCAATTTTTTATCAACTTTAGAAGCCGAGCGTTGCCACCAGAGTTCTTTTCCTCCCCCCAGAACAAAAGCATGCATTTCTAAACATAAACCGCAGAGTTCAGTTCAGAGTTCAGGGCTGCAAGAGGTCTGTTTTGCAAACAAATTGCTTGTGAAATGTTATTAATCAAGTAAATCAAATGATGGATTATGAAAATATTTTAATACGATGTGCGAACAGCTTGTATTCACGCATCAGTAAGAGGTTGAGAGAAAATATTTCAAGTGGAACCATCTTTGGGGAATAAATAACACCAGCACCACTCGAAGCGAAACGTGTCGGTGTTTTGTTTACAGTTCACTTTTGTTGAGGTTCTTAGCTTCAGCTTTGCTTCAGAGGTGACACAGAAAGTCAGAATGAATGTCAAACACAATCGACTCCCAGAAATCAGGCGCACACTCGTTTCTGAACAGAAGGTTTTTTTCAGTCCCGGATCGCATTTCACAGGCAAACGAGAAGCAGAAGTACGATGGGAGACATTATCCACCTATAGATGAAAAAACAACCCGACCACAAGCATCACGGCTGCCCTGCAAAACACCTACATCACATTAAGATGCAGCTTTATGTCCGCGTGTGCCATCGAATCACAGTTAAGTGTGAGCAAGTAATGACTTATAATCAGAGGAGAGAGGCAAAGAGAGATTAAATTAGACAACTTTAGCCCTTCTCACAATCAACATTAAAGTAACAGCTGTAATAATATGATAATAAAAACCACTTTGGCAATAATGACGGACACTGCACACTGCAGCACATTGGAGATGTGTGCAAAGTGCACTTTACAGGAGCTGGAGAGGCGAAAAGAGCTGCAAAAAAATCCGGAAGCGGCGAGTGCACCTGCAGCCTGAACAGGAAAGAACAGCACAGAAGATAACAAAAGTCCTCTGTAATCCCAACACTCGTGTTATTAGCAGCAGTGAAGGTAATGCTGTCAAAATGTTTTGTGAACGTTTGCTGCAGGATTAACAACAGCGACGCGAAGCATTTCCCACCGTGAATATCGCCAGTGTTTCTAATATGTAGCCTGCATCCATAGTGGGTACAATACATCGTGAACTGTCGTCATCATCATGAGCGTCCTTTTCCAGGAGCTGTCCGCTGCTGTCTTTAGGTTGCCAGTTTATCTCCCCGCCATTGCTGCAGCTCCTCCTACTCCTCTTCCTCCTCCTCCTCCTCCTTGATGTCTTTTGTTCCACATTCATAACGTCCAGTTTGTGATGCAAATACCTGACCCGAACTTCATTAGTGAACCTGTCATCAGACTGACCCGCGCAGTCGGGGAGTTCAGCGAATGTGTCACAGCAGTGCAGTACCGTGGCGGGTTGTGTACATTATTAAGTCGCCCCTAATTGGAGAGTGCAGTTAAACAGGATCCATCGATTCATCGGTAAACTCGTGGGTGGCTCCATATTTTGTCTGCTCTCTACACGTAGTAAACTGAAACCAAGTGGATCCGTTGCGTCCTTCCTTTGGAGGTGAACGTCCTGCTGAAAGGTGGTGCGATTAAAATCTCTAAGTGGTGCAGATTGTTTATCTCACTCTTCGGCTCCCCCTCACTCCTGTTGATGTTATGCAGCGCTGACCAGAGGAGTGTGAAGGGGAACGGATTCAGGGAGGAAGAGCTTTAGAAACCGTCGTCCCTGAAGACGGAGGCGTCGTCTAAAATTCAGACGCTGCCCTCGTCCACACTGACCTCAGTGAGACAACGCCGGCGCTCCGTTTTAGGGCCTCGCGGCAAATAAGTGGGACCAACAGGAGTTGGGCGGCCGTGGCCGCGGTGGCGTCCAGGCCCCTGATGCGTGGTGTGTGAAAGGTGGCGGGACGCCACAGTGAAAAGGACACCGCCCCTCAACTGGAGGATCCGGGTTTAAGCCTCCATGTTGGTAAGCGTTGGCTCTGCTTAAGCATCCTTGAGCAAGACACTGATCCCTGCCAGCTTTAGCTGCTCTGCAGCTGAACTCCTCCTGGAGGGAGGAAAACAAACGGCGTCTCCTTCTTTTTATGATCATTGCCATTTAAAGATGAGTGACGGCCGTTCTCCTTTCGTGTCAGGCCGGTAGACGGACTTTCAGTGTCGCTGTATTCAGCGGACGTTCAGCCGCCAAAATGCTTGATTAACAGTGGTGACAGAATGGGTGCCAAGCGTTGGACTCGCCCACTGCGCTGTTGTCTGTTTCAGGCGGGGCCAGCGAAATTTTATTTCCACATCAGATGAAGACAGTGCAGAACGAGCGCCAGGCCCCGACGAGCGCAGTTTGTTCTAATTGCCGCGTTTAGATTATTTCAGTCGTAAAAAAAAAAAAGAAGAGGAGGTTTTGCTTTGTCTATGAATTGCGAATCGCGCAGCATCGAGGTGAAAGCCTCGCGCGCCGGCGCCGCTTCAGCTCGACCCGCCTCGCTCCGGCTCTCCTGTTTGCAGAGGCTCTTCAGAGGCAGCGTGGAGCACTCTACCCGAAAACAAATGAGCTCCAGGGAGGCGAGACGGCGAGCGAGCGAGTGAGCGGGGGGGGGGGGAGCGCACGGGAAGGGATGAATGGGGCCACAAGGATAAAGACTTCATGTGTGACTGAGCTAAAAGTTCCACGGAGGGAGGTCATTTCATTCCCTCCTGAAACCTAGATTGAAAGCATTCCGTGATCTTCTGATCTTCCTTAATCTCCGCGCAACAGATGCCTGACCCCGGCTCAAAATGGCCGCCGTGCGCGCGCGGCACTGTTACAGTACTTACAGACAATGATACGAGATTAGGAGACGGGGCAGCGCGCTAAATAAAGACGGATTTACATACAGATGAAAGACAACGTTCAACTCTGTACTGAATTGGTTGTTTGGAATTATTTTTTGCAGGCAGTCTTACGTAAGTTGAACCTGGTTAATGCACAGACACCATGCTCAAACCATTGACGTCTATGGGTCTTTATATACAATACATAAACAATTCTCTGCAGGAGTCCAAGATCTCTAAAGACCACCTTTATTTCAATGAGACACAGCAACTTGTTCTCTTTTTTCTAAATACAGTTGAGCCTTTTTATGGTCAAAACCTTGTTGATGACTAAAATAGTCGATCGCTGCAGCCCGACACATGTTCCCTTTTGCTCATCACATGCCTGTTGTCGTTGGATCTCAGCTGAGACTTGCTGAGCCTCGGCCTGTGTTTGTAATACATATTCACGCATCCTGCGCATATCAATGGCATGCATGTCATCCTGTGCAATTAAGTGAGAATGTTTATTTATGTGCAATTATGCAACTATTGTCGGTGTTTCTTCTTTACATTTCAAGCTCTCTGAGTCGTGCATTACAGTCTGACAGACAAATGTTATTAATTATTGATCACAATTGCCGCAATTAATGCACCTGAAGGCACAAGACTTTTTCGACGTCAACATGCGTGGCCATAAAGCAGAGATTGAACTGCGGGCGTCTTGTAGTTTCTCACAGTGAAGGTTCGAGGCTGCTCTTTCTTTTCTCCCATTCTGGCATTTATGTGGGTCCAATCCTGACTGAATTTGCAAGGTTATAGGATATTGGTTTTATAGCTTCTGTTTATGCTTTTTCATCAGATATTATACGAAAAAATTCCCCTGCCGTGTCTGTTTAGGAAAGCGCATGGAATGCAGATGCAGGTCAGGGTCAATACTTGGACGACATCTGAGGAATTTCAGATGTCGGCCGCGTGGAGCTGGCAGTGACCTTGAATGAGAGCGGGAGCTTAGACTGTTGAATTCACGCTAGGTGACTCAGAGAATAATCTGTTCACTTTGCTCGCAGTCATCAAGCAGTCAGCCCCTCATCTGCATGAGCGCAAATTAATTATTCATAAGGTCGGTTTCAGCGCGAGCACTTTTGTCACAGTTAAAATCGACAGGGAGGGCTAAAGCATGCCGCCGTCGCCGTTCCACGTCTTACTGTGGCGCGATGACTTCACTGCGGATGACACCGTTTGTATCCGGGATAAACAAGGGGTTCAAATTGCACGTCTCTTCGCTCGGAGCAAATCTTTCATGGAACATGCCTCAGTTTCAATTTTCATGACTCATTGTGCTCCGTTATGGCTTCACATCCAGGAGATTCGATACGGAAACTCACAACAAGCACAAACTTGTTAAGGCGGAGGAGCCTTTTGGGTCCGATTTGTAAGACGGCGTGAGTCGACTGTTTCTCCTCGGAGAGTGAGGAGGCGGGGTCTTGGTGTCGAGTGGTGTTTGGCGGGGGGAACGATTCAGGGTTGATCGCTGCGAGTTTGCATGTTCTCCCTTTGCAGGTTGTAGTTCCGAACAGATGGGTTGATAGACGGATGAACTGGGAGCATGAGTGGATGACTGTCGATTGGATCTGAAAGGATATTGATTTACAGACGACTAAACAACTGCATCGCGATCTCTTCTCAGTCCTCCATGGGACGAAACGCCGTTCCTCAGTCTGAAACGACGCTGCCTAACGATGTAAAAACCCACTTCTGGCAACTCCCTTTATAACAGACTTAGTTTGTGCTCCCATTTTATTGTCCTGATTTACTCACAATGTAGAATTACTGTTTGCATAGTAAAATCCAATGAAGTGTGCATCAGTTGAAAGAGAAAAGCGAGAGACTTGTTGTACTGGAACGGGAGTGGGGGGACCCCTATTATGGCATGATGTGAATGTCTCGGAATGTAAGCTGCATGCAGAGCAACGCTGGAACAAAGCGGTGAGCTGCTCCAAGTGCCAAACATGGATGTTGCATTATACATGCAAGCCTCTGCGAGACAGTTCAAACCAGCGAAAGTGATATATGGCCAATATATATACACGAGGCTTCACCTTTGAGGTTAGCGCGGACAGTGGTATTAGTGTGAGATGCTGCAGGTTATACAATAATAATTAATGATAAATAAAGGATGAAGAGGGGATTTGTGACCTTTGCGAGAAAAACCTTCTTCCCACACTTGCTCTGAAACTCTAATGAATTTTTTACACGAGCGAGGAGCACAAAGAGGTTATAAAATGATGAAATCTGATGAACAGCGGCGCTGCTAATGCAATTATTTTAATTATGGATTGATCTTCTGGTTATTTTCTCCAGTAATCAATTAAGTAAGTGAAAAATGTTCATTAAAATTCCCTGGAGCCAAATGGCATGTCATTAGGTTTCTGTTCCGTTTGACCGAGCCTCCGAGACCGCGTCATCGTCGCCGAGGCCCAAGACGAGCAACGCACAGTTTTATTTGTTGTTTTTGTTTTTCTTTATGAAGTTTATCTAATTGTTTCTGTCTGAATGCTCCTACTTCATTTTGGGAAACAATTAGTGAGTTTGAGAATCATTCATTTTGCGACGACAAAGGAGCGGATAGAAGTTTCACCGACTTCATTGCGCCTGGCCAAACAAACGCAGATTGAAGTCGTGGATGTAGGCATGCAGTATTTGTATATATGTATTTCTGCTTGTGCCTGCTTCTCCTCGTGTCCCGCGTGTGACTCCCAACACACAGCGGCGTCTCATTCCTCCCCCCTCCTTCATTTTTCCCGTCTTATTGCTCTGCTGACAGTGAAGCGCCGCTCTCGGCTGGGCCGCCGCGAACAGTTCTGCTGCTTTATATAGAAACGCGGTTATCTCTTTATTCTTCCATTTAATTGCCCACACACTTGTTTCATTGGCTCAGAGAGGCACTGTGACATAATATATGCATCTGATAAATCATGGATTTCTCAGACAGTGGCGCTTCGCCGCAGTCGTCTTTCAGTCGCAATCCTTTGAGGCCCCGAAGGTCTTTGTGCTGCAGCCCTAATCGGTCGTGACACGGAACAATTGCCTCGATATTTTTTGAAATTCCGATCGCATTAATTATTTGCAAAACATCTGACTGGATTGATACGAGCTTTAAACTCGGGAATATCTGAACGAACTTGTCGCCCCTGCGAGAGCCGCTCGCGCCGGCTCCTCCCGAACATGCTGAGAGGGGAGCGCTTGACATGAACCAAACCCGGCTCATGACTAATTGGAACGCCTGAAAAAACCAAACCAAAACAAAAAAACAACAACACGAAAACCCCTTTAAGTGAAGTTGGAAACACAGCAACACTGCAGTCACTCAAGGATTACTGCTACCATTTGTACAGTGTATGGCAAAGGGCTGCCTGAGGTGGGATTAACTTGCAGCGTTATGTAATCCAGATGTTAGAAGATGTTCAAGCTGCTCGCTGTGTCCCTTTTTTTTCTGTTAACTGCACTGAAATATCTTCCTAATCTCGTTACATTTGGAGTTCCTCTCTTCTTCTGGTCTTTGCTTGCTTGACATTTAGATTATCTAGCAATTGACAGACAGCAGGAGCGCATGTTGTGTGTGCGTTTGGACACTTCAAGCTGCTGCTTCTTTTTTTTTTCATGCCGAGGGTTCTTCTTTGGATCTGGAGCATGTAGCCCGTACATGCATTTTTCATGGCCTCTTGATTATTCATTTGTGCTTAAGTATGCAGCAATTAAAGTGGCGCTGAAGTCTTGTGGATTCCGTTTGAAATCTTGGTGGGACCGCGCGAGCCGTTCGCCCAACTGAGCGGCGTGCCGTGCAGCTGCCACGTCCGCCCATGATGTGTCCTTCACAGTTTATGACTTGGCGGGGCTGCCGCCAAATATATGCGGGGATAAACAAAATTGCACTGCTGCTTTTTAATGTGCCAGATACATTAAAAAAAAGAAGTCCCCACACAGTGCACGGCTTGCAGCATGCGCGAGCATATGCTGATCGCCACTTTTAACAGAAAATCTCCAGTCAGCATGCGCGTGAACTCCAGCAGACTTTGAGGTGGAGGGTAATTACTATGCAGAGCAGGGAAAATGCTCTTTGAGCGTGTCCCCTCCGCAGCTTTACCCTCGACTGAAAGAACCTCCAGACCCCCTTTTTTTCTTCAACAGGCGCATGCACACAAACACGCACGTGCACACCATGATAATTCCGAGGCAGGCGCTGCGGCCGAGCGGAGGTGGACGAGCAGCAGGAGCCGGCCGCCGCATCCGGCGGCTTAAGAACCCGGCCTGATCAAAGTGCTGGAGGGTCGTAAGGTTACGTATGCAGTAATCAAAGGTGGTGCGGGGAGAAAGGTGTCCCGAGCCCCCCCCCCATCCCCCCCGCGGGCCCCTTATGTATTCAGAGTTCACAATCACAGACTGGCTTAGCGTATCAGCACTGAATGGATATAGATCCTTGTTTTCATTAGGGCCCATGAGCAGCCGTGAGAAGGAGCCGGATGTGAAACTTGAGAATAAAAGATTTCACACGTTATATGAAGAAGCAAAAAAATGGTGATGGGAGACTCTATCAGAGGGGGGAAACGTGTGCCTCTAGGAGAATAATTGCTATATTGAAATTGACTTTATATCATCATTTAGTTTTGCCAACATTTCTTTTTAAATCAGATAATTGCTTATTATTTTCCAAGCTGTTTGGAGGCCTATTACTCTTTTGTAAGCTCTTTTGCCTGCAAAGAAGTCATTTAATTTTTGTAGTTGTCATAATAGCTGTTCACTCGTTGCTCTAGTTATTGACACTCAGACCTCACAGCTCGTGGACCCCCAGGTTGGGGGGGGGTCCACACGTGAGGACTGGCTGCCAGATGTGGTTTGCACGTTCTCCCTGGGCGCAGCTGGATGCTTCAGTCTCCTGAAGGCCTGTTAGGGATAATTAGTGAGTCTGAAATGTGAGTCTTGGATTGCGAGCCTCTCTGTGATGAACTGGAGATCTGCCCAGGATGCTTCCTGCCAATCGCCCACGGTCCGCTGCGATTGGCCGCCGTTCCCGGTGACCCTGACACAAAACGGGAAGGTAACGATCATGAGTAGATTGGAGATAGAATATTTGTGAGTTCCACGTGTAAGAGCATCAAATGTTTCTTGTATTTGTCTGCATTTTTTTTTCTCTCCGAACTTCACACTAACGTCATGGTCTCGAGCCGCCGTCTCTGAGGCTCGGTTGTATCCATACTCGCAAGTGAAATCTCGCCACCCACATGTCGTTACTCCCCAGACAGCCTTTTGATGACAAGTTATGGATCTGGACTGGCTCGTCCTCTTTCTGACGAGCTCACAAACAGATTTTTCTGTAAATGTGCGACGCGGCCGGTCCTGTGGCTCGTTTGGACTCCATGTTTGCCGGCCACGGCAGAAGAGTCGATATAAAGTAATCAGAAAGTGTCATGTCCTCCATTTGCCTGCGGACAAGCCTGAATGAATGTTTAGTCTGGCCGGCCTTGGTTGGTGGCTGCATCGTTTGTCACCGAGGCACTGAGGGGGCTGCTTGTCCGGGGCCTCTCTCAAGGGTCATTGACTAGTTTGTAATCAAAGAGCTTATTCTGTTAATGTACCAGTGTGACCAAGGACCGTGCAGCGTGAATCACCATGGCAGCCAATAAATTTTGGGAAAATCTTCTATTTTTAAGACATTTCTGGGAGTGAGAATGATCATTGCCCGCACACAGGATCATTAACCTGTGATTCGCTTTCATGTAGAGACGTCTTTAATACGATATAGCTCGCTGTAGAAAAGATTGGACCTTTATACTCTGCTTAAATTGCTCCGAGCAATATCTCCCCAGTGAATTTTGCTTAACAAAGCAGTCATCTGGTCTCCTCTATGAAGGAAGGTGATGAAAATAAATTTATATCCTGTACCTATGAAATACAGATGACTATTATGCAGGTACTCCTTGTGTGGCTGAGTGAGTAATGCGGCATAAGTGCTTATATCAAGAGTCTACATTACGCTGATTGTGGTAATACACAAGAACTGCAGCTCAGTTCTCTGGATCCGTTTCCCAAATTAGCGTCGATCCACTCGAGCAGATGTAGCCGACGTTTGAGTGCGGCTTGAACTTGAACTGATTGACCTTTCTCGATGATCAACAGACTGTTGGCCTCCGAGAAAGGAGTGACGTCGACCTACGTCGAGATCGAACGTCTCTAATACGAGACAAAGACGGGAGGTAGTTTCCATACGTTTCCCCTCAGCGTGACCTTGGACATTTGAACAGTAATTTTGTGTCTGCCCCAATTGAGGAACTGCAGGTATATAATCTGCCGTGATGATCCTTGAGTAGCATTATGGTCTGCATTGTCACCTTGTAGCAAACAGCCTTTGGGGGGTCTTCTATGTTTGACTCTCATTTGTCAGGTACTTGGACTTCTTCGCACAATTCAACTACGTACGTGTGAGGCTGATTGATGACTGCAAATGACCCAAAGATTGAGTGTGCGTGATTGTGTGTCTCTCCGTGTTAGCTTTGTGGACCTGTGATGGACTAGTGACCCGTCCTCTGTGTCCCCCCCCCCCCCTCAGACGGGCTCCTGCTATCAGTGACCGGCATGTAGATGCAGCAGGTCTGAAGGATGCCTGGATGCATGAAATCAAGTTAAAGCGGCAAATTTGCTCAGATTTGTTGTTGCTTCGGTACAGATAAAATGAAGTCAAGAACCGAGACATAAAGGGTTGATGAAAATTCAGTTTTGCTGTGCAAACTAAATTTTGGCTGTGGGATATTTTGATCTTTCATTTGTTCATTCATTCGTCATATTTATGCAGACAGACAGAGGTTTTTGATTGGCTTATCGGTTGTGAGGTAAAAAAACAATTATTACTGTTACCCCCCCCCCCATATTTATTCATCATATTTCATTAAATTGTGACCAGATTTAAAATCTCTCCTTTTATAAATAGGGCTTCTGACAGACTTCATTCACTTTACGTGATAGGTGTGTTTTTGGTTTTCCTCAGAAGTCTGAAGCTTAATCTCCTCAGTGAGGAAAAAAAAACCCAGAACCAATAACCTTAAAACTAGATAAATGTGATGTGGATTAAGATGCGATTTAGTGGTTTTTTGAATCGGCTTCTACAAAGGAAAAATTTAAGGACAGTGTGAGTACGAGGGGGGGGGGGGGAAAGGTAGATTTTTAACTCCCGCCAACTTCCAATCCTCTGATGCCTCATAAGTTAACTTGAAAGGCAGGAAAGAAACCAGCTTTGCCCAAGGTTACGTTTGGAAGCAGAGTCCAGAAATAGTCGCACCTCTCCCCAAATGTCAAACGAGGTTCTGGGGGAGCAACTCTCAGGCGTTTGGACGCAGCCTCTGTCTGCTGATTTCAAAATGTTGTTTGTAATGTTAAGAGGAAACAGAAAGAGACAAGAAATCACTTTTTGAACTAGATTTCCCACATCTGCAGCTGTTTTTTTCTCTCTGAAACCCGAACTGTGTCTATTTCCTGTTGGTTTGTGTCTATTTGTTGTCAATGTATGAAAAGGCTTGAAGAGCTGAAACTCTCAGGTCAAGTATTCCGAACCGTCAGAAAATCGAAGCACATATAAAGATGATTATTTGAATACACCAGAGAAACTGAGCTTTTCTGGGCAGCTGCTACATTCTCAGTGCTGCTATGGTGAAAGCCCGAGTCCACAGTGGGAGGATCTGAGGGGCCCAGCAGTGCTGCGGGGGATCGCGCTTTGCTGTGGGGGACGTTTTCAGAGAACATGCAGAGGTGTGAAGACAAACCGTAGAAATGTAGTTTGGAACAAGTGTAAAGAGGCTTGTATTTGTGTAATGTGCTGTGTTTTTTTTGAACACTCAAACGATAATCAATGGCCGATTCATATAAAAATCAGGAGACATTGCCATGAGGATATGGACGCGCTGAAAGACAGACAGAGGCTGATTGAAAGGCTGATTTTTCTCAGCCAAAAATCGGGCCGAGGCTTTTGTCATCCGGCCCGACGTCAGCCGAGAACAAATTCAAGCTCTGGGCGATTACAAGAGCGGCGCAGCCAAACAATATTCTCATTCAACCGAGAAAATTGTTTCATCCAACTTTTAATCTTGTAAGAGAAATACTTTGTACTTCAAAAAGTTTGTACTTTTCTGATCTGGGTGGGGAACAGCGAGGGTTCACTCGGTTATCAATTCATCCACTGTACCTGCTGTGTCCGATTTGAAGGCGCTCCTTCATTTATATTCCAAGGGAATGCGTCTTTTGCATGTGAATGCCTCCATTGGAAAAGCCCCACTTGCACAAGCAAGCCTTCTCAGGCCACTCATCAAGCCAGGGCTGTGGAGTCAGTGCATATCACTTCACACCTTTCCAGTTAGCCTCAGTGAATGCAAGTGTAAATATTGCACGCTCCCTGAATTAGATGGACATTTGCGCTTATTTTTGATTTTTGCCCATTTCCACAGAAATCATTTACTCTCCTGGCAAATATTTCCCGTGTATCACAGCGTCTGTACAGTACATGATACTACAGTTCACTCGGTGCAGCATGTGATGATGATCATGCAGCAGGAACAAAATGTTTACCCAGTTGTGACTGGAGCTTAGCAGAAATAAGCAGCGCTTTCAGACGTAATTGCATGAAATGAAAAGCTGCCAAGCAGCAGGTCCTTAAAATCAGTGTGGCGTGATTGAGAGGGAGGGAGGAATCTTCTGAGCACAGCTGGAGTCCCTCAGTGTATGAAGCCTGCGGCTGTAGCACTGTGTGTGCGCACGAGCGTGTGTGTGTGTGTGTGCGTATGTGTGTGTAGGCTGATGGTTTTGTGGTTGTATTTGCACATTCGTGTTATGTCTGGGTAGATTATTGAATATTATTTTGTGTGGGAGCAGCCGCGGGTCTCAGGTTGTATGCACGCGGCCTTGTTTGTGTTGGTGTGTACATGCTTTACATGCGCGGCGAATGTACAGTTGCACGCATGTGGGATGTGGAGAAAGACACGTGAGTGTGTCCCCTGTGGTGTGGTAATGAACTTATACAGTGGTATTATTGAGGAGGCAGGTGAAAGGCCCATCCAGCAGGTCTTAATTACATTGCAGCCAGTCCCGACATGCTTGGGTGAACACTGCTGGCTTAGCAGGTGATGGCTACCGAGCTTGTACTGTTGGCAGAATAATAAAGCCAGGGGCGTGGATTTGGGATTGTGTCGCCCATTTCACTCCAGAGAGCCCATTTCCTGAGGAAATGTTGACATCCATTGGTTTTTAGGAAGGGAAACGCGTTTTTGTGCTGTCAAACTGGCATTTATGTAATTTCACAACCTCTCTTATTTCATCCTGGTGGTTTAGTGCCTCACAGAGGGCTGTGGATTGTGCTCTCACCTCACCAAGGGAAGGTCTGTGGATAGCTATAATCTGGGTTTGTGTTTTTAAATTTGCCTTTTTAATCATTGTGTGTAAATGAGTGTATGTATTTGAATAATTCTGGGTTGCTTTCCTTTAAAACTGCGTCCCGCCTCAATGTGGGTTCAGTCGTCATCAAAACGGGATCCAAAATGCACATGATGTCACTTAACGCAGCACAAACACTCTGCAAGGATTGAGGCGGATGTCGCCTTGCCAACACTTCTGTCTACCTGCTCGTCGTGTCGCGGCATTTGTTTAAAGTGATCGCTTCCATTTTTGTGAATGAAGCCGTCCCAACTCATCCGTTGACCTCAATCCCTGGTTAACCGGCGGCCCGCAGTCGGCTTACATCACAGCCTCACCTCGGTCTGGCTTGCTTGTACCCCTGACCGAGTGAGTCAGAAAAAGTGTCTTAGCAAGAACTGTCACCTCGTAAAAAAGCGCTTTGTTTTCCGCTTTGACGGACTGGTCACTGCGTGGGGTGCGCTCAGCTTTTGTCCAGGCTCCTCCTGGAAGTCTGTGACCCTAAAGAAAAGTACAAATGGAGATAGATGGAGGGGTTCATCACATTTCTATTTAGATCCACTAGAAATTCCGGTGGGCCGGCTGGAGTCTGCACAAAGACACTTTTTTCCTTTAGCCACTCTTACTCGTCTGAAACAGGTTGTCCCAATGAATTAGGAGTTCGTATTTACCACAAAAATGGGAACTCTAACGGAGAGAGCGCTGTGCCTTTATATTGATTATAATTAATCAGCGGGGTGTAACTAAGCCCTTTTCTCTTTGTTGGATATTTAGTTCCTACCAGCTGCCAGATAGCGAAAAGTAATTGGGTGTCAAGCATGCTTAAATGAATGATCAGGGGTCAGATCACAGAGGCAGCGTGGCTTTACCAAATAAGGCCGGTCAATTACATCCAGCCTCAGATCTAACTTTTACTGCCTCCCCCTTCCTCCTTGGACACCAGTGAACCAATTTGCATTTTTAACTCCCAGGACACAAAGCCAGCGCTGCATCCATGAGATAAACAAGAGAAGCTTGAGCTCAAAATGTCTCATTAACATATTAACATACATTGAATGTAAAAAAAGAAATAAATAAATAAAGGCAGACAATCCCAGTCAATAAAGCGAAACGCTGACATGATAACAATACCCATAATAACTCTGTGAGTCTGTCCCTTTTGTTCCGATGTTTCTGCCGTTCGTGATGTGAAAATGTTGACTTACAATCAACGTGAGCTTTATTTTAAAGATCAATTAGCCATCTCACAACGTGTTGTGTGCTGTATTGAGTTGCCTTTGTGCTGCTCTCTCACCTCTCTTTTAAGGGCACCTTCTCTTATTTATAAGCCCAAATGTCACCACATCTTTATGTATGCCGCAAGAGTCTTTCTTTTTTCTTTTTTGCACGTCTCTCCCTTCCTCTCCAGCAGGCACTTTTTTAAAGTTTAAAGAACACACAGATAAAACTTACAAGCACCCTCACCTCAGTGTTTCGTCGCGCACACTCACTCACAGTGGCTTCAATAAAAAAGAGGAAAAAAAATCCAAACCAGCTCAGCCCGTGAAGGTGAGAAACACCGGGAAGCTCCACCGCTGCTGTAAATACGAGGTGAAATTTTGTCCACACTCGGCGGGCAAACATTGAGACCATCTCATAAATTGTTAACATGGCTTGAGGTTAGTAAATTAGGGGGAGTAGACTCATTACCTGCTTTGTAGAGTAGCCGAGACAGCGCCTGGAGCAAGAGCTGTAAACACACCATTAACACAACACTGCAGTGTACCGCTCCAACGCCGTCGCAACTTTCTTTTGCCACTCACTGTTATGGCTTCTCGCCGCCTTCCTGCTGCCTCGGCGGCTCGTTTTCTCCCTCGCCGGTCCGCCTCATTCATAAAAATCTTTCTGGGACGTGTTTCTCTCCTGTGTGAGTTTCGTTTGCCGCCCGAACCGCTTCAGAGGTCTTTTGCAGGTCCGATATTACTCAGGTGGGCATCATTCTTTTCTTCAAAACACACAGAGCAATGACTCAGGGCGAGGAGGGAGAAAAAAACCCGCCATCTTTCAGGAATAAGTGGACATTTTGGCAAACCCACTCGTTTGTTGCTCTGCAGCATGATAGGAGATGTTGCCGCTCTCACGTTCCTCGAGTGTATGGAGGTAATGTCTGCAGCCAATTAGCACAATAGACTGGAAAAGCACCCACAAAGAAGGAAACGACTCGCCTGGCTCCTTCTGAAGGTAACAAAGGCTGCCGAGCAGCATAAACAAATCCCGCTAATTAACATGATATTGCATAGGTCGTGTTTGTAGCGTGCGCAAACAGCAAAATACGGCTTTATAGGGAGTTATGCACAAAGTGGTTCCCCTTGTTGACAATCCCCCGTGCTAAGCCGAACTAACTAGCTGCTGCTAAGAACCTGCAGGCCCGCGAGCCGCACCAGTCTACTCGATCAACTCCTGAACTTGTCAAAATTCAAAGTGGCAACAATGTTGTTCGATGTTCTGTCAGTCTGAAAAGTAACCTTAAAAGTCCCCCCCCCCCCCAGAAATTACAATAATATCCTAAGTGAGTCAAAGTGTCTCGCAGAAGCAAGAGCTCCACTCCTTGGCTGTAAATTGCAGACCCTACAGAACAGATGTCTGAGTGCATTCAGTCCCTGAGCAGTGACCTTAAATGCGAAAGAAACTTTTCTTTCCTGAAAGAACAATCAGGACCCTAATTCACGTTTTAAGTGTTTTTTTAGGGGTTGTTTTTTTTCCCTTTGTCTGCTCAGTGTGTTGCCCTTTGTCTCTATTACAGCCTCAAATAGCTTTACCTCGCCCACACTGCGAATAACATGAAATAAAAGGGAGAAATTAAAATTGCAGTTCCCAACCTCAGCTGGGAGAAACGCAGCGAAACTCCCACAGAATCGCTATTCGAAGTGTGACGTCAGCCCCCAAAATTAGCAGCAGAAAAACAGCCGAATTTAAATTTGAATGGCCGCCGCCTCCTCCGACACTGTTGCGTTACTTCTCCGCATGCGTTTGAGTCGAGGTCTCGAATGGCAGCAACACAGACTTTTAAACATCTATTGCGTAGTTTATGCCTCTTGTGTAATGTGCAATCTGTTTCTTTTTCCTTTTTGGTTTTTTTTTTGAGGGCTGTCAAAAAAATCAATGTAAATGCATCATTTTTTATGCACAACAGAAGTTTATCTGTATAAAACGGGCGACTGAGGTGCCTGACTGGTGCTTGTTTAAATGCAGGACACGCACAGTCTTACCGTTACAAGATCTCTTTACCTGTCTCATTGGCTCTGCCACACTCCTAACACACTTGGCATGCAAAACAGAAAAGTAGATCCGGCTGAATCCAGCTGAAGCACATGGAAACAGATTGGACCGCCGGCAGTCGATGACAGCGGGCTCATTGGCCATATCGGTGATAGATATGTATGGATGCGGTTTAGCCGGTGCACCCCCGCGTTGGGTTTGGTGAACCTCTCATCTGAAGGCAGGAACGCGGTCTTGGCCGGTGCGTCGATGTAAAATCGGTGTTGCCGTACAGTTTAAGTAGCTGAATAATGAGGGTGCACGCTTGGCTGGACGCACAGCCTCTCCTTCATCTGATTAAAGTGGTCCACTTTAATTATAGCAGTTATTGATTTAAAGACAGGTTATTACCTTATTCATCAGACTCCTCTGTGACCTGGTCGGTAACCTGGCATAACTAATTTAGGATTAGTGATGCTTTGGTGGAGAGAACACAGGCCAACGGCTCCCGTCGTTGGACATGAAAAGGCGGCATCATGACTGTTTTACAGTGGCGGCTTGCTTTTTTTGTCCTAATTTGGTTGTTGCGGATGAAGTCTCAATCGTTTTCCCGTGTCAGGCGGGAGAGGGATCGGGGATCAGATGGAGTGTGCGCTTAGGAGGATTCAAGAAATGATATTCAGCTGATCACTGAAGGATTGGCCTGACAGTTTCACAGTTGCTCCAAATGGAGATTAGAGGCTTTGAACGCTACCTACCAGAAAGTACAAATTGAATTTTTTTCCCTCCTCCTCCTCCTCCTCCTCCTCCGTCGCCTCCTCCTCCTCCTCGTCCTCCTCACCTTCACCAAGGTCATCCTCAGTCGCTGGATGAGTGATGGCTCATCATACATCCAGCTCTTGCTGAAAGAATGTCGCCTCAAGAGTTCTCCCATAGTTGTGGAAAGTAAACATCCCCTCCTCTGCCTCTGTCTTTGTATTCTGACAGTGTGTTCGGAAAGTGCCCTGTCTTTAGTCTGTGGCTTTCAATCATGCCTCTGATGCCTGAGAAACTATTTCAAAAATGGAGATAAGGCTGGATTTATTCAATCCCAGCATTTGCAATTTCACCCTTATGCATTTAACATAATGTCACTTGTCGATTGGCTGGAACACGACCGCGCTTGAGAAAAGAAAATATCGCTCTGATTGTTTTTTTGGGAGGAAGGAGGTCCGTGTGAATTGCAAATAGTTTCTTAGTTGTGCGGAGAAGCTCTAAAATGTGTTGTGAAATCAGATGCACTCTGTCTAAGAACCAAATTGCCCTGAGTAGCAATGCAGCTGGAGCTAATTTCAGACAGAGTACCTTTTTGGAAAACTAGCCGTGGGACGACTGTTGAGCCTCCACAAAAATCTGCTTTTCCGAGCCTTTTCTGTGTGGTCCAACTCGCAAATATTGGAGTTTTCAACCAGTACATTCGAGGATGTGAATGCAAATATGCATTTTGCTGTGTCATTTGGGGGTTTTTTTTAGATGTGGTGCCTTTATGACACAGTGTCATAGAAAAGAGAGAAAAGAAATCCACAAGTACAATACACAGAGTTTATGTAAAAATGCCAACCCTAAATCATTTAGTTTTACAGTTATGTTACAATATTAACACATCTGACCTAAGAACAAAGTTTGCACGTTTTTATCATCTGTGTGTGTATGTGTGTGTGTGGGTGTGTGAATTTGAGGTCAATTACTGACTGTGAATTGTGTGCTGCTGATTTGCTTGTGCGTCTGTCTCCCATAAGTCCAAAAGCAGTAATGAATGACTGAATGATAACAAAAGCACGCCTAAACAAAGCTAATACCAAAAAAGATGTGCACACCCACACAGTCATGACCTCCCTCTGAATTGAGATCAGCAAACATCACGTCTTTCTTTATCGGTGCAGAAGCCTCTCGAGCCGAACGCGGCTGTGTTGATAGTCGACTTTTTCTTGCCTCTCTGGGGGGGGGGG
>JASSRZ010000086.1:9921047-9938221 GCA_032164315.1 Malacoctenus gilli | reverse complement strand
CTCTCCCTCTCCCTCTCCCTCTCCCTCTCCCTCTCCCTCTCCCTCTCCCTCTCCCTCTCCCTCTCCCTCTCCCTCTCTCTCTCTCTCTCTCTCTCTCTCTCTCTCTCTCTCTCTCTCCCTCCCTCCCCTCTCGATGGTCAGTAAGCCCACAATTGGCAGAATCGATGGTGCGAATTTCGAACCTTGTGATATTTCATGCTGTTAAGAGCTATAAACAAAGAATTGTTGTTGCCATGAGTTGCTGCAAACAAGTCAGCCATTATAATAGGTACATCTGCAGCTTTATTTTCAATAGCATTTGACCCAAATAATCTTCCTTCGTTTTATCTATGTATACACACATGTACACAGGAACCTTTATTGTGTATAAAAAACAAACCGATCCAGTTTAAAAGTCATTAATCAACATTATTTAATTGTTCCGCTTAGTTTTGTGATGTATCAAATAGAATTAACGAGCTCAAACATCTTTAATGTTTTATATGAGCAGCGTCAGTCAAGTAAATAGTCAGTGTGGTGAAGTTACTCACTGTCTTATAACCTGCTTTGTTGTTTCAGTGGTGTCCTTGCACCTCTTTTGGCTCCTGCAAATAAACTGTAGGTGTTTATTTTTTCCGAGCGCAGCCCGTTTATGTTGTCTGCAATTAAGGCGCCTCTAAAACCGTCCCTGGAAGTGCTTTTTTTCTCCCTTTTTTAAAGCCCCCGCCACCGTTGACCGTTTGCCCAGGTACATCCCTCAGAGGAGCCAGCAGAGGGCTCAACTGCTAGTGGGAGAGGAGGGATTTAGATCCTCCCTTGTGAGGACAGCCAAACCCCTGTGATTACTGCTTAATCCTCCCCAGCATATCATGTGCATCATGGCAGCACAGTGAGCCTTTGTGACATCACGGGGGAGGCTGATGTACTGGCTCGCTCAGTCCCGATTCCTCTCTGCCTCGCTCACGTTGTCTTTTCAAAAACCCTCTCACACTCCTCCCGTTTCCTCACTCCGTACCTCCACCCCCTTCTACCACCACCACCCCTCCCACCCCGTCAGTCTCTTTCCCTACTCTTGCTCCGTCTCTCTCTTCCATTGTCTGATGGTCAGGCAGGATGTGCAAAGAGGGAGGGGAGGCAAAGAGGAGATCAGTGGGGATTATCACTGTCTGGAGAACACGGATGGATTTGTACGCCATCTCCGTGGTTGGATGTTGTGCCAACCTGCCGTCGACTAATGGGACAGCGGCGCTCCGTCGGAGCACAAGTTGATATCTGTCAAAAGCTCTTAACCACCCAAAACTACCCCTTTGGTGACTCGTGCAGGGCAATTTTCTCAAGCGAGGTCTTTTTTCTACCTGTGCGAAGGTGGCACATAAAGACGGAACAAACCAACAGAGCATCATGCAGGAAAACAGATAAATAAAAATTGACGCCAGCGTGAGGTCCAGCAATGTGAAACTCCGAAAACGAAACCTGAATCCTCTTATTAGAAGAGATTACACCCCCGGCTCCGCTCCTCTCTCAGTCAGCCTGGCTGCTGTCTGTTTGTGTGCCCTGTTCTTTTGTCATCCATCACTGGCGCTCAGTCCTTCATGCCAGCGCTCCGCACAGGTCAACACCGAGGTCGCAGACAGCTTGATGAGGATCTTGAAAAAAAATGCAGCCGCAATCAGAATTTGGTGAAGACGAGCACTCCAGGTTGAAATGGCAGAGGGCCCCTCGGCGGACTCCCCCAGCAGCCTCCGTGGCTCCCTGCCTCGGCGAATCAAACTCCTTTCATATTCCCTGTCAGCTCCCCTGTGCGGGGATGCATGTTGGCGGACTTTGAAGTGATCTCCAAAAGTGTAGCGTCGGGCAGTATGTCTGTTCCCATTGCTTCCTCATGACACGGTAAATTTCTTTGGACTTTTTCATGTTCACGTTGAAACAAAACAAACATCAATTGGACAATCTCGGCTTTTGAAAAACGACATCGGGAATTTGCCCTTGCAGGGTAAAAACTGCTGCCGTCGGAGCTTCGCCTCTCCACTGATGCTCTTCAAGAAAAGCAAAGGAGGAAGCGCTCTTAAAGTGCCTGTTATGTCTATTTCCAGAACATCTAATATTATGTGTAGGTGCATCTCATTCGCTCCGTTTGGCTGTTTTTTGTTTTTTTTATGATATCCCTGACAGGCATCTTTCTGCCGCCGCTGCTGCTGCTGCTCTTTGCTATTTTCAATCATAAATGACATGATTTCTGCTGCTTGTTTGTTTTATTTATGCCTTTTTTTGACTTTGTGAAGTCAGTCTGAGAATGTCAGTGATAATGATGCACTCACAGTCGAGTTTCTGTCTCTGGAGGGGGGAATGCTGCAGATTTTTTCTGCTCTTTCAGTTGAAAAATGTGGAGAAATGGAGGTTTTTTTGTTCCTATCTGTTCCTGGGTTGCAGGTTGAACTGGGGCCTTCTTGGTGTGATCCGGGTGATGCTCACCAGGACAAAAACCTCCCACTCCCACTGATGAAGCATTTGTTCTGTGGTATTGACACTATATTGCAATGTTGGGAAAGACGTTTGTCTTCTTCTTACAATGAGTCTTAAACAGAAGGAACACTTGGACTTCAGAGTTCATTTGCACCATATGAAGATTAGGTGAGCAGGTGGTTCAGTGAGCTGGAATAAATATGTGAGGCTGGGGCAAACAGTTAGCCCGGCTCCGTCCAAAGATAACACACACAGAATTCAGATCATTAAGTTTTTCTTTCTTTCTTTTTTTTCATGTTCGAGGTGCCAAACTGGCTGTTTCTACTCACATTTGGTCTTTGTGGATCTTAAGCAAACTGGTTGCTGGCTGTCGCTGCATTTCTCCTGGAAAGTCTTGAGTATATTGTTTCGTTTCTTTTGATTGAAAAATGTGTTTCTTCTCCTTTTCAAAAAAACGAAGCGCCTTTCAGCTCCTGTTGCGAATTTAAAGATTGTGATCTTTCACCCGGACTGTCACACATTCTGTGTGATCACCTTTATGCTGCATCTGCGTGAAGCAGTAGCTTGTTTGAAACAGTTTGATTAGATTTGAACCTATGCGAGGGGGAGCAATGAGTGTCGAGAAAACCACTTTGCTGAGTGTATTTCTGTCCTCTGGAAGGCAAGGAGAGATGTCTCCCTGCCTGCAGGTGAATGCTGAATGTAATGACAGTCTTTGGCATTTGAGTTGTCAGTCAACCTGTCAATTAATCACTGCCGTCAGCGAGGGCTTCAAAGAGCGCTCAGACACCCCCCCCCCCCCCGACTCGGGCTCACGCCAGTGAAAGAAACGTCCGCGCTATTGACGGAGCGCTTTCTGCTCGACAATAATCGTCAAACCTTGATAGGAAAATACTCCAGTCTGGATGGAGGCTCAGCCGCGGTACACAAAAGGAAGACTGAACAGAATCATTACTGGAGGTTTAAAAAAAATCACAACTTTTTACCATGCAAAAATGAGCCTCTGAGGCTTCCATCCAACACTGGATCAATGGGCTTTGGCTCATGAGGCGGCCGCACAATGTTTTTTTTGTGTGTTTCTGCTTGTTAAAACAGAGCAGAAGCAACATTTTCTAGACATTTTCACCAGGTTTTATTCCACCATTAAACAATGGAGCCTTACAACACAGGATCTGCGGTATTCTCTTGCGCATTTGCCCTCGATATGAATTCAAATTTTTGACATATAGAGCGGCTGGTTAGGCTGCAAGCCATTTCCTTTCCATATGTAATGTCACCCTACAGATATAGTAAGCGTTTGAATGTATATTTTACAGGGCTTATGTCTCCTCACATCAAGAAACCCACTTATTCCTTTTTTTATAGCTGCCTGCCCACCTATTTGTTACAGGTGCTCCTGAACCCTCCAAGCCATATTCACATATATGCACTCCCACAGCAATAACACACTCAATTCACGCCGTCACAATGTGAATGAATGCGCGCAGAGGGACTGAACTTGTCGTATGAAGCCACATACCATAACTGTCAGGTCACATCGGGTAGCCAGTAATCATCCGTCATCAAGTATTAGTTTAGGAGCGCATAAAGACCCGAGTGAGCAGCATGGAATAAATCCATCGGTGGAGATTCGAATCATCTATTGTTTTGTTTTTCTATTTCAAGTGCAAGTTAGAATTTGTGATCTTTTCCTTCTGGCTGGATATGTAGGAGTCGGCGCTCTGCAGAGGGCACACAAGCTGATGCAAGAAACGAGGTGTCGCAAACAGTGGGCAGGCGGTCGTGATGAAGAGAAACGGATGCGGAGATGGCTCGAGTGTTCCTCCCGGATCAAACACGGAGGCTGTCGAGTAAAACAGGCGACGCCGTAAACTCAGAACGCACCCCGGGTTTTTCTGTGAGATGTGTTAAGGTGTTGAATATTTGGGGGATTTTTCACTGAGACGCTCGCGAGCCACGCGATGCATAGTGTAGAGTCAAGTGCTGTGTGAGTAACTGGAGTAAATATAGCACGTGTGGGTCCATTCAGTTTTGGGCAGAGGTTATATCTGGTTGCGAAATCTCTCCATCTTGGTCCTGTTCTTTTCCACACTTGGCCTGTAAAGTTGTGGGAGTCGATCCGTGCTTTAATCCAGCATGACCTGGGATATTAGTTACAGTTAATAATCATTTTCCATCATACTATTTTTACCTTATCATCCACGAATACTCATATGAGGCAGAACTACATCTGTTGCGTCGTATGTTTACCCTTGTAAGCATTCCCCCTTATGTTGAGTGCATATGTTGCTTGTGGACCTTTATTTATAGCTCAATTCCATCCGTAGCCCATCATTTAATGATTTTATGCAATGTATGCGATCTCGGTTCACGACAAAGCTCAGCATGAATGCAATGTGACATGTAATTGTTGACATATAGATTTTCCTGGTCGTGTTCTTCAGATATACAACGAACGCATGACATTATATCAAATTGGGACCCGACAGCACAGGGCTCACCTCTTTTCTTGCATCCAAAGTAAAGTTCCTTGTTTTTATTACATGCTCAGTGAATTTGTTTGCTGCTGAGCCGCAGAATTGCATCCTATGAAAGGCAGATAATGAGAACACAGGGGAGCACAAAGGAAATGTAAGCACCAAATTATGTAGTGCCGATAGTTACCGCGAAGGAGATAGTAATGGTCAAATAAGGTTGCGGAGATAGTGCACTAATTTGACTTGCATGTGTGCCAGCCTTCAAGTTGATTCCATTAAAAACTGCAGCAAAAGCAAATGAGAGAGAGAGAGAGAGAGAGTGGGGCAGAGAAAAACCACCAAAAAAAACCTGCCAATGGAGGCTCAGAGCAGTCAAGTGACACTTCACCCTCCAACAGCAAAGTCTGAAGTGGCTATTGGTGAGAGCGCGCTGGCTAGCTGGCTGCTGTGCTGTCAGATTTCTCCATGACTGGGGATGATGGTGCCAATGCATTCAGAGACGAAATAATGAAAGTGACCGGATAAGTGGAGCGCTGACCGTGGTGCTGAAGTGAGAAAACACAGTGTTTTGCCGCACGCTTGCGCTTTGGTGTGGTCCAGTGTTGTGTGGTATCATGTTACCCAAAGTAATCTGTGCTTTGGTGAAGCGTTTGGAAGGTGTGGGCCTACTGTGGAGTGTGAATGATAGACGGGCTGCCAGCACGGATGGATGAAGTGCGCTGGCAGCGCCGACGCTCCCGCGTGCCAGAAGCTCTGCACACATTGTTCATTCTTGGCCTCTAATCCATGTGATCTGAAACAGAGGTGCTGACTCCAGTCAAAAATCGGAGCACCGTCGGAAAAGAAAAGCTACCCCCCGCTCGCCATC
The DNA here is from genome assembly GCA_032164315.1 of Malacoctenus gilli. Taxonomy (NCBI): domain Eukaryota; kingdom Metazoa; phylum Chordata; class Actinopteri; order Blenniiformes; family Labrisomidae; genus Malacoctenus; species Malacoctenus gilli. Next base: position 9,932,434 of record JASSRZ010000086.1, on the reverse strand, counting down.
AGACGTCACGGTGTAAAAATAGCTCCTCGGCGAAAGAACACACTCACTCGTCTGTCCAAATGCATTTCAGATCCGGTCGGTGCTCTTCAAATTTGTCCCCCTTTTATTAGCTCACAGAATTATGATTACGCCTCAATGTCAAACTGGTGCCAGCAGCAGCAGCAGCAGCAGCAGCAGCCTCCTCCGTGGCTTTTCCATCTGATCTCCGAGGCAGACACGAGCCTCTCTGCAGTAAGTTCCTAAGACCAACAGAAAGCCCATTTTTGCCGCGCCTCAGTCTGTCTCCTCAATGCATTTTCTTTTGACTTTGGGGTTTTAGACACAGTGAAAGAAAATAACTTTGGCTCCGTGAGCCTCTCTGGCAGCCAGTGTTTGCTTCTACACCAGGATACTTGATTCACAGAGCAGCACACCAGTTTACACTGCTTCCATTTGAATTCACATTATCAGTCAATCAATCAATCAATCAAACAGAATTTGGATCACACATTTGAGGCAGGACATTGAAACTTAAAATGCTTCTCAAATGACTGACGTGGTCAGAAAAACAGTGGGACAAAATTGATTGGGGACAAAAAAATATAAACATCTGAATGCATGATCAATAATTAAAAAATAGATTAAAATGAGATACTCTTGCAATAGAATTAAATTCATGAAAAAAGCACATAAAAAAACAAAAAAGATTTGAAATAATTTTTAAAAAAGCATTTATGCAGAATTTGAAAAAATATAGAGATAACAGATTAAATGTTATACAATTTATTGTACTTGAATAAAATACAAATTAAATATATTTAGTTATAATCATTTTTTAAGAGGAAAATAACCCAAATTCCATCTTTAGATAGAAGGTCTAATTTTACATTCAACTTCATGAATAAATCTTTCTAAATGCAGCTTTCTAATCCAAGCTGGCTTCAATCTTTCATTTGAACAAACTCTATAACCAATTTCAAAGCCTTAAAAAAGTCTATTTTAATCAATGGAAAAAGCTTTTTCTTACACATTAGAAAAAAATCTCGAGCTCCGCTTTTGTTCTATCTCCAGGATGTTTCCATTGTGCCTGCAGCTATCAACCTAGACTTTGTTCTCTCTAAGCCCCATTAGTCCAGATTAAATTTGAAATCTGTAACTTCAACCCATATAGAGAAATTAATTGAAATTGCAAACAGAAAGGTATCCCTGGCTCCTTTTCCGAAGTTATCAACGAAACATTCATTTGTCGTGCCCCCGAGTCCAAACGTGAAATTAAAAGAATCCCAAGTACAAGCCTATTGAAATAAAGTCCAAGGCTGGCGAAGGCGCAAGTATAAGCAAGAACGGATTCAGCGGGCGCCATCGTGCAAACAATGGGTTCTCCTGATAAACACGGCAGAGCTCGCTTTCGCCAAGGGATATGAATTCAGGTCATGACTCTGCATGTTCTGTCCACATGGCTTGGGGGAGGCATCACATCGCATCATGCAGCCCATAAGTGGACATGTTTGTTCTGACTAGTCCAGAGGATCATCAACCTCTCGCCCTCAGCCCCCCACCTCCAGCCACGGCGAGCCGGCGCTTCAGCTCTGCTTAAACAAATCCGAGTGACTGGCTGCTCCCGTCAATGTCATCACCTACCCCGGCGAGATCATGTCTCATCCACCCACCCTGCGAGCGGCAATCTCACTTGAGACGAGTGTGGGAGTGCCGGGGAGCGGCACGAAGATTCGAAGGGACAGAGACGGCGGCTCGCATGCGGGGCGGCCGACCCGGCTGATGCGACGAGCCGCCGCCGATCCTGTCACTCAGAGAAATCAAGGAAAACAGCCGGGCTGATGGGAAAACCAAAAGGGGCCCCGCGCTTTTCCGGGATCCTCGCCGCGATCCGAGTCGTGACAGCGCCGACGACAAAACACAAACCCTCTCCCGGCGCCTTCGTACAAAGTCATTTCTCTGCTCAATTACAGTTTATGCCGAGTGAAAGATGCCACAATTAACGGCTATGACTGATTAGGTATTGAAGTGTGGGTTATTGTTTCATGGGGCATTGAGCCCGATGTTTGTTTAAGGGCTGTAAAGACAAAACGTCGCCTTGCCATTGTCATGCACTCTAATTACCACTTGATTGTTTGATTATGTTGTGAAGGACATAGTTGCATAGATTAAGGCGAGGCCACGTGACGGCGTTTGGGAGCGAGCCGGCGAGGCGCCCGGAGCTGCCGGATCATGTTTGGAAATTGTATGAAAGCAGAGAGTCGTATTTACTCTTAAGATAATATTATTGTGAGTAGTGGTGCCATTGCTCTTCATTAATTAGTGAAATTCATCACAGGCTGAGAACCCGGCGATACATTTTGTGCCTGCGCGCCGGCGATAATGTTCTTTGTGTTTGCAGAAGCTGCAGTTGAAAGCCAGATCCACCGAAATGAATGTCTTGCCGGAGCAGACAGGCGTCGTGCGGAGTTTACTTTCCCAAACAAACGGAATCGGTCTTGTCATCGTCACGCGGCCCGGATGAGGCTGCATAATTAGTTTAACCCTTGAGTGTGCCGTGGCGGAGCAGATTTTCCGGCTGTCAGCGCTCCTCCGAGCCCTGTCATTGGCTTCCTGTGCTCACTCAAGGTGCCTCGCTCGCCGCACAATCGCGGCATTTCTCTGAACTTCGCTTTGCCGTCGCATATTTTCCTTTGAATCATGCTTCACATTTCGAACATTCATTGTGACAACAGAATGAACTCGGCACTGTAAGTACCACGGTGACCTCACCTTCATGTGGACAATAGAGGAGCGACACTTTGTAAAGTTTAGAAAATATCTGCCATTAACGGCGCCGCGGCGATAGCGGCTCCGTCTCGACAGAGGCAAGGACGTGGGAAATGTGTTTTTTGTTCCGTCTGCTTTTTTTTTTTTGCAGTAGCGCAGCATTAAACATGCAGCTGAGAGGGGAGTGGGAGTGGGGGGGGGGGGGGGGGGCTTGCAGTATTCTGCAGCACTGGAATAACTTTCCTCTCCAATCTTTTCTCTGCTGCTTCACACTTAATCAAATCACTTTGTATCTCCATTGCTCTTTTCGCCGGCACCCACTGAGACGGAGCCAAGTTTTCTAAAAGGGGGTTAATTGAGTGCACGTACCTGAGCGACCCGCCGGTCCGCTCCCGACTCTCCACCTCTTGACCGGAAACGCGCTCTGGCTCCGGCGAGTGTTGACGGCGGAGGCTTTCGGACGGCTCCCAAACACAAATACAGTATTCAAGCAAAAGAACGCCACGAATAAAGGAAGATCCTCAGCAGGTTATCTCACTGCCTCCGACTCTGACGAAGAGCCGGCAAGTGACAGTTTTCACTGTGAGACCGATATGCAAAGCCATCTTAAGTATATTGATTCTGTTACTGAAAGCAAACAGTTGTGTGTATTAAGTGACTACACAACCTTAAGCGCGAGCTCTCAGAATGCATCCTCCATTCTTGACAAGTTTGCAGTGTCTAAGCCTCTGAATATCTTCTGTAAATACGTGCACAGTTGTGTGTTTATTTTCTGTGAGTCTGCCTATCGTCTCACGTACATGCAGAACCTCTCTCTCCCCCCATGTTCTTAAACTTCCTGGCTTTTTTACATCTCTCAGTCTATTGTATTAAGTCAATATTAGATTTGCATCATATGATGCTTTAGTCCCTGTTCTTTCGCTCGTTTTAGTCCTTTTTTTTTCCCGACAGAAAATGTATGCTCCCTCTTGAGATATGGCTCTGCAGCTGAGGGGAAGCAAGCGGCGTTAATGTCAGGAAGGAGAAAGAAGGGAATTAGACTGCAGTCTTTGCAATTCCCAGCCACATTTCAGCCTCTCCATTCCAGATAAAAACCCATGCTTGAAGCATCACCCAGAAAGGGCTTACAGTGGATTCGCTCCCATTATTTTAGGACATTCCTGCTCATGTTTATTCAGAGAGCGCTCGACTCGATGCTCATTGGCCGCTTCTACACAATCAGGTATCTCACTTACGAGCCGTTATCTCTCATTTTCGACCACGCCATCGGAAATGATCGGCTCAAGGGCAAGCGAGCTTCTGAAAATAGATTAAGACGTAGCCACTACACCCCACCCCCCACCCCTCGTTCCTGCGCTCCCCCCCTCCCATTCGGATGCATCTCCCCTTTCATTTCCCTGCCACTGTTTCACTACGTCAAATCTCTGTTTCGTCTCATTCTTTCTGCAGCTCCGGGTCTGTCTCCCTTAAGGGAAGGTGCAATCTACTGTATATGATTTGGCCAAGCAATTACAGATGGGGCCACATGCACAGCGTGCATGTATTTTATGGATGTGCAACCGCTACTTTTGCATATTTCATGTCAAAAGCAACAGCAGGGTATGTTATTATTAATACTTGTAACGTGTTTAGCATAAATGCTTTCAGGAAATGGCACTTATTCCAGTTCATATGGTAATGCCCGCGGTTACCATGGTTGAAGTAAAGTGTGTTTTAATACAGCAGATTTCAAGGGGCTGCAAAGGCTCCAGGACCCCCCCCCCCCCACACCACCTTCCAGTCCTTCACAGATACAACAGACGAGCCACTGTTGTGGGCATTTACTGTGCAATTAAAACAAACTGGCGTTGTTTTATTAAAGAGGCCAGTTGTAACTGCAACCACGGCTTGATTTCACATTGAATGAGCAGCAGCTGCGCGGCGTGAAGACGCTGAGCCGTGAACACCGAAAAACTGGCCACATCGGGCCGTTTTCTGTGGGAGAGTTACAGGAATCAGAGTGTCATTCAGGGGACATCGTTGTTGTGTCGGTGACATGCAGGATTCAAGTAGAACACATCGGGACCAGTGTCTGTTTTCTCATTATGAAGATGGGAATTTTAAATATCCCGAGTACAGAGCCAACACAGAAGAGATGAAAGAGGGAACAATAGTAGCCCTCGCAGAGTTTTCCCACGGTTTCCTAAAGCTAAATGCTGAGTTGGTGGCGTGCGCGCGCACACACACACACACACACACACACACACACACACACACACACACACACACACACACACGCTTGCCGCTCATGAATTATTGAACAGCCTAGTTTCAGTTTTGCAAAAAAACTTGGGCTGGGGGTGATTATTATATCTACTGTCTTCAGGGTGTATAAACACTGTTGCTCGTGCTTCTCCACACCCATTGTATATTCTTTGGCTTGAAGATGATGAATATATCAGCTGCGATATGGAGTAGCTGCGAGCTGTGTTTACATACTGTGGTGTGATCTCAACAGTGCGGGACTGGAGAAATGACCATGCAGCTTTGGGTCTTTATTCGGAGGAGGGGGTGGGGGGGTGGGGGGGATGGGCTTCTCTCCGCTTGATCTTGGTGGGCTTAATGTTTATCACACAGCAACATATAGAGCGGGGTGAATGTATTGGCTAATTAGTCTTATCTTTTCTGATATTATCCCATGCATTCTCTTTTTTTTTTTTGTCCCTCCCTGCTGGTAAAAGTTAAAGCCTGCAGTGGAGGCTTTAAGTGGCATCAGGCCTTTCAGTAAGAATCTGGGTTGCTGCTGTGCTGGCTTTCCATAATCCACTCAGGTTCCTCCTGTTTCCCTCCATTGTAAATATTGTTTCAACCTGTGAATCACAAACAATGACCTGTAGTCTACTTTGTATTGTCAGTGCGTGAGCAACTTGAAGGGATTGGCGTGTCTTGTTGGTTGCATTCCATGTAATGTGTATCCGTGGGGCCTGTGATCACCAGCCGTTTGGTGTATAAACAGGCATCCTGATCTTGGATTTTACATTTTACACGACTCCGAATTATGCTGTTAGATTAGAACAGGCGATGATTTTAGCGATTCCAAATTTGCTGACAAACAGACGTGGAAAAATAGCATTGCTCGTGAAGAAAGCAGTCGCGCATAAAGTTCGCAAACGTATAATTGGCATCCCCTGCATAATGAGCTGGAGGTGCTGGTTTAGGAATGATGCTTCCAAAACGTGACATTTTTCCACAAATGCCGTTTGAGCTAAAATGCACCGTTCCAAACAACTCCTGGTTCAATTCTGTACCTTATTTTTGTGGGGTTTCTCATTTAATAAAGCGACGACTGAATGCAGCTGAGATGATAGGAGTTTTTCCACCCAGCGAGTAACATGTAATTTAGCCAAATGACAATGGATTTAGATTATATGCTTTAAGTTTTCTTTCCCATGCAGGCTGATAGTAAACCATTTATGGTAATATGCTTGGTCGGTTCATGAGTGGCCAGCTCTGATAAAGCACTGTGTCTAATTAACACGCTGACAGCAGCACTGTCTGGGCAATCACACTCTTCCAGTTTATTAAAGTGGTTAAGGAAGTCACTCTGGCCCTTGGGGGACTGGTACAGTAATTTTCCCCCTGCAAGCCAGATGATACGCCCAGAGATGAGGCAAACCAAGTGTGACTGTCTCTCTCTCCTTCTCTCTCTCTCTCTCTCGCTCTCTCTCGCTGTCTCTCGCTCCCTCATCTCCTCTCTTTTCTCTCCATTTTCTCATCCTCCCCTCACCATGCCTCTCCTGCATGTCGTCTCTTCTTCCCCTCCCTTTTCCATCTCACTCCCCCTTACTCTCCATGCGAGTCGGAAATGTAATATCAAATGCACCCCCCCCCCCCCTCTCCCCATCTCTCTCTCTCTCTCTCTCTCTCTTATACTTGCGATGCAGGCTAAAAATAACTCTCACAGCAGGAATTGCTGACTTTTTGCTTCCTACACGCCTTTAGTGTAAACAGCGAGACATTTTGATTGGTCAAGACAGGCTTTTGGTAGCAGCACAGGAGAGTTGAACTTGATTGGTGTCTAGTCAGCAGCAGTAAACAACAGAAGCACCACGCGAAATGCTTTGAAGCCACGAGCCGTAATTAGCAAGAGAGATGAAGGAGATCTGGTGATTGTTTGGGCAACTTGGCTTGCTGAACTGTAATTCTTCATATAATCCGGTCCCTTTCAAATGTGATTTAACTGATGCTTTCACTCCTGGTAATCATCGTTGACCCTTTTTTTCTGCTTAAATAAGGGAAGTCATTAGATTCCTTGGCCTTTGCCAAACATCATAATAGCTTCCTTAAGCTTCCTGTGAGGCTGCCGTGCTGTCGCCTCCAGCTTGTTATTGCAGAGCTCAGGTCACCCTGTGCAACCAACTGCAGTCCACACAGCAGCTGTGGGAGAGGTTTCAGACAACATGTCGGATGTGCACCATGATTGCCAGCGCTGGGAACGGCACTTTGACACAGCGAACTATCGGCGGTGGCGAACCAATCGATCACTGTTATATAATCAGCGACGCAGCTACAATTGGTGACATTTGTACATGGAAACGGAGCTGTAGAGCTGCTGTACTGCTCACGTGTCAGCCAGCAGCTCTGGCACGAGGGAAAGCTGAAGAGCCCATGGCTACAATGTCTTTAGACTCCTGTTTACTTGAGAGGAAGCAGTAGGAAACTTGAACAGACTGATTCCTCCTGCAGGAAGGATGACACATGTCCAGCTGTCAGCAATATTAACACCAGTGTCCAGCCGGAGTATCTGTGATACATTACTAATGTTAGAAAATCATTAGCTTCCCTTCATGCTGCTTTTTGCATGTTAATGATTTCTGTATCTAATACTAACACAACATCAAATGAGACAGAAGCTGCCGCTACTATCCAGACTCCCCCAGTGAATGTCTTGTAAAGACTTCGATTTCAGTCGCTCTATTTATTAGAAGTTATATCAAAATACTAATATCCAGTATAATGCACAACACTGTTGGTTCGGCATCTCTTCAGAAAAGAAATATCAACTGTAATCATCTGATCCATTACGGATGTTGTTGGCAGCTCCAAAGCACAGAGGAGAGTATTTTTGGTAAACGTTCCAGTCGTTTCCGCTGTCAGCTCCGCGCCACCTCAGAAGATTTTGGCATTAGGCTCATGTTCGGTTTCGCTTCAGAGCCCTACTGTATGTTGACAAAGCTTGTTAATGTTTTTACAGGCGCGGAACGTCTTGCTGGGATAGTTAAAGGCTGTTGTCGTTGTCCTTTCTTTCCCCTCGCTTTGAGATACACCCCGAGAGACCTCTGGGCAGTTTTTAGCACTCCTCTAACTGATCAAAGGTCAACACTTGGCAGTGCAGTGACACTGACCTTAGGCCTGTGTGTTGTGTGAGGTGGCGGAGTCTAAGGCCTTCTGACATGAGCCATAGTGACTCAGTCAGGCTTTAACCCTCGATGCACACTGACTAAACAGTGTCACATACTTTCTGCTTACCTAGCATTCGATGTGTTCACATCGCTGCACTGCTCGTGGCTGTTTTTTTTTTCAGCGCACCTCTCTCATGGAATCAAAAGGGCACAAGAAACAGAAAAAATAATTAATAATGTTCAAACAGCCTAACGATGGGATTTGCCTCCAGCACTTTGCAAAGTATGAAGTCACCGGGAGGATGCGTTGCTTTGCTCATCGTGTACCTTTAAAGTGCTACAGTAGATACCAGGCGAATGAAATTGCAGTTGCATAATGAAGGGGAGTCTAAAAATATGTAGAGCAGAAAAGAAATAAACACAAATGTCACCTTTTGATTAAATGTTGACAATATGTTTTACATTAATACTTTTTAAGCTGCATATTTCTCGTGTTTTACGAAGTGTTTCTGTGCCCAAAGCGTAAGTCTAAAAAAAACCATGTTCCTTCGTTTACTTTCTATTTTACCTTTCTGACTCCTCCACCCTGCACACATGGCAACAACCTTCAGTAGAGTGACAAACAACCTTGTCGTCACCCTAATAAATCAACACTGACCAGCCGGGAATAAAAAGCAAGCCAAACCGAGCGATGCTTTTTGTTACACAGGAGTTTGACATATTCTCAGTATCGCCATTCGTCACAGGTAACATTTAACACAGCCATCAACGAGGAAATTTGACAACTGATGTCCCCCAAAAAAGGTTGAAAATTCTGATTTAATCTGTAAAATGAAAGGTTTTATCGTCAATCTGTCGATTCAGATGGGTGTTCGGTTTCAAGCGCAAACTGCATTTTCCGGAGCAACTTTCTCACTTTTCTCATCAGCGCGCCTCACATCCCGGACCAGTTCTTGGCTCGGAGGAAGGCTTTCCAGTCAGACTTCATAATTCATGGACTGTGGTGGTCACTGTGAGGTTACAGAAGCATCTCCTTCTGCTTCCATTAGGCTATTCTATAGGGAGCTACTCACTGGTGCGTGCTGCTTTACACTTCTCTCGCTGTCCGCCCCGAACGTGTTCTAGCAAAACGTGCAGTTTATTGCTTGAAAGAGAAAAAGGAAAACGCAACCAATGAACGTCTGCAAGGGCCTCGAAATCTATTGGATCTGCCTCCCTGTGTGTAGAATAAACTTCAGTCAAACTTAGGCAATTAATACATGCAGGTAAAACACACTGTGAAATAAGGCTAAAAATATCACAGCATTTTGAAATAATTCCTTCCTTAATTTACTTTTATAAAGTGGCGCGGCAACGTTGCCCTGCTGTGCCAGTAGATATATAATTAAGCTTGTCTTTTCCCACCTGCCTCTAAAGGTTAGACTTATCAAAACAGTAATGATAATTAGAGGGAGGGTAAATTACCATCATGTTTGGGCATATGGGGGGAGAGCACCCCCTCCCCTCTCCAAATCAGGAGCCCAGCCTGCGACACAGTTTGCAGAGGAACCAGTTAACTCCCTGTCGAGCTCAATATGCATATGTTTGCGTATTTCTCCGTGGTGATAATAGAGACATACGTGGATGATTTACAGTGTATAAATTAAACTGGGGCTGATCTTAGAAGTTTGGCAAGTGGAAAGGTTGGAAAACTCTGAATCTGTAATATGATGTGTTTACTTCCTTCGATGAACCGGACCTCATTAAAAATGGAGCAGCACCTTCCGATGTGGCTTTTTGGATGCAGCTCCATCGGGTTTGTCGTGATCCTCCTTCTGTCTGTTCATATTGGTCCTCTTTGATCAGGCACGGTTTTACTGCTGAGGTGGAGGTGTCCGCTGTCTCTCTCAGCAAACGCATCACGATGCCGCTTTCGCCCCTTTCTCCAAGTAAATATGTGTGGTCAGGTGATTCGGGCTGCTTCAGCCGGTTCCCCTCCTCCCCCAGAGGTAATCAGCGGATGCACAGAGCGAGTCATTGTGATTGTAATAGCGCTCGAACCTTGATATTGGTGGTGTTGTGTACAACTTGCCCTCTTGACACCTCATCCCAGAGGTCTTTTTCAACCCGAGAAGATCCAATTTGAGCGGAGGAAATGCAAATGGGCTCCTACAAGTTCATGTGCGCCGCAGCGTGCGGGAGGCAGGATGGGAGGCGTCCGCTGTCAAGTGTTGCTTCAGTCAACAAGCAACACCAGACCCAGTCGAGTACAAATAAAGCAGAGCGCGGATACAGCCTCCCCTCACCCTCGAGGCTGTAGTCCCCCCCCCCCAAGTGGTGGTAACGGTGAACGAGGAGGCATGGCTACCTCGACAAAACACAGGAGAGGGAAGCCTCCTTCATGCGTCATTGACTTTGTTTTCACTCGCTAATTTTTCCCTTTCTCCTCGCTGCCCGCCTCTTGTCCCCCCCCTCGCCCCCCCTTCGGTCAGAAGAAAAACACACGCACACACACATACAGGCATGTATGCCATTCATCTCCCACCCTCCATTTTCCACGCCTCACCGTTTTGATGGTGATTTTGACGCGCAGGCTGTCATGCTGCAGTTCTCTCGGAGGTGGCGATTAACAGCGCTGTCGCCATATGGAGTGAGATCAGCCGTCAAAACCCTACATAATTGGCACATCGAGGAAAATACTTACGTAATCGGGCTGAGAAGAAGAGGGGGGTGGGTGGGGGCGCCGTCGAGGGCGGGCCCTTTGGTCCCCGCATCAGCCAATATCAAACGCCCATTCAGAAACCCCCCTGCGAGTGTTGCATTAGTCATGAGCAAACTAAACGCGCCATAAAAACCCAAAGGAAGAAGACCGGTCGAAGGAACTGGCGCGACCGAACTGAACCGTGAGCCAGGCGGCGGCGATAAGCCACACGGAGCGAGCGAGAAAAGGAGCATTTATCAAATTAACACAGGAAAAACTCACATTTGATAAAGACATTGTCATGTCTGCACCTCATATTGAAATGGACTTGAAGTCTGAGCCAGGGGTTTACATTGCTGACGGCCTAATTATATGGATTGGCTGCAGTAGAGCGTAGCCTATCAGCTCTGGGGAGAAATTAATTCTGGTACAGGGGAAGAGAGAGAGCGGCGCAGGCTGCAGTCTGCCTCACTGCTGTGAATTGATGGCTGCAGAGGGCTGGGCTGCCCTCTGTGTGTGTGTGTGTGTGTGTGTGTGTGTGTGTGTGTGTGTGTGTGTGTGTGTGTGTGTGTGTGTGTGTG
>JASSRZ010000086.1:9899597-9915526 GCA_032164315.1 Malacoctenus gilli | reverse complement strand
ACACACACACACACACACACACACACACACACACACACACACACACACACACACACACACACACACACAGAAAACATGGTCACAATTCGAGTTCTAAGGCAGTGTTGTCGTCTCCTTGTCAAGTCATAAAGCGGGAACAAAGCGGCTCCGTGAGGACGACAGGCCGCAGCCTCGCCCATGTTTCTGCAAGTGTCACCATGATCGGATCAGCCCTGTGTCTTTTAGCTTCACATGAGCGCTCTGAAAGGCAGTTAATCCTTTTACCTCTGCTTTATTGAGAGCAGAGAGCATCTGCAGGTGAGATGGGGACACGTGTGTGTGTGTGTGTGTGGGGGGTGTTGTTCAACACTACAGCAACAAACTAATACCTTAGTACATTCGTTTCGCCATGCAGTGTATTTTTTTTTATCATGTTGACTATGTCAGTCAAGGTTGGCAAAAGTCATAATTCAGACCCCCCCCCGAAAGTGAGTGACTCTTCCACTATCTCCCCACTCTCACTTAGATAAGTTGAACCTGATGTATGTCAGGGAGACCAGGAGTGCCCTGACGGTCGGGGAAGGAGTTTGGTTTGGCCTAAGTTTGCGGGAAATAAATGTGAGTCAACGCGATGTACCCAGAGGGGATGAAACACAACCTGTGTGTGCGCACAGTGTGTGTGTGTGTGTGTGTGTGTGTGTGTGTGTGTGTGTGTGTGTGTGTGTCAGACAGAGTGAGCAAAAAGCCTCCCTTCAAAGATCTAAACAGAGAATCAGGGTGACAGGGGAAAACTGGCTCGTTTAGAGGGAGGCAGAACTCATCAGGGCTTCGCTTTGTCCATGAGACTCACAGTTAGAGGGATTTATAATTGGGATTAACTGTTGTTCCCTGGTGAGTTTTTCAAGCTAGTTATCGTTAATGTAATCCAATTAGTAGGCTCCATTCATTGTGTTTTCAGATTTGTCTGTGAATGACTCATTGCAGGTGCACCCAATGCAGGCTCAATTATCAACCTGAACAGATTCACTTGATAAAGTTAATTCCATGTCCCAGACTCAGATTAGTGTACTAATCACACATTTCTGAGTTTTTTTTTTCCATCACTGTGAAATTGTATTTTGGGGGAAAAAAAGTGTTCTGCATGTTTCTCTGAATGAATTAGCATTTAAATGACTGCACAAGTGGAAAGTGTCCTGTTTGTCCAACCCCTCTGGAGTGACATGTAAAAGCCTCTTTTTGGAAGTTATTCGGCTCCAGCACATAAAATGATTTTTAGCGCAGGAAATGACTTTATTTGTGTTCGAAAGAACACACATGCGAGTTGTCAAACACTTACTGGAATTGTTCCGTTGTGATCATGGTTCAGCCTTGTTTTTTTTGTTTCCGCCTGGCCACCTTGAACAGCCAAAGCAAGACATTCAATAGCTTTGCCGTTTGAATTTAGGAAGAAAAGAGAAGCGTCGTTTTGAAGGATTTCCTTAAACCGCCGTCATTTGTCTGAAGAGGACGGCCAAGAACACTTTAAGGAACGCGGGAGCAAAGAGGTTTGTAGGGTAGTTTTGCAAGCTTACTTACCGCATTAACCTCCGTGGTTCGGGCGGCCTTAATCCCACTTTGACAATGCACATCAGTCAAATTAGGATTTGCAGATGAAATACACTTTTTCTTGGAAAGATCAACGCACAGAGAGTCAGTTCGCTTGAAGGGAAGCTCGTTGCGCTGCTCACCAGCTGCTGTTGGAGCGTTTGGAGGAGGATTGTCCGTTGCAAGGAAGCAACTGTTGGATGCAGAATACATCCAAATTACTTTGTAATTGCACCAACTTTACCATCAAGAGTTATACGAGTTAGTGTTGCAGTCAGATTGCTTCTTCTTCCGGCTTCTTCTCCGGGGGGCGATTCAGCTCCGGCATCAGCGACAGATGTGTGTAATTTTAGTTCCTGATCTTCACTCTTTCCAACAGCTCTTTTTTGCACCACCGCGAGTGTTTGTCGAAGAGCGTCTCACAAAAGTGTAACTCAAGCAACGCCTACAGGACGTGTTTGTGGGATTTTTGAAGATTTTTGAAGTGGGGCGGGGGGGGGCATCTGTACAAGTCCTCCTCTTCCAGCTGATGTAATGAAAATCCAACAGAACATGGGCGTGTCGTGTCGAGTGTCCTGTTGACCCGCAGGCAGGCGGCAGATGGCACAAATGTGAGCAAACTTGACATGGAAATTACAGCACACTGCCGGGTTGCCAGTGACGCGCACCCCCGCCCCCCCCCTCGCCTCACCTCTCCTCCCACTGGAAAGCACATCAAATCACCAAAATAACAAACATGCCCCTGGAAAGAGGAAAAATAAACTTGCTGAAAAATACCACTTTGCCGTGTGCCTACACAAACATTGAACCCCGTGAATCTGATTTTACACAGCTGCCTGAAATACTTACACAGCTAAACCTTTCCAAGTCACAGTTTGTGTGTCAAATACAGTGCACGGCAGCGGTGGCTCGGCTTAGATCCCCCCTCTTAAAAAATCCAGAGTGTTTTTTTTCTCCCCTTCTTTTTTCCATATCAACAGAATCGCCAGTTGAGATAGCGTAGGAGCTAATCACATCTTCCTTCAAGTAAGCCTAAGTCCCAAACCGCATCTCAGTCAATTTTTACAGCGGCTTCTCTAATCCTTCTCCCTTTTGATCTTTCCTGCTGTTTGTATAAAATCGATGAATAACACTGAGGAAAACTGCCCTCCTCTACCTTCATCTGCGCCCCTTTGAACACACCAAAGCCACCCCCCCCCCAAAAAAAAGGCACCCGCTGGCCATGGAGCCGCGGAAAAAGCGCAACTTGTGTCAATAGGTGCTGAGACCAGCCCCCACTGTTATGCTCATGTATGCCCTCAGTAGTTCCATATGCCAAGAGAGCTGCCAAGGGAGTGGACAGGCAAGCCCAGTGACTGCCAATCTGCAGATGCGGGAGCTGTCCGCTCATGCATATTAAACCCACACCACCTGCTAGTCGTACATCACACCCAGCGTTCTTGGTCCCAGGAATTTTAATCAACCGCACTGACAGAAAGCCACTCTCCTGGTCCACGCAGGTGAATCATTCAGCAGCGCTCGTACTCCTGTTCCCGCCGAGATGAGGATGCATGTTTATGTTGCCTTCCCTCAACGCCGCGGACTTCCCTTGAGGGGGGGTTGAGGGGCAGGGAAAGAGTGCAATATGGCGACAAGAGAAGGAAGACATTAAGTTACAGAAAAAAAACCCAGACAGCTGTGCCTTTGGAATACAAAGATTTGCAACGCCGCTTTGCTGCTTTTCTTATGAAGTTCTCCAGCTTTGCATCGCCCCCCCCCCAACCTCCTCTGTCCTCACAGGTGTAAATAATTGCTTGCGTCTTGTCGTTATCCAGAAATAGGGCGAGAAAGAACAAAAAAAAAAGAGAGAGCAGCATTAATATCTTGCGCTCCAAATTCCTGCATAATCTCTATCAGTCAGTCTGGTCGCGAAAAATGAGAATTCACAACTTCGAGTCTTCCTTGTCATTGCTTTCTGATCTGTTTGCATGTGCTAACCCGCATCTAGAAATGAGCACTGCATAAAACAGTATTTTCAGTCATTTCCAATTCAAATATGTTTGTTGGGCATAAATAGGGAACACAGTGAATACCAGTGGAAGGGAAATGAACATGTTTTTAGTCCCCCCCCCACCCCCCCCACACACTGAGGTATTTTAACACAAGTCTGTGGTGATTATATCAGTGATAACAAGGCATCCCAACTCATCAACATGAAGAAAAATCTGCATGTTTAAGCTTCAGTCGCCATGTCACTGAAGATGTTACAGTAAGCAAATGAAGACACAGTTAGGTACGCGCCTGACTGCACCTCTCAGTCTCTCTGCCAGTTTCTGCTGGCACGGCATAATCCCCCCCGAACCCCCAGGATTAAAATTTTATGCTATCTTTTTTTAAATATAGTCTTTTTATTTTTGAAAAAAAAGGGAAAAAAAATAGAAAAAAGGCAGATGGAGACGGGCACTGCCAAGACAGGGCCGAGTGCGGTAGCGGCAGTGCGCTAGCTGTGAGCTGCACATTAATGGGCAAGCCAAATATGCCACACTTGATAGATGGTCTGTTAGCTTTGTTCATTAATTGTAATGAAGAACAAAAGACTTTTTGGGGGAGATGAAAAAAACATCTTGATGGACACACACGGCGCCGTGTCTGCACGTGTACCAGCGAAGCGTGACGAGCACGTTTCCTGATTAGTGTCGCGTTGAAAGAATTCAATTCTTGGTCAATTCTCATTAACGATTCGCTTTGAATGCGAATTCAGACAAACTTCTTGTGCTTTTTCCTTCTGTTTCCCGACATCAATAGTTGACGTTATTACCAACCGTGAGAGTGGCTGCTTGGACATAATTGAGCCTTGAGGATGACTCCCGTGTCTCTGACGTTTCCATGCACATGGATGACCGATGTGAAATCAGTGCCAAAGTGCATGCAAACCCCTAAACCCTCCACCCGCAGCGACCCTCCCGGGCCCCTTCCCAAGCGCCGCCTCTGACCCTGTTCTGGAACTCGTGTCTTCTTCCCACCACACCACCGGGCACCCCCCCCCCCCCATTGAAAACAAGCTTATTCTCGGTCTCCTTGTTCTGTCGAGCAGTCTCACTTGTCTGAAATCATTTACACTCACACTGCCTTCATGGCTTTTAGCACAGCTGTGCGAGAATGTTCTGGTCTCCATTCGCCGGGCGGTCGAGTTCCAGCAGTCCCCTTTGCGAAACGCGGTTACATTTTTAAGCCCTCAGTCCCTCCCCCGATTAAAACAACAGGTATGTATATTTCAGTGTGACTCTGGCGAGCTTTAATTTGTGTGTCCTTTCTTGAACGTCCCGTCCAGGAACCCAAAGTTAAGATTGTTGCCGCTGCTGTGGCAAAAACACTGAAGCGACTGGTCTCATTAAATATACATTTGATAGATTCAGATTTATTTCTCCAGTTGCTGGTTATTCTCTGTTATTTGTGCTGTAAGTAATGGAGATAATGGCATTCAAGTACAGCGCCCACGATTAAATTTAAGGTACAGGCACTCATACCATCCTTAACGGCTTTTATGAGTTTCCCCCGGAGTGACTCGATGAGCGTTCATGGCTGTTGTGGCTCCACCGTCGCTGGAGTTTAACTAACGCGATGCGTTGCTTCCACATAGATCATTCTCAGGGACGTCTCTGCTGCCTGCGTCAAAATACAGAAATAAAAGCGACGTCGAGACGCCACCGAGACGTTTGACAAACAGGCAGCAGATCCATGACAGCAAATTGCATGTTTGTTTTATTTCATAATATCATAAGCAGTAGCATAATTTCGTCCCTCCTGGTGGTATATTATGCTAATTACACTGCAAATTACAATCAATGAATCAGGATAAATTATCTGTCTCCTTCCATATCACAGTGTATTGGTTGTGAAGACAAATTGACACAGGAGAAATCGCGTCTGATAACATCGCTCCGCGCTTGAGCATTCTTCTAAACATCACTGGTGATTCGTGTCGTCACGGGGAGTCGGCGACGTTTGGCAGATCGCATTTTTTGCTAAGTGCTTCAGGAGGATCTCCAGGCCAAAAAGGAGCGGAGTCATCGCCGCCTGTGTTATGGCTTCCTAAGCGCCACTGAGTCAGAGGAGTGTGCCGCTGAGGTGGCAAATTATCTCTGAAAGCCATTAAAGACAAGGACAAGATAGTACACATTGCAGTTCCTGTGAGAACCTGTTGGTTCGGGAGAAATTCAACAAATTCCTCCTGCTTTGTGCTTCCTTCTATTTTCTTCCACATACTTTTGAAACACTTCCTTCGTGGAGGCTTCAGCTGTGGGTGCAAAGGTCCATGCGCACAATGGGTTGAGCTTTACAGCAGATAGGCTCACAGATGCATTATGTTCCTCCATCCCTTGAAAGTTTGCGCAGCTTTCTGATTGAGTCTTCTTTCCTGCAGAGTTCTGGCCGACTCAGTCTCGTTTTTTTCTCAAGGTCTAAAAGCTCCACACAATTACCCACCTCCTTCTATGTATATCCTCCCTCCCCCTGATGTCAGAACAGCCTTTTTTCCCACTGAGCCATTGTGCACCGCTGAAAACAAGCCGGCCGATCCTTCTAATGGAAACCGGGACGGGCAATTTGGACGTACGCTGCGGTCTCCGGGACGCAGAGCACTTGCGCTGATTTCTGCGTGGGTTGCGCGCTGGATTCTCACGGTCTCTTTATGGTCGGCTCAGAGCCGGTTTGGGAGAAGAGGGAGCTGCAGGAGCCAACTTGTTGTGTGGATGGTGGTCATCCAAACTTTAATCAAGACTGGTCTGACACGGGGTCAGGAGATAATGTGGATAATTAAAGCTTTTCATTAGGGGGTGAATTGTCCCCCCAAGGCTTAATGCATGTGCGATGCCTTCTGGTGCCGCGCTTTATTAACCTGCTTGCATTGGGCCTCGTCACCGCGAACGCTGCACACACTCCACACTCTTTAGAGTTTATCTCATAATGATGCTATTAGATAATGACTCGACTCCAGGTGTGTCACTGAGAAGAGAAGCAGCACTCTCCTGCGATGGAAGCCTCCACGAATTTAAGTCTGATTGGAGCAAAAACATCTCTTTGCTGAACCAAACCTTCAAAGTCTCCTGCAAACGAGCAGCTGCATGCAGAAAAAAAAGGCCAACTGTCAACCAATTAATGCAGAGTATCTACAGTATGCAACAGCTCAGGGAGGCAAGACCACCACCGGGCCGCACTGATTGAAGGACAACCCGGGGAGTTCCTGTGACAAATGTCCCACCAAGTGCCTATCATTAGGCTGTCATGGTAACCAAGGCCGCGTGTTCTTCCAGCGGCGCTTCCAGGCAGCGACTGTCACCTTTAACCAAATGTCCCACGGGTCAGCTTCTATTTGTTTGTGTCATGTCAGGGACGGAGGGTCTCTCAAGGCTTGTCGTCTTGATGATCATGCAAGACACACTGCGGAGTGAGCGCAGGCATCTCTCACGCTCTCGTTTTCTCTGTTTCTCTCCGTTCTCCCATGCCTGTGTGAAGCTTTGTTGCTGTTGTGGGGTCCTGAATCTGTGTTCTCAGTCATTTCACGAGGACTCGTCTTCCTTCACGGAACTAAAAAGCAAAGACCGATCGGGGAAAGTTTGTGCTTGTCAGTTACAATACAGATGAGAATGAATGCAGAATGGATTGAAAGCACGTCATATTTGTGTGTGTGTGTGTGTGTGTGTGTGTGTGTGTGTGTGTGTGTGTGTGTGTGTGTGTGTGTGTCCTTGTTTCAGTCTCTTTGTTGGTTGTGTAATTTGGCTGCCCACTATATTCATTAGGGTTCGAGCTACCCCGGTCAGGGTTATTATCAGGGTAAGCGATGGGGTCAAACATTGAATTTATGGCTCCAGTGGGGGAGCGGGCAGAGGGAAGGCCCTCAAGTCTGTCCGTCTGTTTTGTCCGTGACACCAGACAAGTGAACCGCACAAGGTTGGGCTCCAGCGTTCCTCTTGAATTGAAGGTTCATGCATATTGACTGGCGCTTTGTGTAAGTATTGCTTTTTCAAGGCCAGTGGAGGTATTGGCAGTTGGTGCATTTCCTTCCTGTCTTGTGTTCGCTGCCCACAGCTTTCATATTTCAATGTCCTTCTTTCTCCACACTGGCTCAAACTCTCCTTTTTTCATTAAAAAATTATGCATGCTGTTCGTACCGCGGCTGGCTTTTGTGAAGCTTACATAACAAATGGTATAATGCATGTTTTTACATGTGTATTAGTTAAAAAAAATAACAAAACAAAACAAAAACGCTTCCAGTCATGAGAGGTAATCGGCTACAAAAGCAAGCGCAGTGCTGCAAACTGAAGTTGTGCTTTGATGATATTTTATTTACATATTGAACAGATTTACATTTAAAATTTCATTTAGCACTCGCTTTCATCCAAATTGGTGCACACATGAGAGTTTATCCTGCAAAAGCAAACATCCAGCGAGGAGACAACAACCTGAGTAAAAGCCGGCAGTCCCATTTGGAGTCCAGTGCAACATATGTGCTTCTACATCAAGCCAAACAGACCAAAAAAGGTAATGTCGACAACTTCCATTGTTCTGCTGCGCAGCATCATGTGGGACAAGTGGATCCTGGGTGCTTCTCACACTTCACAGAAGAAGAATATATGTGACATATAATAATTTAAATTCTTAATTAACTTTTTATCTACTCAATATTGTTAATGCAGACCTTAATCATTGCCGCTGGTGTCTTTGTACGAGAGGCAATATGTCTAATGTTCACCCAAATGGAGACTTAAATCTTAACAAATGTAAAATGTAATGTAGAAAAATGAATATTCGGCCGTTAATATAAAGGGAGTCACTGGTTTGACTGGAAACATAAAAAACTAAAAGGAAAGACTTGAGTTAATGCTGATCATTCCTTTCCTTCTGAAATCAGAAGGCCAGTCATCACATTCTTGATTCCTGTTGCCGAGGAACAAACGGGCCAAAAAAACCAAACAACTCAACATCGATGTCACTCCAAAAGCCATCACAAGGGGCTGCAGTGTCAGATGCTGCGTGCCGTCCATCGCCACAGCGCTGTACGTTTCTCTGAATATGGTTCTGTCCAAAAGGCAGCGTTGCACGATGGGTAAGCAATCAGCAGCCTCTCCGAGGACTTTCCCTTTACGTTGTAAGGCCTTCTTTGATGTGAGCTGCAGTAAACACAGCCGGTTCTCTCCCGACCACAGTCTCCTGAGGGATAAAGCTCAGCACAAGAACACTAATGAGCACATTAGAAGGAAGCCATAGAAGGAAAATGCTACAGTTGTAAATGGAATTGTCTCTCGTGTTGTCTATAGCGGGGATGCTCGCGCTCGCGCTTGCGAGTTCCTCTTCACCCCCGCTCCATGTGTAGCGCGTGACTGCGCGCACACAGAAATTTGGGGCTCGCCGTCGTGCGATCACATAAAAAGCCTTCCTGGAACAATTCTTGTCCGACTTCATAAAAGCTTAATGTGAGATCTCAAAATTGGATTGGAATTCAAGCGGCCAAAATTGCATTATAACCACCGCTTTCAGCGGCGGCGTAATTAACAGTTGAAAGCAATCAAGCGCTGACGCTAAGAAGTGAAAGCGGGACTGTGAAAACTCAGGTGACACACGCCGCTGACAGTAACAGTGGCGAGCCCCTCACAAATGGTGCTGCCGCCATTTATTCCATTTAAGATAATCACGGGGCACAGAGATGAAGTTATGCAGAACAATTCTACCTGCCGGAAAAACAAGGCCCTCCGGACCCCTTTTCCCACACTCGCCCAAATGTCACGGCGCCGAGTGGCGGGCGCTTTGTGACAGACGGCACTTATTTTACTGTTTTCCTGTCAGGGAAGACTTTTGCATTTGGTGCCCCCGCAAGATCGGAGCGTCAGGGATGTCTCCCGATACATGCTACATGAGTGCAGCCATCATGACTGGCTGCCCCCCCTGTCTGGGTGCAGTTTGACTGACTGCAGCTGGATGCAATTATGGAGGGAAAGTTGCTCGACTGGAACGTTTTCCTCTTTTATTACATGGAAACATGAAGTGTTTGATCCCCTCGTGCCTCTTTCCGATCTTCATTATCGGTTCCATTAACGTCACGCAACGAGTGTGTCGGGTTTTATTTCGATCCTTTCGCTGTCCCCTTCAGGGACCGTCTGTTTAACGCGGAGTTAGAGTAAACTTTTGGTTACCGTGTCCTTTCTGGTGTTTTGAGGTGTGACGTTCCCCCTCCAACAGGCAGGCAGGCAAAAAAGTCATATTTTCCGCTTTAAGTTATTGGACTGGAGGACGGGCGTTGATTGAGAGCGATTCCGGAGTAGCGACGGAGAAAAAGTACGGGGCCCGGTATTCCTCCCAGATAACTCTGATCTCTCAAGCATCATCTGAATCTGTTCTCCCCAGCCAGTAGATTCCTTGAAAGTTACCAAGGGAATCGGCAATCTGGATTGCTTTTTGTGCAGGGAGAGAGCGAGAGACGTGAAAATGATTTCAAAGGGTCCAGGATGAATCATGCTCCCACTGCAGCTGCCATTTATTAGCACATTTTCCACCATGGTTTCTCCTGCTACCTCACAGACACGAGCGCCACAGACTTTGCTTCAGGCCTGCATCGCAAGGTTGAGGTTTTTTTTCTAAATTCCTGGGATAAAAAAAGGGGGCTTTGGTTAAAAGTGTTGATAAATGAAGCTAAAAGCAAGTTGTGTGTTTGTCATAATTAGTCATGGCACTACGTCTTCATAATCACTAAAAGCATGGGACACATCATTTTTCAGCTGTTACCTTTATAATGAAGACGAATGTGAAAAGTGTGATGTGCTTTCAGCGATGATTTGAGGTTCTGAAACGGGATTAAAACGCGACTTTAATCGATCCGACCGCCTGAGCGTGCGCCGATTCTTCCAGGGTCAGTCGCTTGACGGGCGCGGTGAGAGACGACGCGGCAACGGCGACATCGAGAATCAAGCTTGTTAGCGCGCGCTCGCTCGGAGACAATCCAAAAGTCTAATTGCTCGGTGCACATGCTCGCTTGCTGACCTGTTTGGGCGCCTTTCTGTTTGACAGGTGCTCATTCAAAAGTGCCGACGTCGGGTGCGTTGTCGATGTTTTGTTTTTTTTCTCTCTGCCGTACCTTGGCTGTCACAGTGATGAAATGGAAACCCATAAGAAATTGGCAGCCTGTATTGCTCAAGGACAAACACATCCGAAGATGACTTGTTCCCTGATGTGGCCCGACGGGGGCGAAAAGATCAGACCTCCTGCTGCAGGCTGCAGAGGGGGACTTTTTTTCTGCAGATATGTGAGAGTTAATCAGTTGAGGCTGTTTGCTTGCAGATGTTGCACCCCGGTAAAGAATGACAGAAAGGAAAGTTATCGCCTTTTAATTTGTTTTAAGGAAATAGAGAACTCGCTGAAATGATTGCCTTCACTTTTATGTGTTTTACAGGTCAGATGAGTAATAGCGTATTGGCTCCGGCGCAAATTGCAGCTGCTATTCCACAAGTCCTGTGCACATTTACCATGCTTATGTGAGCATTCGTTCCTGGGAAAGGGGAGGAGTAGAGGGGGGGCGGGGGGTGACACAGGCCCGTTCTCCGCTGGCAGGAACAGAACCAATACACGGGAAAGGTGCTGCTGTAATGTGCCTGCGAGTCCTGTTGGAGCATTTCGCCCCCCGCTGCTGAAAGAAGTAGAAGGGGGGGGGGTGGGGGGGGCTACACGGAGACGTCGTACATCATCATCGATTCCCAAAGTGCTGTGTCATTGGTGCCACAGTGACCTTGTGCTGTTCACATCCTGCTCCTCTGCTCCGTCAACAACATGTGACAAATGAGATCATGGTGTACTTGAACCACTTTCCATACAGGAAGCACAGGGAGCGTCTGGGGCTCCATCTCGTTGGCTGGCACAGAAATGACGGCTTACAACGAAAGTTTTTTTTTTCTTTTTCGAAAGGTTCCAGCGCAGATAAGATTACCTCTGACGCGAGCGCTAAAAGGGTGTTTGGTATCTCTGTGACCTTGGCTTTCTCTAATGTAAATATCTCAGGGGTGAGACTCAGAAAGCACAAAATCAATTTCTGCTTTTGTCAGAGCCGCTCGCGCTCCCGAACTGCTGACCTGACATCGTGTCGTGCCTGTCTTTGAGTTACAGTTGTGTGTGTTTCTGTTTCTTTTTTCTTTTTTTTAATATTTCTCTCGTGGATGCTGCCACTTCCTGAATTAAAGATACCAGAGACATAAAGGCCATAGACAATTACTGCGAGAGACGTGCATACCACGGGGGGACTTTGTGTTCTATTTTCTATGAATAAAGATGCCTCTTGGAATAGATAACCTTTTGAGCATTCCTCTTTGGGAGTTGGTGGGATTAATAATACAACATATAATCTGGTGTCTTTAAAGCGCAGGCACTGGAGGAGTCAGCTTGAGTTTGAGGCCTAGTTTTGTACACACCACACACAAAAAGGTCGCTAAATAAACAGTTCTCGGCTCTGGAACAAAGCCCATCCGGCAGCTCGTAAACGGATCACCTCTCCAAACTTCTGAATTCCACCGCTGTTTTTGGAGCCATCATCCGAGGCCACGACAGGAACCGGTTCAAATGATCCCTTCCAAAGTTTTTTCTCTCTGACGGAGTGTAGCAACCCGGTGCCCCCCCGGAGCAACACATATCTCTTTTTGTGTTCCCCCTGATCTCTCATCATCTCTTGGGTCTTACATCAAGAGCCACCAGATTTATCGATCAATAGCCATAAACAAAACACAGATTGAACTGGACGCTGGGGCACAACAAACGGATCATCCACTTTTTAGCCCTCCTCGTGCGAGCTGTCACTGGAGAGATGGGGTGGGGGGGCGGATAAAGAGCCACTGGCGAGCTAAAGTGTGCCACACATGGCAGAACAGACATGAGGGGGGAGAGTTGTGTTGTGATTTCACGGGAAAGAATATGGTAGGCGAGTGAAATTGTGTTTGTGCATGTTGAAGTTGTGTCTGCGTGTGCAGTATAAATGGATGAAGGCAGAATCAGATGTGTAATCCAATTGTATTGCGAGGTATTTGGCATTATACCAGTCAATCCAATTTCCAACGCTCAACGACATGATGGAGCGAGGGAGCTCCTGACGGATCATTTCTGTGTCGCTGTGCACATGTGTGTGCAGGCAGGCGTGTGCCCGTCGTGCTTGGGTGACTCCGCCGGAGTATCTGCACACATTTAGCGGGTGGCCCTGCACACAATGTGTATATGTGGCTGTGATAACATGTGTGACAGCTGTGCATATCTCACAGGGCGGGGAACCCTGCATTGCAGTGGTTTCCACACGGCGGCCGGGGTCTTTATGTGAAAGCAGCTCAGGGTCAGGCCAGAAGAAGAGCATTAAAGCCGCGTCACCGAGCCCATCGCTCTCTGGTCCCTCGCGTGTCGCCGCTTCGCCCGTCCACCTCGGAAATCTGCTCCTGTTTTTGTTTTCTCGCCGGAGAAAGCAGACTTTACATTTCGCTGATGAAATGCGGTTGAACAATTCAATTGGAAACAAATAACAGGCGCAGCAACGTAGCAAATGTGCTTAATGCTAAATAATGAGAGGAAAAGAACACCCACGCAAGAAGCTGTACAGTAGTGATAACAGCAATAGCAGGGCATGTTATTACAGTCAAATTACATGTTACAGCATGACTTGGCTTTCTCTGTTTCATCATGACAAAGTCAGAAGCCTTCAAGCCATGAATGCTAATTTTGCTAAGTCCTTAATTAAGGAACCTGTTCCCAGGGCGACCCTGCCTTCAGACGACTGAGAATTGTAATTCCATGAAGAATAAATCTGAGGAAAGTGGTCATTGCTCCAAAAAAGGGGCTTTCATAGGGGGCAAATTGCATTGTGGAGTTTCGACTGCCGGGAAAAGAAGGCATTGTGTTCCCACTTATTTTGAACTAATTTCTTAATTGTATGTCGGCAAAACCCAGAAACAAACCGTCTCCTTTTGTTTGGTCCTGCAGCGTTGGCGCCGACACTTCCCACTCTGCGTTCAGAGGTCTTCAAGCCCTGCGTGGAAGACAAGGACCTCGCCTTCTGCCTGAATGAGGGAGAATGTTCCATCATTGAAACCGTGGCCGGGGTCCACAGACACTGCAGGTGAGTGAGTGTGTGTGTGTGTGTGTTTGTGTGTTTGTGTGTGAGTGGGCATTTTGTTTATTTCCCAGCCCTGACATTTCCTCTCCTTCAATCACTAACCTCGGGTCATTTTCATTCGAACCGTCGTCTTTTTTTCCCTCTCCTTTTTTTTTTCCTTCCCACTTTCCCGTCCGACTGACTCTTTTATGAGAGTGATGAAACACTCAAAGCCTGAAAATAGTTGTGCAAATACACCTGGAATGCATCAAAGATCCACAATCACCCAAACGACTGACCGAGCAATCGCTGATGTGCTTTCTGCATCGGTAATGAGGGAGATTTGTGTTTCGTCTTACTTCCGCTGTTTTACTCAAGCAATCACTCTCAGGGCGACTTCTCAGGTGAAGCAGCTTCGGCGACTCGAGACACGTTTCTATTTTTGGGTCTGTCATGTAATGCGGGAGCCGTGATGCTGTCAATTAGCTCTGGTAATTCTGCTAAAGGAACAAGCAAAGAAACAAATGTACTGCAGAGATGCATCTCAGGATGAAGTGAGGAGAATACACAGTGAACAAAGCCAACTTCAGCGGTGAAACTCATTAGCTTGTGTGAAGTGTATATTCACTGATAGCGATGTGTATCAATTATTGCAGCAGCAGGGACCAAAAACCTTGTTAACCCAACAGCAGCGTTCCATGTGACCAGCATACTTATTCACGTGCATCGCTGCATTCCAGCTTCTCTTTCTTTGTGTGTTTCCAGCATGTCCGCTTTGCCCTCGCGACCCAAAGAGCTCCCAACCTCAAATCTGAAGTCTCTCTGATAAACCGCTTTAAAAATACATGATAGGATTTTTTTCTCTGCGGGAGCAGTTGTGCTGAATCGTGTTGAATTTAAAATGGGGGAGAAAAAAAACATACTCATTAGATCACCTGCCTGTGATCCGAGGGCCAAAAAGCCCTTCACTGAAAAAAAACTCCCAGTAAATAAAAACCCTAATGTGTTATAATTGACACGCAAGCATCAGTCGTCCTCTGCAGGGAAGCAAAAGAAGGTGGAAGGTAGTCAGGAAATAATCTGTTCAATTAGTACTGCTACACACACACACACACACACACACACACACACACACACACTGCTGTGTTTCGATACAGCAACAGCGCTTCCCGACCTCTTTTCCCTGCATTCCCACCGATTTGCCTCAAACAGAAGCTGTGGACCCCCTTCCTGATGCCTAATTTGTCAAAACATTGCAGTGAAGCCAAACACTCATGGATTTACCCTCCACACACCAACATACGTAGAATTTGTATAACGCCCCCCCCCCCCCCCATTGTTGGTCATCACGTTGACAGCCATGTGCTGCATTTAGCCAGTAAAACCCTCAGAACAGTAATCCAGGTCTGACACTTATTATTTTTGCTTCACCACCGATAAAGGTCCCTAATGGGACCTTCGGGTTTTTTTTGTCCCTATAGTGACACAAGACCTAATGAGTCGGTGTGTAATCAGGGTTCAGGTCACTGCATAGTTAGAAAAACAAACCCACGCCGACACACACATAATCCAGGAGAACCCACAGATAATAAGTGTTCTTATTGTCGGCTGTTGTTTAGGTGACAATATAATGATGCATCAGTGCACAGAGCGTTGACAGTTAAGAGTGGAGATAATGAAAAGATAGCAGGAGGACACAGTCTGTCACATGACGGTGGCTGGCATGGCAACTTCAAATGTGCCACCTGTGCGCGGCACGAGAAGAAAATCGCCGAGAGTCGCAGCAGCTCCACCCAGCAGCCGCAATTAGCTACAGCTGAATGAATGAATCTACGAGTCGGGGAAAGACCACAGGTTCTAACCTGGAGACACCGTCGGCTGGCTTCCTTTTTTTTTCTCCTTCCTGAGCTGAGTGCCTGTTGTGTGAAAGAATGATTACAGGTTTGTGAGTACTTTTATTGAAAGGTTGTTTTTTTTCCTTTTTTTCCTTTTTGCCTGTGAGGAGTCCAAGGCAGCAAGTCGGGGAAATATGATCGTTTAGCTCAAAAATCACCCGCCATGTGTATGCCGTTTATTGATGTTGCTACTCGGAGTGAACTCCTGGTGTGCTTTATGTTGGAGGACAAAAATACATGGAGATGTGGAGGCAGTGGAAAACCTTGCAATCCATTTCGTAGCGACAGACCACAAAAACCCACAGTTTGTTAGATAGATAGATAGATAGATAGATAGATAGATAGATAGATAGATAGATAGATAGATAGATAGATAGATAGAT